>CM032455.1:20646178-20679143 GCA_019049505.1 Pachyrhynchus sulphureomaculatus | reverse complement strand
GCTAGTCGCCTGATTAGAAACTTAAAATTGACGGTGGCAACTTGAATCTATTCTAAAGAATTTGCATGGAAAGAGTTCGATGAATGTAGCCCGCTTAATTCCTCCTAAAGCGGTACATGCTAGGAATACACGTCGTGCTAATACTTCGCATCCGTATGAGGTTCAGCTTGTTACTCTTCGACAACCCTTTTCAAGTAGTCTTTTATATGGAGAAAATCATCCCCTTCATTCTGTGGAATGAATTGCCCAGAGCTGTGCTTTCCACAGAATATACTTTACAGCGATCCAAGACCAAAGTGAATCGTATTTTCCGCACACGCATCACTCCTGTAGCGCCTTAGAGATTTCCTTTCAGCACGTGTGCTATGGGCGTAAAAAAAATTTAGAGAAGAAAAAAGACTGAAAAAATCTTTATAAGTACTTACAGGAACAATCCAATTAGTTTCTGAACTGTATAGATAAATAAAGCAGTCCAAAGCCACAGGCAATTCGTCCTGGGCTTCTAATATTTCCTCTGCAAACTGTTTCGATAGGGAGCTTGTAGAGAAATCCAGTGCAGATAATTCACATAAAAAAAGAAATCTTAACTATCCAAAATTTCCGTCGCAGCCTCCTTGACAGCGCTATTGTCGAGAAATCGTAACTCACCTAGAAACTTCTTCCGATTTTGAACCAAAAACGTAGTCTCTCTCTCTCTCACAACTCTTTCACCCAATCGGTGACACTATGCAGTTGCTGCCTCAACAGTCATTCTCCAAGCATCTCGATCCTGCGCGACCTGACTTGACTCGTGCATACCCATATCAAGGAGGAATCTTACTTGGTTGGACCATCTTGTTGGAGATAGTCCCCTTGATCTTCTACCTTCTATCTTCCCGTTACTACAAACTTTTCCATGGCATCCGCTTTCCTAATAATGTGACCAAAATATTTCAGGTACTTTCTATTAATTCTATTTGAATCATTTATACTAAACTCTTCAAGAATAAATACGGTGTTCGGTATATGATGCTCTGAGGAGTCTTTGATACGCCCACATCTCAAACGAATGGATTCATCTTTTGTCAGCTTGTTCAATGGTCCATGTTTTCGATGCGTAAGTCGTTACGGGAAATATAAGGCTGGATAACAATCTTAACGTCTCGAGTTTCTAACCATAGCCAAACGTCTTCCTACTTCCGCTTCACAGCCACCTTTGTTAGTTTAGGTTTAGGGATCCCAAATAGTTCAAATGATGTACAATGGTGAAACCAGAAATTTGATTTATGTGTGACAGATATCCATTACGACTAACAATCATTACTTGGGTTTCCACTCTATTAATCCATAGTTTTTGCTAGTCATTTCGAGGCCCTCCATAAATGATTCTAGGTCTTGTATTGAAGTTGCAAGTATAACAGTATCATCCGCATATCTAAGATTACTTAGCTTTTTTCCACCGATTGTCACACAGAGTAATTACTGACACCCAAATCCAGGTTAGGTGGTTAATCTATTAAAGACCATTTTACTTGATAGCAACCTGCGATTTGCGTAACTTGTATAAAACATTACTACTCAGTATATATCACCACTACACCAAACACTTTATTTTTGCACTCGACGGGCGTTTCGCTAACCATGTTAGCTTCATCAGGAGCGATGATTGACTAAAGCTAAACTACCAAATCTACCCTATTTATACTTAGCCTAACCCTTGAATTACTCAAGCGGAACTAATGACATAGGCAAAGCTATCAGTTCCGGTCTAGTAACCAGTAGAGGGGACTATAAAGAATAGGCCCTCTGTCTTTGTTTAAACTACTTTTACATTTTATGATTTCCATACTTTCGTATGCGTTCAACAATCTCCTATCAGATACATTTTTTATTAATCTTAGATTATCTAATGTTACAGTTCCTTAGGAAATCCCAAAGATAAGATTCCTAGTTGTGAGAAAAGTGGAATTTATGAAATTAGTTGTAATGATTGTGACAAAAAGTATGTTGGGCAAACTAAAAGGTCAATTAGAACACGATTTAAAGAACATTTAGCACACTTAAAATACAATAGAACAGAAAAGTCTAGCATTGCCGAACATGCTCTTGAAGCTGATCATACTGTAACATTAGATAATCTAAGATTAATAAAAAATGTATCTGATAGGAGATTGTTTGAAAGTATACGAAAGTATGGAAATCATAAAATGTAAAAGTAGTTTAAACAAAGACAGAGGGCCTATTCCTTATAGTCCCCTCTACTGGTTACTAGACCGGAACTGATAGCCTTGCCTATGTCATTAGTTCCGCTTGAGTAATTCAAGGGTTAGGCTAAGTATAAATAGGGTAGATTTGGTAGTTTAGCTTTAGTCAATCATCGCTCCTGATGAAGCTAACATGGTTAGCGAAAACGCGCGTCGAGTGCAAAAATAAAGTGTTTGGTGTAGTGGTGATATATACTGAGTAGTATCATTGTGCCAAAGATTCCACATTCCCAACTTAGTGTATAAACATTGTTATGAGCAGCGGTGAGTGTGTGTGGTGTGTATTTTACGAGCAAAATACCTTCAGTATTCCAAAAAAACTGCTGTCATGGCCTATCCAGTTAACGATTCCCCACGAAATTTATTGTATTCCTTTTATGGTTTCAGAATCAAGTTTAATTAAATTTTGGAAACGGTAGTGGGCGTTGGATACAGAATTAAAATATCGTTCAAATAAGAAATTACCTCTAATTTCCATTAAAATTTTTAAGTGCCGCAAGTTGATACAAGATTTTTCGCAATAATCTTCGGTTAGATTTCACTCAATTTTAAAATAATATATTTCAGTGCTTTATCCAACGCCTACTCGTTTTTAAACTTCTCTTTATTAATTACAAAGTATTTAATTGGTTTTGGAGGAAAATATTTATTTTTATTTTCCTGGCTAAAGGAAATTATTGAATTCGTAAAAAAATCCCATTCTGAGATTGTTGCTTTTCTCCCCTTTAGGGGTTCCTAGATTACAAAAAACATAGTCACTCGTTTCCGTAAGTCTATCTATCTGTCGCACAGTGTGACCATTCGAGTGGTGTTGTTTCAAAAATACCTACAGGTCTCAGGATTCATCCGTTTTAAACATTTTTGTTTGAATAATTCTGATAAAATTTCGAAGCGATCGAACCTAACCTAACGTAACCTAATCTAGCCTCACATAAAGTTGTTGCTGGCTGCTAAATGACCTTAGTAGTCCATGCAGCCAATCCCCATAACATCCAATCCAATCCTAACATAAAGCAAAATAATGAAAAATTAAGAAAAGAAAAGTAATGGTCTCTGAATCTAAAAGTCATAAATATAACCCTAACCTAATCCAACCTAACATGACTTAATCAAGCCTGATCTAACCTAACCCAATCTAAACTAGCCTAACCTAGCATAACAAAGTACAAAATAAATGTATGTAAAAGATATGTACGGTAGGAAATGAAAAATAATAGTCTCTGAAACTAAAAGCCTAACCTAACCTTAATAATCATACGTACAGTTAATAAGGTTAAGTTAGGTTGTATTTAAGGTTTTTAGATTCAGAAACTATTATTTTTTATTTCCTATCTTACATATATTTTACATATATCTATTTTGTATTTTGTTTTGCTAGGCTAGGCTAGTCAGATTAGGTTAGGTTAGAACAGGTTTGGTTAAGTCGTGTTAGGTTGGATTATATTTAAGGCTTTTACATTCAGAGACTGCTCATTTCCTACTCATTTCTACTCATTCCCCAATTTTTCATTATTTTACATTATGTTAGGTTAGGTTTTATTTTAAAATTGGGCTCCGAAGATTTATTCGAAATTTGATCACGATTGTTTAAAAAAAATATATGTTTAAAATGGATGAATCCTGAGACCTGTAGGCATTTTTGAAACAATACCACTTGCATGGCCAAACTGTATAGATATGACAAACAAAACAAAAATAAAGTAAATTAAATAAAAAATATTTAAATTATATATAAAATTCAACGTCTCTCTGTCTGTCCGTTAGTGCGCTTATCATTCGAGAACCACTTAATAGATTTACGTGCTTTATTTTTTAAACATACATATGTTCTCTGGCCAGGTTATAGAATATATTTTATTACGTAAGAAATAAGCAGTGACGATAATAGTGAATCAAGTCGTAAAAAAAGTTTGCCGCTAGCGTGTTCTCTTGCAATATACTACCTAAACCATTAAATATGGAACAATATCATGTAGCAAATACTATATAAAATAAAACGCCTCTCTGTCTGTCTGTCTGCCGTTAGTGCGCTTATTATTCGAGTACCACTTATCCGATTTATGTGTTTTTTTTTTTAAATTCATACGTATGTTCTCTGGTCAGGTTATCTATAATCTATTATATATATATATTATATATATATATATATATATATATATATATATATATATATATATATATATATCTAATATATAGAAAATGTAACGTCTCTCTGTCTGTCTGTTTGTCCGTTAGGGCGCTTATCACTCGAGAATCTCTTAACCGATTTGTGTGTTTTTTTCTTTAAGTCATACGTATGTTCTCTGGTAAGGTTATCTATAATTTATATGAAATGCAACGACTCTCTGTCTGTCTATCTGTCCTTGAGTGCGCTTATCACTCAAGAACCACTTATCCGATTAACGTGCTCTTTTTTTTTAAAACATACATATAGGGTATATTTTATTAACTTTAGGTGACATAAGAAATAAGTAGTGACGATAATAGTGAATCAAATCGGGAAAAAGTTTGCCGCTAGCGTGTTCTATTTTTTTTTTATGGGAAGTCCCTAAAGCGCTCCAGGAGCGGCATGTGTGCGGAAAAAGCGATTCACGTTGTTCTTGAATCGCTGTAAGTTATTCTCGGTGGGAAACAGCGCTGGGCAAATTATTCCAAAGGCATGATGTTCTCCACATAAAAGACTGCTTGAAAAGCGTTGTACGCGGAGTAACAAGCTGAACCTCATACGGATGTGAAGCACCAGCGCGACGTGTATTTCTAACATGCACCGCTTTGGGAGAAATTAAGCGGGCAACATCCTGCGAGCACTTTCCATGAAAATACTTGTAGAACAGACTCAAGTCGCCAACCATTCTTCGATGTTCCAACGAATCAAGGCCGCCGGTCAGTTCCGGGTCTCTTGCAATACACTGCCTAAACCATTAAATATGGAACAATATCATGTAGCAAAGAATACAATATATGTATACAAAATGCAACGTCTCTCTGTCTCTCCGTTAGTGTGCTTATCACTCGAGAACCACTTATTCGATTTACGTACATATTATATATATTATAGATATAACTTGGAAAGAGGACATATGTATAAATAAAAAAAAACGTACTAAAATATATCCTATAACCTGGCCAGGGAACATATGTATGTTTAAAAAAAAAAGCACGTAAATCGGATAAGTGGTTCTCTAGTGATAAGCGCACTAACGGAGAGACAGACAGACAGAGAGGCGTTGCATTATATATATTATATTCATTGCTATATGATATTGTTCCATATTTAATAGTTTAGCCAGTGTATTGCAAGAGAACGCGCTAGCGGCAAACTTTTTTCCGACTTGATTCACTATTATCGTCACTGCTTATTCCTTATGTTACCTAACATAATAAAATATATTCTATAACCTGGCCAGAGAACATATGTATGTTAAAAAAAGCACGCAAAACGGATAGACAGAGAGACGTTGCATTTTATACATATTATAGAAGCAATCAACGTACGGAACCCAGATTATTCAAGTACAACTTGTAATTGGCCGATTTTTTTGTTTAAAATTTGAACACCTCGGTTAAAATTTTATATTTTTAGGCAGTTTATGGAAAAATATTTTTGAAGATTTAGGCTATTTATACGTTCTTTTACTTAAGACAATATTAATGTCTGTTCATTTTCGTATGTCATTGTACTGTGTGCGTGGTAGTCTGTATATTAAAAATGGATTTGTTTTCGTATGTGTATAGCAGAAAAGATAAAGTATATAAACAAGGCCGGATGAGAATATTTTAATTGAGTAAAGTTATTTCTCACATCGTCATCTTGAATCCCAACCTTATCATAGCACAAAGTACTTTGCATAGTAAGCAAAAGATACGTGATGAATCACTGGCATGATCTCAAATTATAAGACAATAAATAAAATGCGTTTCAAATAGAGCAAAATAACTATTAAGTAACACATTAGTATCTAATAATTTTGACATGTGACAAGTGCGACGAATCACAAACATATTTTTATATAATTTCTTAAATAGAATTTCTTCATGACAATTCCAGTTTAATTTTGGATCAAAATACCCGCCCAAATATTTGACATTTTGATTATAATTCCCATTATAATTTAAGTTCTACGAAAATATTAGACTGTTTTATTTTCTTTTAGTGCAAGTGCATTTAGTTGAAGCTAGTTGCAATATTGCAATTGCAATATTAGTATTCTCATTACTAGCGTCCAAATCATTTAAATAAATTAGATACGAGGCTGGTTTGAAAAGTCCGTGCAAAGTCCGAGAGATGGCACCACCGGCGCGTATCGAGGTCATGTTTAGTTAGTAGCATCTCTTGAATGAACGCACACCAAGTTTTAGCCATATTGGTCTATTTCTTTGTGTTTGGCATTCGTGTGAATCAAGGAAGTCGAGTGATTTTCAAGAAATGAACGAAAAAGAATTTCGTGTGGTGATTAAACATTACTTTATGAAAGGCAAAACGCCTCAGGAGACTAAAGAGAAGCTTGATAAACATTATGGTGACTCTGCACCTTCGATTAGAACAGTTTATAAGTGGTTTCAAAATTTTCGGACTGGCCATATGGGCACAAGTGACGCTGAACGTTCTGGATGGCCTGTGGAGGTTACGACTCCAGAAATTATTGATCAAATCCATGATATGGTGATGGATGACAGAAGAGTTAAGGTGGGTGAGATTGCTAGTGCTGTGGGCATCTCGACTGAACTGGTACATTATATTTTGCATAAACATTTGGACATGAGAAAGCTATCCGCAAGATGGGTGCCGCGATTGCTCACGCTTGACCAAAACGGAATCGTGTGAAGTGTTGCAAGGATGGTTTGCAGCTGTTCCAGAAGAATCCGGAGGACTTTAAGCGTCATTTCGTCACTGTGGATGAAACATGGATACATTACTATACTCCTGAGACCAAACAACAATCTAAACAATGGATTACCAAGGGGGAATCTGCACCAAAAAAGGCGAAGACCGTTCTTTCGGCCGGAAAGGTTATGGCGACTGTCTTTTGGGATTCGCAAGGGATAATCCTCATCGACTATCTGGAAAAGGGTAAAAACTATTACAGGTGAATATTATTCATCGTTATTGGACCGTTTGAAAACCGAGCTGCAAGAAAAACGCCCGCGATAGGGGCACAAGAAAGTCCTTTTCCATCACGACAACGCACCAGCACACACCTCAGCAGTTGTGGTCGCAAAATTAATGGAAATAGGATTCCAACTCGTTTCACATCCCCCCTATTCTCCAGACTTGGCTCCTTCGGACTACTATTTGTTCCCTAATTTGAAAAAATGGCTGGCGGGACAAAGACTTTATTCAAATGAGGAGGTGATTGCAGACACTAATGGATATTTTGCAGACTTGGACAAATCCTATTATTCAGAAGGGATCAACAAACTAGAACATCGTTAGACGAAATGTATAGGCCTAAAAGGAGACTATGTCGAAAAATAAAAAAGGTTTACCCCAAACACATAAGTAGTTTTTATTTTTGCACGGACTTTTCAAACCAGCCTCGTATGAAGTTGGTTTCAAGTCAAAACTTTGTTGGACACCATTTAAAATGGTTTTACGTTAAAAGTTATAAGGTATTTAGATTTTATTTAAGTAGATACATGCTTCATTTATGAAATTTGTGGTACTCTAATGTTTTTTAGTGCTCCATACGAAACACTTATAAGATTACTTAGGTGTCTGTCCGTCTGTTCGTCTGTCTCGATTTTCTCTGAAATTATTTGACACAGAAAGTTGAAATTAGGCACTAATATAGAGCCGTGTAGTTTTGAAAATTAAATTTTGACTTAAGGAGTTAGTTTTGGGGATGAAATCGGAAGTGAAAAAAAGTTTTTTTATCAGGTCATCGAGTGGGGTGTCAAATGAGAACCTGTAAAAACATTTTCTTTGTATTACATTTAAAAATTAAGAAAAATCGCTGTCCCTCTCCTTATCTCGAAAATACAGGGTATAGATTGAACAAAAATTATCAGAAACCTTTAATAACACAGGCCAACGATGAAAAACTTTTTTAATAATTTTACCTGATTCCTATGTTTTTTGGTGTGCTGAGTCAGAAAATAATAGTAAAAAAGTCGTATCACCCACCAATTTTTCACATTTTAATATTCAAAATGTGAAAAGTTTATTTTTTTTATCATTCAAATGTTATTAGCTTGGCAATAAAATCAGAATTTTATAAAACTTGCAGTAGAATTAAATGTTATTAGGTTGGCAGTTCCGATAAATGTCACAGCTGTTTGTTTTCTTCCAATTAATATAACCTCGCATTGCAGTGTTTGACCCATGTACTTTAACTCATACTCAAAGTATGGCTAATCGTGGTCATAAAACCTCTCCCAACACTTTTTGTTATATATGTGGTGAATTTGTAGTTAAGAAACATTACTGACTTTGTAAAAAAGTATACATTGCATATTTTGGTGTAGAAATCGGAAATCAAGAAAAAATGTTGGGCTCCTTACAAAGTATGTTATGTTTGTGTCGAGGATCTTAGGATATGGTATAAGAAAGAAAAGAAAGCTTTTAGATTTGCAGTACCCATGGTATGGAGAGAGCAAGAAAATCATTCAAATGGTTGTTGTTTTTGCAACGTTGATGTTTCTGGATATAACTCCAAAAATAAGAAAGTAATTGTCTATCCTAACTTTACTTCAGCTAATCGGCCAGTAGGACATGGACCAGGACTTCCTGTCCCTTAGCCACCTCAGTCTATTGATGACGTTTTACAGTCCAGTCCCGAATTTAATGAAAGTCGACAGGATGATGATGAGTTTCAATGTTCTCTAGAAAATTTAAAACCACAGTTGTTTACACAAGCTGAGATAAATGATTTAGTGTTAGATTTGGGTTTGACTAAGGAAAAAGCAGAATTGTTTAGTTCTAAGCTGAAATAAAAACATTTATTGGAATCTGGAACATCTGTTTACCATTATAGAACAAGAGATCAACAATTTGCTCAGTTTTTTTATGTATCAATTTCCCCAAAAATACATAAAAAGTTTTCACAAATATTTTTTTTGATGGCCTGTGTTATTATTAACGTAAAAAAAATCGAAGGAGGGGTCCCACCTCCCACTACCACCGCCGGTTCCTGAAGGGTATTCCGACGGTGCCCCTTCTCGCGTCTTGAATTACTTGAACTAGTCAAGCTTTGCACTTTACGGTAAATCAATATTCCTCATTCGATTTTAACAATTAACACATTACCATATTCGATGGGTTCCTATATAGTGGACGTGTGAGGTGCCCTACCTCATATTTGGGCCCAAGCCCCGGGGTACCTTCAACCCCCGTATAATGCTTAAACATAATTTATTAATGACTATGTATTATTGTGATTAAATTTGTTGATTTAAAAAAAACGGTTGAGAGCTTCGCGCAATCCATCGATTATCCAGTGTGCTATTTTTAAGTATATTTGACAATTTATTTTTATGCAAAATTCAATGTAATATCTAAATCTTATGTCTTCTGGCTCAATTTAAAATTCTATTCTTCAAAAACATCGCGTGCTAGAGCCGCTGCATCACAGCCGGTACGCAATCTTCCAGTATGTCTATTTTCTTCTTATCATGTAGTTCTTCTAGTAGTGTACTAGGTGGCAGTTCGTCAACGTCTTTGATTCCCAGTATATCGCGTAGTTTTCGTCTTGCCTCTGCAAAAATTGCAGAGTAGTATATCCTATGCAGCGGATCATCGATGTCGTCTATGCCATCAACTCCGGGATAGTCTCTGCATGTTAGGTTTCTCGTTTTGCCGAGCCGGCCGTAGTGTGTTGCAAATTGTCCATGCCCAGTTAGGATTTGCGCCAGTTTGGTGTTAAAAACTAAATTGAGTTTTTGTCTATTTTCTATGTCCGGAATAAAACTGTGAGAGACCCTGCCTTTATCGCACGTCTCCCATATATTTTGCCATTTGTATGTTGTTCTTCGTCGCAGCCACTCGTTCAAAGCTCGTTTGCTTAACTTAGGTGTATGGTTGAGCGTAAATTCAACTCCATCTTCTGCGTCGACGTCGTCATCAGCTTCATCTCGGATTGTAATCCCGCCCATGTGACGCCTATAGTCAAGCCGTTCTCGAATCAATTCCTCAATCGGCGGTATATTCGCCAACACAGTTACCGCTTGGGTCGATGTAGATGAATACGATCTGATTATGGTCGTGGAGACCGTTCCCCTGACTGATTCGAGTCTTTGCCTGACTCGGCGCGTTTTTAACTTGTGTTCGAATAAACACGCGCAGTAATATAATTGAGGCATTATTGCTCGATCGAAAATGATCTTCAGATTTTTGTGAACGAGTCTGGATATGGCTTTTCTCAACCATTGGAAAGTGTTCTTCGCTTTTTGACTGATCGCTTTGATGTGACTTTGGAAGCTGAGCTTAGGATCGATCAATATTTCTAAGTATTTGGTTTCGTATACGCGCTTAAGAGCATGACCACCCAACTTGATCGTTAGATTCCTAGTTAGTTTTATGCGCCCAAATACCATGTAGTTGCATTTGTTCATTGAAAATTGCAATTTTTGCTTATGCATGTGCTATCTCTAATGAGTTGTTCATTTTTCTCTCCAATTCCATTCTGCTATTTCCACCTGTTAGTATGACAATGTCGTCTGCGTAGGCATAAGCCTCGCATTCGTCGTTCTGTATGTTGTTTAAGTTGTTTAGCAGATCGTCTATCGTTAAGTTCCATAAATTTGGTCCTAGTTTGGCGCCTTGTGGGCAGCCTCTCTCTCTAGTGTGACGTTCCTTCGTGCTGGGCCACATTCATATATGATCCTCGTGTTGTCGAAGTAGCTCAACAATATATCGTAGATATGTTTTGATACGTTCTTGGTTTTTAACATATCCATTATTGCCTGCCACCATACATTATTAAAAGCTCCCTTGATGTCCAAAAAGATCAACACGTTATATATACGTTACTAAACCTCTTGAATTTTGGGAATCCGTAATCTTTAGTGATGAAACTAAAATTAACCTTTTTGGGTCTGATGGAAGAACTAAAGTTTGGAGAAAGAAGAATACCGCATTTGATATTAAAAACATTTGTTTCACGGTGAGACAAGGAGGTGGCAGTGTTCTGCTTTGGGGATGCCGCAGGAGGAGTTGGAAATTTACATTTTATTAATGGTACCATAGATCAGCATGTTTATCTGAACATTTTGAGAGACAGTTTACTGTTTATTTTATCGATGATTTTAACTATTAGTTTCTCAGCCGACTTGCCCTTGACAAAGCTATATTTATTTTCATGATGCCAACTGGATATCCGGTCATTGATCGGTATTGCCGCCTCCTCTTCTGCTTCAGTCTCCTCCTCAACATCACTTATGAGTTGGATTTTGCTCAGTTTTTTTATGTATCAAATTCCCCAAAAATACATAAAAAGTTTTCACAAATATTTTTTTGTTGGCCTGTGTTATTATTAAAATGAGTAAATATGAGACATAAAATGGAGTTACACGTAAAAACAAACGAGTCCCGACAAAACGCGCACAAATATGCATCTGTACTTATTCGCCTATACACACACACATATTTGAAAACAAAATACACTTGTGTTAATTCGCGAATTCCCCTAACAATAAGAGAAAGATCTACGTTATTGCCATACCTACGAATAGATATTCCATTCATTATTTGGGTTACTAGAAAAATTATACCAAATATTAAGTGAATTTGAGTTTTTTTTATTGCGAAGCGATTTTTAATCTACAAAACTAAAGATTAAAAATCGTTTAGCGGGCAGCACAAATATGAGTCGCGGGCCGCATGTGGCCCACGGGCCGTGATTTTGACAGTCTGACCGTAAGTTTGGGTCCTTGTAACCTCAACTATGACCTAATTAAAAACTTAGGGTAGTAGTTTGAAACGTGAATGTATTAATTCAATGTCCGCCTGCCATAGTCTGAGCTTTGTTCATTTTTTTGAACGAAGTCTCGACCCGTACTAGTTACCTTGACAAGTGTTCTATTAGTTGATCAATCTTAAAAATAAGATTCTTGGTATTTCCACTTTGCTTCAGTTGTCCATTAACCCAAGTTTTTACATTTATGTTATGAGGATCAGGAATTTCATCTTTAGTAGCAATAAATGGTCCTATTGGGCAAAAATGGTCCATATTTTTACAGAGCAAATATTGTCCACCTAAAATACCATAGCATTTTAAATTAAAATTAATTTTTGAAGATGACAGCAAATGTTGGTACATCTATAAAAATTGTAATAACAAATGCGACGTTTGTTTACGCCAGTTAACCTTTTAAGGCAGAGGTGTCAAACTCAATTTTGCAGAGGGCCATATATTAAATTTAGAATGTGTAGGCGGGCCAGATTCAAATAAAAAAAATGTACTGAATTATTATAACATTTTATTTATTTAATTATATAGTATATAATATACGGTTGTTAAAAATTATATCAAAGTTATAAAAGAGGCTAATTATTTTGAGCTCGAGGATCCAGATACCTGACTTCTCTTGTTTTTGAATTGATTGGAGATGTTCATTCGAAAGTCTTATGCGATGTTTGTTCTTATTTATTTTCATGACGGAAAACATCTGCTCACATATATAGGTGCTACCAAACATGCAGAGAATGCGTGCTGCATGCTTTTTTAATTCCGGGTAGTTATCCAAACTCTTGAAATATTGTGTATAAAATGTAAGAGCGTTAATCTCTTTAAATTTTTCTTTCAAAATACTGTCCGATTGAAGATCTATCAACTCCATTTGCAAATGAACTGGTGCCTGTGAAGCTTCAAAATTGAATGGATTGTTGAAAATTGGGAATTCCATTTCATTCATTTTGTGAAAGTCTTCAAAACGATTGTTGAATTCCGTGATCAAATTTTGCAGAAGTTGAGAATACTGATCCAATTTTTTTTGGTTCACTGTGCCAAATGATTTTAAATGAGGGAAATGATCCAAAGTTTGATTTTTTACCTGATTTTCCCACAGCCTCAACTTTGTTTCAAAGGCTTGAATACATGAATACATTTGAGTGACAATCAGATTTTTACCCTGTAACTTTACATTCAGATCAGTCAAGTGTTTATTCATATCTACCAAAAAGGCACAATCAACCCACCAGTCATTATCATAATCAATTGGGTTGCCTTTTTCTAACATGAAAGCTTGAATAGGGTCACGTAATGCGAAAAATTTTTCTAAAACTACTCCTCGACTGAGCCAACGAACTTCGGTGAAGTAAGGAACATCAGAAAACTTTTCGTCCAAATCTTCTAAAAACTGCCTGAATTGTCGGTGATTTAGTCCTCTGCTCCTTATAAAATTTACTATTTTAATTATAGGTTGCATGACATGGTCCATTTTTTAAATGTTTGGATGCCAATGATTCCTGATGAATTATACAGTGAAATCCCACAAAATTCCCTGATGTTTTCTGTTTTAATTTAGTTACAACGCCGAATGTTTGCCAGCCATGGCAGGAGCGCCATCCGTAGTTTGTGCTGCTAAGTATATTCCAGTCGAGTTCATATTCTGCTATCAAATGCTCAATTGCAGAATAAATATCATTTGCTGTTGTAGTACCTGTCAATGGAACGCACTTTAATAGTTCTTCAGTTATTTCAAAGTTACTGTTAATACCTCGTATAAAAACAGCAAGTTGGGCTGTATCAACAGTATCAGTGCTCTCGTCAACAGCCAGTGAAAAGTTTGTAAATTCCTTACTTTTCTCCTTCAGTTGAAGAACCAAATTTTGAGATAAATCATTTATTCTTGAAGCAACAGTGTTCTTGACAGCGAAATATTTTGAATTATTGACTTTTGAAATGGAAATGAAACATCGGCAACTTTCAACATACAGTCTTTAATAAAATCACCATCAGTGAAAGGTTTTGATCTCTTCGCGATTTCTAATGCAATAATAAAACTTGATTTCAGGGCATCTTCGCTCTCAGTATTAGCTTTAGTAAACATCGATTGTTGACCTTGAAGTTTAGATTTTAAAGATGACAATGTGTCCATTCTTATTTTTTCAGTGTAACAATCGAATTTTGATTTATGATTCGTATCATCGTATCTTCAAGTTAAACTCCTTACAAACAACAACTGTTTGATTGCAAATCAAACACAGTGGTTTACCTTTCCATTCTATGAAAAAATATGCGATTTCCGATTTAGACTGAAAAACTCTGCACTCACTATCAACTTTACGTTTTTGTGACATTATGCCAAAATCGTAACAATTATGGAACTCGACACAACAATTATGGATATCGCACGCGCACGACACAAACAAATGCACAATACCTTCACAATCACTACTTCGCAGTACAACTAAAATCCTTCTCCGACCGTATCGCTTCGATTACTCGACTCACACTCAACTGACTCATGTCGCGCCGACGCACTCCTTTTATAATATCGATAAGGAAGGTTCTAGTCTAGACTCGAAGCGCGTGAAAGATTCTATTGTTCTCAATAAAAATAATAGGGTATTTCCGCTTGTTGCTAAGAGATGGCGTTACTGTCTATCTCTCTCGCTTGTCAAGGCACGCGCTGCCCTTGAAATTACTTATAAATGTAGTGTGCGCATTTTAAAACTTCCGTAGAGGAATCGAGTGAAGTCTAAAAGCTCTAAAAAACATGATTCTTCTTTCTGTGACACATTGCGATCGCGGGCCTTATTGATACGTTCCGGGGCCGGATGCAGCCCGCGGGCCGTATCTTTGACATCCCTGTTTTAAGGGGTTGCCTACACCATAAACAAATATTTTAAAGGTTCTTAAGTGAATAATACAAAAGAATGGCAATTATATATTTTGATTGTACTCTAAATTATAAGAATTTTTTTTAAAATATGTTTTAAATATTAATATTATTTTTTATCAGGTTAAATCGACCACTGATAAAAGTTATGGCGATTCCTTGTCTGCAGGATAACTTCACAAAAAATAAACCATTGTGCAAAAATAAAAATTTTTCTTGTAAGATAATATATGCAGTAGTTAAAAATTTTCGAAGGTTTTTCTTAAAAATAAAAAATTTACGGTGTTTCAAACTTTAGTATGCAATTTTCGACCAAAAAATTTATATTTAATTATTTATAAAAAATTATCTATTAAAAAATTTTTAAAAATCTCTCGACATTTTGTAGAAAAAACTAACACAGGTCTGCAACAAAAATGCTGTCTGGATGTTTTCAACTGATTTCTATGTAAAGGGTGTTTTTTATAGAGGCATAAAACTTTAAGTTGGCAACACTTTTTTAACTGGCGGCCATTTTGTCAGCTGTCAAGTGATTTATGTTTAGTTTGGTTTGGCATTTCAACATGAATAGACTGACGCCTGAACAACGCTTCCAAATTGTGCAAATTTATCTTGAAAATCATGGTTCTGTTCGAAATACGTATCGCGCACTACGTCCATTTTACGGTCAACATAATCGCCCATCAGAGCAATTAATTCGATTAACTATGGAACGTTTTCGCACCAAGTTTACTCTAAATGATAACACGCATCCACAGGGACGTCGTACAGTGCGTACAGAAGAAGTCATTGCTGCTGTAGAGCGTAGCGTAGAGGAAGACCCGAATCAGTCTATCCGCCATCGTGCACAGGAATTGGATATGTGCCCATCCACTTTATGGAAGATTTTGCGGAAAGATCTTGGTTTGCGTGCTTACAAAATCCAACTCGTGCAACAATTGAAGCCACACGATCACCTAGCAAGGCGTAGATTCGGTGAATGGGCCAAAACAAGATTGCCGTTGAACCCGATATTTATAAGCGAATTTTGTTTAGCGATGAAGCTCACTTTTGTTTGAATGGATACGTCAATAAATAAAACTGTCGTATTTGGAGTGATGATAATCCTCAAGTGTATGTTGAGACACCATTATATCCAGAAAAACTGACTGTTTGGTGTGCTTTATGGGCTGGTGGAATCATTGGTCCGTACTTCTTTAAAAATGATGCTGGTCAGAACGTTACAGTCAATGGTGACCGCTATAGAGTCATGATTACTCACTTTTTCGTTCATCAATTGAACAACCATGATGTGCAGGAGCTGTGGTTTCAATAAGACGGCCCAACATGTCACACACAGCTCGTGCCACAATTGATTTATTTAAGGAAACGTTTGGTAACCGCATAGTTTCACGTTTCGGACCCGTGAATTGGCCTCCAAGATCGTGCGATTTAACTCCGCTAGATTATTTTCTGTGGGGATATGTGAAGTCGCTAGTCTACGCCGATAAGCGCGAAACGATTGACCACTTGGAGGACAACATTCGCCGCGTTATTGCCGATATACGGCCACAAATGTTGGAAAAAGTCATCGAAAATTGGACCTCCAGATTAGACTACGTCCGAGCCAGCCGTGGCGGTCATATTTAAATTATAATGCCAGAAGATTATCTTTCGAATAAAGTAAATTTCATGTCAATTTAAAAAATTCATCTTTGTTTTATTCCATTTCAAAGTTCTATACCTCTATAAAAAACACCCTATATTTAGGTGATCTGAAAACTAAAAAAATACTCAAAAAATTCCAGAACGTCAGGTTATTTTGCAAAACGCAAAATTTTATTATAAAAAAGGGTTTTTTTTGGGCTAACTTGAAGTCATAAATAAATAGGTACAATTTTATTTTGATTACTGTTTTTAAATGTATACAGGCCATAACTATCATTACTTTCTAAATAAAGAACACCCTGTGTGAGCTAAATTAACAAACATAAACGTTGTAACCAGAACGTGCGCGCTCCGATAGTGTAGAAAGTGGCGCGGTACAATTACGTGTTAACTCGTCATTGTTTTATAGATCTTGGTTCAATATAGTGCAATGTCATCTGTGCGGAAGTGTGTGAATTCGTCTAAAGCAACAACTTAATATTACGGACTTTGTAAAAAAAGTATACTTCACGTTTTTTGGCTTAAAACTTGGAGAAGTCTGTAAACGATGTGTTGAAGACCTTCGAAATTGGTTTAAGGGCAAGAAAAAAGCTTTCCGATATGCGATTCCTATAGTATGGCGCGAGCAAAAGAACCATAGTGATGATTGTCACTTTTGTTCGTGTAATGTGAAAGGGTATAATTCAAAATGGAAGCAGTCCATTTCATACCCCAATCTGCAATCAGCTATTCGTCCCATCCCTCATGGGACCGAAATACCAGTGCCCAAGGCCCCTGCTACCTTGGAAGAGATTCCAAGTTCTGACGAAGATGGTGCTGTACCTGAACCCGATGACAAGTCAAGTTTTCAATTTGAAGATGACAGCAGTCCGAAATTGTTTTCCCAGGGCGAACTAAATGATTTGGTAAGAGACTTGAATCTTCCCAAAAACGCTGCTGAGTTGCTTGGATCAAGGCTCAAAAGCAGGAACTTACTTTTGCCGGAATGTCTTCCTCCTGGTTTAGATATCGTGAGAAGCAGTTCACTTCCTACTTTGTCCAAGAGGACGAGTTGGTTTATTGTACCAATATTGAAGGTTTGATGGATACATTTAAGATCTCATACGACCCAGCACAGAGGCGTATTTTCATAGATTCTTCAAAAAGAAGCCTTAAAGCAGTTCTGCTTCACAATGGCGGTTTCTATGCTTCCATTCCTGTCGGTCATTCCGTACACCTCAAGGAAATCTACAAGAACTTGGAATTGGTTCTTTGCAAATTAAAATATAAAGATCACGGTTGGCAAGTGTGCGGTGATTTAAAAATCTTGGGCATGTTGCTTGGACAACAATCTGGGTTTACCAAATTCCCTTGCTTTTTGTGTCTATGGATAGTAGAGACCGAGCAAATCACTGGACCAAAAAGTGTTGACCTCCGAGGGAGCTTAAAGTTGACGAAAAGAACGTCCTGCATGAAACTTTGATGCCTCCTCATAAAGTTCTTCTACCGCCGCTTCACATAAAGCTGGGATTGATGAAGCAATTTGTAAAGTCACTTCCAAGAGATGGAAATTGCTTCAAATACTTAATATCAAAGTTTCCAGGCCTCTCGGAGGCAAAGTTTAAGGAAGGTGTTTTCGTTAGACCAGATATTAGACGGCTTATGGCTGATCAACAATTCATCACAACCATGACGGATCCTCAAAGAGAAGGGTGGATTGCCTTTAAAGAGGTCATAGAGAAATTTTTAGGCAATAACAACGACCCTAACTACAAACAAATCGTCAAAAGAATGTTAAAAGCATTTCAAGCTTTAGGTTGCCTAATGAGTTTAAAAGTACATTTTCTTCATTCCCACCTCGACTACTTTCCAGAAAATTTAGAAGATCTGAGTGAAGAGCAAGGTAAACGATTTCACCAAGATATTAAGGAGATGGAAAAAAGATACCAGGGAAGATGGAGCGTCTCAATGATGGCAGACTACTGTTGGACGCTTCAGAGAGACTTTCCAGATGCTTCCTACAAGCGAAAAGTGTACCAAAAGGAGTCTCACTGGGAAAAAGAAATGTGTTTAGTGCTTACTAATGAATGTATTTTAGATAAAAAAATAAGTTTTGTTGCGCAATTATAAATTTTAAAAAAAATTTTTAGTCTTTTATCTTTTATTTTAAGATGATAACTTGTTTAACATAGATACCTACATTGTCAGAAAACGTGACGTTCTATGACAAAATGAAAGTTATTTTCGGATTCAGTACATGCAAAAACATAAGAATTACGCAAAAAAACCAAAACAGCTCTCAATTTTTTTTTTGTGTAATTACTAAGATTTAAAAAAAAAAGTTGAAAAATTGACTGAGTAATATTGTCTGAAAACAGGTAGCGGTCCCAATCCTTCGCCAGGTCACATTTAATTTTGTATTGGAATGGAATTTTCTCCTTTTTTTTTGAATGATTCTTAGAACGATAGAGAATAAAAATCCGGAAAAAAAAAATCGAATTTGTGAATATTCGAATTATGTAAGGACACAAGAAAAATAATTTGTAATATACAAAGTATGTAACAATACCATACTAAACTAATATATAAATTCATTTAGTGAATATCCATAGAAATTTCTCCATGAGTTTTACTAAGTTCTCACGAGTTTAAAGGAGGACGCAATTAGGAATACTATGTGTCAGATGCCGTAGCGTCTATGCTTAGAATTCATATTCTATTAGTGGAAATACTTAATCTAAGCAATATTTTAGTAAGCAGATTAATAATTAAGAAATTTACATCTTATTTTTTGGATCGCTATACGGCAGTTTCTTTTTACATAAACTTACCTGTGCTAAACGGCGTTCTTATGTCGTAGTGAATCAGTTCTAGCTGTAAAGGCGCTACTAAATAAGCCTTTTTTTATTTATTTTGAGCACTACCTATAAAGAAAAGCAATAATCGCGGATTATGATTCTTCCACGAATACAATACTTTAGCAAGGAAAGTAAAAAGGAGTAGCTAACCGCCTTTCAGTTGTCCAGAGACAAAAAAAACATCTGAAATACACTTCTAATGAATTAAGATGAAATATATGAACAGGGGCGGCAATGAATTTATTTATCTAAATTAAAAAACTTAGTTATACAAAAATGGAAGATGGGAAAACTGTAGGTCTTTCAGCAAAATCTAAACCTTCTTAAGAAAATGACTTGGAGCTGTTTTGGAAATGTCGTTAAAGACTTTCTAGGTAACCATATGACAGAAAATTACGAAGATTAAATTAACAAACTTTTAACTTCTTACAAAATTTTAGTCGTTAAAAATATACTTTCTAAATTTGCACCTAGAGTTAATTCCTGAAATTATGCTGTTACCAATGAACACGGCGAAAAGTTAAACTCATTTTTTCAACATGGAGAAACAATAACAACAGAAATGGAGCATTAGGTTATTGGCCGACTATTATTAGAAACATAAAAGAAACCTACCTGTAGCCAAGTACTCAAGAACATCCTAAAATATTAAGTTATTGTTATTTTATACCCTAATTTTTAGTGTTCCGTACAGAACACTTATAAAATCACTTCGGTGTCTGTCTGTGTGTCTGCTCGTCTGCCTGTCTGCCTGTCTGTCCGTCTGTCTATCTGTCTGTCACACCCGATTTTCTCCGAAACTATTTGTCACAGAAAGTTGAAATTCTGTAATCTGTGACTTGTTTCGAAATTAAGTAAATAATCGAAGACAGTATTACTTTAACGATACAAACAAAAACGATATAATATATAGGTCACTAGGTATTATTACAAAAAACTACAAAATATATATTTTGTAATTTATAATTTTACTGAATGCATTGATTTGGCTTTAATTTCGGAAAGTATTAAAGACGGCAAGAATCAAAATATAAGCCTAGACAAAAACATAAATAAACGTCCTCAATTCAGATCAAAAGAGAAGCTATAAGGCGGTTTTTGTTTGACTTGACTTCAATCGTTCCGACGCAGCGGCTACACGTTTGGATCATTTAGTATAGAAGTAACATCCGTTCCAGTCAATAGTCGTCGATAAGTTTAAAAATTAAAATTACGTTGCGTTATGGCCGCAAAGAAACAGAAGGTAGACTTTCGATCATTTCAAACTTCATGGGCAACAGATTACGGTTTTGTACAGCAAAACGATCAGGCCATTTGTGTCATATGTCGGGAAAGCGTAGTTTTCCGGACATCTAGTGTTCAACGACATTTCCAGATAAAACATGAATCCTCATTTAAAGAACAACGCTGATAAAAGGGAGGCAATACAAAGAGCAAGTAAACAATATGAGAAACAGTCAACATTCTTTCTCTTTTCCAAGGAAAAAATCAGGTAACTGAGATTCAGTGCACCAACACCTGCAGTCAAATAAACCTCATGTACTCGCTCTCTGTGAAACCAAGGTCAGTTCATCGACCAGCACCTTTATCATGGGTACGACTTCTATTCCCGATTTAGGCGTATCTTTGGGATCTGTCTTTTTGTCAGAAGCGACCTCTCTTGCCAACGAGAGGAGGCTCTGGAGCCCCCAAACTTTGATGTTATGTGGTTAAAGATAACGACTCAACCAGCCACAAGGTTCATCTGTATCCTCTATCGACCACCAAGTGATACTAACTTTAGAACACTTTTCGCTTCTCTTGCAGACACCATCGATCATTTACAAATTAACTATCCAAATGCCGAAATTGCCATCCTGGGCTACTTTAATGTGCACAACATCAACTGGCTTAAATATTCAAATACTATCGACGAACAAGGTCATGAAGCGGAATCATTTTCAATCAGTTGTGGCGTAACTCAGCTTATTAACGAACCAACACGGATCCCTGATCGAGACGGGGAGTTCGCCAGTCTTCTTGATCTGTTTTTGACCACCAATCTGGAGATTTACACGGTCAGCGTAAATCCGCCGTTAGATTCTTCCGACCATAAACTACTTTCGACATCGAGTATTCTACCAATCAGTGACAGAGAGGCGCCTAAACCGCGCAAGGTTTGGCACTACAAATCTGCTAAATGGAATATTTTCGAATTCTCCCTTGGTTAGACGTTTGTTTTCGATCCGACGACCCATCTGACTGCGCCAAGGAGGTTTCCGATGTTATTTTGGCCGGTATGGACGCTTACATTCCTTTTTCGAAGAAATACTCTTCCAACGGCAAGCCTTGGATTGACCGAAAATGCAAAGAAGCTGTTGCTTCTAAACATCTTGCATACCGACAATGGCGTGAAAATCCTAACACCATAAATCGTAACACCTTTGTTCGTGCCAGGAACAGATGCAAAGCAATTATCGACGAAACCAAGGAGGCACACAATCAACGAATTAGAAACAAACTTCTCGCTTGTCCCAACAATTCCATGTCCTTTTGGTCAGTCGCCAAGGCGGTTAGTCAAAATTTCACCAAATCCACCATACCACCACTCACATGGCTCTATTGCAACGACACCTGTTGAGAAAGCGAACTTGTTGGCTGAATTCTTTGCTTCACATTGTACTGTCGATTTCCAAGGAAAAACACCACCTACTATTCCCATAGTGCAGTCAAGGATGCCCGATATTGTCTTTAGGCAGTATATCATAAAACGTATTTTGATGAAGCTAGATACCAAAAAGGCTTCTGGCGCTCACGGAATACCTACCATAGTTCTCAAAAACTGTGCTAGGGAACTAACACCAGTTTTCTGTAGACTTTTCAACCTATCCTATAGAAAGGGAATATTTCCTTCCTGCTGAAAATGTGCCACAGTTCAGCCGATACCTAAAAAAGGCAAGAAGACCTTGCCAAATAACTAGCGACCAATCGCACTGCTTTCAATAATATCGAAAGTCATGGAAAAGGCTATCAATCAACATCTTCTAAAATATCTTGAAGGATTCAACATTATTAGCTATCACCAATATGGTTTTCGTAAAAATATATCAACGGGAGAAGTCAGAAGGACTTATGTAACACATGTTTGGAACAACGCAATTGAACACTCGAATCTCGAGCGGCTGCTCTTGACATATCCAAGGCATTCGACCGTGTTTGGCACTATGGGCTGTTGGCTAAGCTACGTTCTTATGTTATGTCTGAAAAGTTCTGTTTGTGGCTCTCATGTTTCCTCAGAGAGCGTTCTTTACGAGCAGCAGTAGACGGATTTCTTTCATCAACGCCGGTGTACCCCAAGGCTCCATACTGTCTTTTACTCTCTTTCTCATTTACATTAACGATCTGCTGGAAAAGACCGAGAATCCAATCTACAGCTTTGCAGATGACAGTACACTTATCTCTTCATTCACTTTGAATGCTCTGACATCGGCTACTCAGACAAATATCCGCAGACAGCAGGAAGTCATTCAACTTAACAAAGACCTGGAAGAAATTCTATCTTGGAGTGACAGTAACCAAGTGGAATTTAACGCTACAAAACCCCAGGCGGCAGTTTTCTCTAAAAAAGTTAACGTTGCTGAACCCGACATAGTTATGTCGGGGCACTCCATTCCTCTAACATCGTCACTCAATTTGTTGGGCGTTAATTTGGGAGCAAATATGTCCTGGCATGAACATGTTGCAGGCATAGCAAGGAGAGCTTCTCAAAAGTTGGGAATATTATTTCGAACCAGAAAGCTTTACACTCCACTACAATTGTTAATTCGTTACAAAGCTCGAATCCGACCAACTATGGAATACTGCTCCCATGTTTGGAGCTCCGCTCCCAAACATACACTGCATTTGTTGAATTCTATTCAGAGAAGAGCTGTTCGTCTGATTGGAGACCCTGAACTGACCGGCGGCCTAGATTCGCTGGAACATCGAAGAACGGTTAGCGACTTGAGTCTGTTCTACAAGTATTTTCATGGAAAGTGTTCGAAGGATGTGGCCCGCTTAATTCCTCCCAGAGCGGTGCATGTTAGAAGTATACGTCGCGCTAATACTTCACATCCGTATGAGGTTCAGCTTGTTACTCCTCGTCTTTTATATGGAGAACATCATCCCTTTGGAATAATTTGCCCAGGACTGTGTTTCCCACCGAGTACAATTTACAGCGATTCAAAGACAACGTGAATCGCTTCCTCCGCACACGTGTCGCTCCTGTAGCGCTTTAGGGACGTCCCTGTAGCACGTGTGGTAGACCCATAAATATATATATGTATATCTATATATATATATATATATATATATATATATATATATATATATATATATATATATATATATATATATAGGCATGGTTTTAAATTAAAGGATTAGGCTAAAGCTTACTATATGGAGAGTAAGATGTTTGACTTTCAATTAAATTAACAATAATTAAATTTAAGTTGCTCGAAACCTATTATCTTCTAAAACTCTGTGCAACAGATTGTGGAGTGTCTAAAAGTTTAAAATCAATATTTCAAAGGACATCGAAGTTCTAACACCCGCAAACGTAAAGAAACGGGTCTGATTGAAACGGCTGACCCTAAATCAGCCGCCTGGTCTTTAGGTCTTTTACAAACTGTGACAATTAGATAACGAGAATTTATCTTTTATAGAGTAAGTGAAAACTACGAATAATCTCTGCCAAAATTTGTTGCTTCATTAAATTCGATTGGTAACATATTTTTATAGGGAATCAATATTTTTTTAAACAGCCTCCATAACTTTTTTTAGCGACGTTACTTCACCGCCATGAGGTAAAAGAAATGAGGGTCAACAAGTTTCGTAGTTTTAATAATGTCATGGGAATATTCGGTTGAAAAATAAAAAAACAATTTTTTCGTTTACTGAGTTTGCCGTTACTTGATGGAAATTCATTGTAAATTAACAAAATTAAACATTAATATGTTTCATAATTTCAACTTTATTATTTGTTCCTTTACAATTATTTCAACACAACAGTGTCTTCATCATCTGGAAGATATTCTAAAGTTTAGAATATCTTCCGTCTGAAGACAGTGTCCTGTTGAAACAACTAAAGGATTATTTTTTCCTGTGGAAATTGTGAAACACATTAGTGTTTAATTTTCTTAATAAACAATTTTTTTTATAATTATTTATAATGAAACACGTAAAGGTCAATGGGAGGTTGGAATATATCATGTTATATGTATTTTTTGGTGACCTTTTCCGTTGTTTACAATCTTAACATAAAAAGTATGTAGAAAGGATCAAAATATAATTAAATATTTACCTACATTGATTCTTGTTTGTAAAGAAGGTAATTTTAAGTGCAATTATTATTAATCGCCAATATAAAACTCATAAAAGGTGTGGAAGGGGATAATAGGAAGTACTTTTCAAAATATCATGTAAGATATAATTTTTTTTTAGATTAGTTTTAAAATTACATATACAAAGTACGAGAAATAAACACCCTTACATCTTACTACATCACTGGGTACTAGTATTTTTCTTGTTTGAGTACCATGCCCGTTCAACGATCGTTGGTTATCAGGTTGATGTTGATCGTTGACAGCCTCTCGGAAGAGTTGAACCGTAGAGTTTCCGTACCACTGCCTCAAATTTTTCAACCACGATGTTCTCCTTCTCCCTAGACCAGGTCTGCCTGGAATCTTTCCCTCTATAATCAGATGCAAGATTTCATATTTTGCTCGATGTCTCATAATGTGACCAAAATATTTTAATTTGCGTCGCTTGATGGTCGTAACCACTTCCAAGTCCTTGTCCATGCGAGTGAGAACGCTGTTGTTACTAATTCTGACCATCCAACTGATTTTTATCAGTCGTCGATACACCCACATCTCGAATGCCTCCAGATGTTTAAGCATTGTTTCAGTTAGCGTCCACGCTTCCATCGGGTACAAGAGAACCGGAAAGATGTAGCAGCCTATCATTTTCATCCATAGTTTCAATGATAGGTCGGGACTAGTTAAGATTTTTTTGTTCTTCATAAATGCGGCTCGGGCCTTCTCTATTCCAATTTCGACTGCTACAGTCGGGTCTCAGTGGTAGTTGGTATTGCCACCGAGATACATCAATTTATCAACTCTCTCTATCTTTGTGCTACTGACTGTCATACCACCATCTTCAATATTAGATTCTTTGCTCATAATCATATATTTTGTTTTATTTGCATTAATTTTTAAACCAAACTATGTACAAGTGTCAGTTATTTTATCTATAAGTCTTTGTAGATCTTTTTCGTTATTAGTGACAATTAATGTATCATCGGCGTATCTGATGTTATTTATGTTAACACCATTGATGTTGATTCCTTCAGTGGTATCAGTGAGTGTTTCATTGAATATCATCTCCGAATAGAGGTTGAATACCAAGGGCGATATAATACAACCCTGACGCACTCCCCGCTTGATTTTAATTTCATCTGATAGGTGATGCTTCAATCGTACTTCAGCTATCTGTTGCCAGTACAAATTGACAATTATATGAATGTCTTTATCGTCTATGCCGGTCGTTTTTAAAATCTCTAGAAGTTTTTCTTGGCATACGTTGTCAAAGGTTTTTTCAAAGTCAGTTGAACAAAGGATCACATTTTGGTTGAAATCGCGACATCTCTGGATCAACACATGGATACCAAACAGTGCCTCTTTAATCCCTAATCCGTTTCGAAAACCCTACTGATTGTTTCCAATTTTTTATTATATATACTGCCATGTATCACTCTCAAAAATATTTTTAAAACATGACTCATGGAACTAATTGTTCAATGGACATTACAATTGGTTGCTCCATTCTTTTTTGGAATCATAGGAAACGTTGATTTCAGCCAATCAGTCGGTAGTATTCCGGTCTCATAAATAGAGTTAAAAAGTTTTTTCAGGGCTGTTATTCCTATATTACCCAACAGTTTTAAAGTTTCTGTACTAGCTTTATTGCTAGTACTCTTTGTCTAATTGGTGGGCCTGACGTTACATCTAGGGTTTAACAATTACTAATTCAACAACAATGTCGTCAACATACCACAGCATATACCGTCGGTGAATTGACATAAATACAATGAGATTGTTACCGTGCTAGTATTATTAAAACAAAAGTAACATGAGTATTTGCCACACCTACACCTATCGGCTAGCCACAGACGCTATTCCGGAAGCATTTGTCCGAGTTTAAGTTTGATTGTGAAATACGCTTTATAATTCAGTTTTTAAATCCAAGATATGTAAAAGAGGCCGATATTCATCCGCAGATTAGTGAAGTATACGGCGAAAACGTTATGCGCTACGGTATGGTACGAAAATAGGTTAGAGCATTTAAAGATGGCTGATGATCGAAGTGATCTTATAAGTGTTCCGTACGGAACACTAAAAATAAATTGACTAAGCTCCGAAAAATCCACTTATTTCCAGAATAAACATAAAATTGATCATACCATTTTTGTTCATCCAATCTTTAGCCGTCAGATCTTGGGTGGCTGTATATCCAAAAACATAATCAAATGCTTCAGAAGCTTTAAAATTTCTAGCTACTTTTCCAATTACCACTACTAGTTCTACTTCCCAGTCTACAGCCTAAAAAATAGTAATTAAATTATTAAAGATAATGCACTCATGATAATTTTCGTTCAATGTACACCCTGTGGAGAATATTACAGAATTTTTTCAAAATTTTTTGATCAGTACTTTTCGAGATAAGGAGGACAGCGATTCTTCGCAGTTTTTTAAAAAATAATACAAAAAAAGTGTGCACAAAACTACATTATATATATTTTTGATCTCACGTTTTTACAGACTTTCATTTGACACAACACCCGATGACCTAGTAAATTTTTTTTTTCACTTCTGATTTCACCCCCAAAACTAACCCCTTAAGTCAAAATTTAACTTTCAAAACTCCACTCCTCTGATGAGGCCATCAATTCCTATATCAGTGTCAAAATTCAACTTTCTGCGTCAAATAGTTTCGGAGAAAATCGGGTGTGCCAGACGAACAAACAAACAAAGTGATCTCGTAAGTGTTCCGGACGGAACACTAAAAAGGAAATATTTAAATTCAATTGTAGTTTTATTTAAAAATGTTATTTGCGTTACGTATTCGTTTTCATGATAAAGATGTAGAATTTCGGAAAGGCGTATTTTAATTTCAGTCTAGAGTTTACTTTAACTCGAGTTTAATATCAACATTAACTTTTACTTTTTGTTAAAAACATTTCTTCTTTGTTTTTGGAGAACAAACTTTTGTAATTTATTAAGAGTGCTTCTAAGAATTGCTGTTTTTACAGGCTGAAAATGTATGGAGGCTGTATAATTTAATTTGTGGTTCTTTTTTTTTTAATTTTTCAGTTGCAAAATGTTATAAATTTTGAACAATGTACAGGATCATTGAGAAATGTATGTTTTTGAAATAAATAACCGTGTATATTATTTTTCAGTTTTATAGAATAGTGGAAGCGAATGCTGTAATTTTTGTGTGCAGCTTGGAGATCGATGTAACTACTTTAAAACACAGCGCCAACATAATGTAAAACGAGTTTTCTCAGCCTAATTTTGATCGCAAGGCCACTTTTCTTCTATTTTAGTGCATTTTTCACATTTTAACCCTTTCGGTTCACTATTTCTTAGATATCTCAGCTCCTGTTCATTATTATACGATAATAATACTTGTCATAAAATTACCTAAAAGGGGCGTAGATTGCATTAAAAAATATTAAGTACATAAACTTAAAAAAGTGTTTACTCCGGCAAACTGAAAAATGGTTTTTTACGGGTAACTTTCGTTCAATTCGATATTACTGCTTCAAATTATAGGAAAATATAACTTTTATATTAACAAAAAAAAATGTGCCAAATTTTATTAAGAAATGGTAAGAGGATTGGTCAAAATTGATATTTTATTCCAAATCTAATTACGGATTTTTGTTTGTGGGCAAAAGGTCTCTTAAAAACCTTTTTTTAAAAAAAAAATATGCGAAATTGTATGCCCTTCAAGATGGTGAAAAAAAAAATAAAGAATATGCAAAAAAACTACCTTGTTTTTCAATTTTTTCGATACAGAAAATTCAATTTTTTTCGCTTTTACTCTAGAAAAGGTCTGGTTTCATTCTCTTTATTTCTATTCAATATTTTTTTTTCTCTTTTTTTTATGGGTCTAGCACACGTGCTGCAGGGAAGTCCCTAAAGAGCTACAGGAGCGATACGTGTACGGAAAAAACGATTCACATTATTCTTGAATTGCTGTAAATTGTACTCGGTGGGAAACACAGTCCTGGGTAAGCCATTCCAAAGGGATGATGTTCTCCATATAAAAGACTGCTTAAAAAGCGTTATACGAGGAGTAACAAGCTGAACCTCATATGGATGTGAAGTATCAGAACGACGTGTACTTGCACCGCTCTGGAAGGAATTAAGCAGGCTACATCTTTCGAACACTCTCCATGAAAATACTTGAAGAATAGACTCAAGTTGGTTCGTCAATAAGCTGAGTTAAGCCACAAATTATTGAGAATGATTCAGTTTCACCACCTTGATTGTCAGTAGTATTTGAATATTTAAGCCAGTTGATGTTGTGGATATTAAAGTCGCCCAGGATGGCAATTTCGGCATTTGGATAGTTAACTTATAAATGATCGATGGTGTCTGCAAGAGAAGCGAAAAGTATTCTAAAGTTAGTATCACTTGGCGGTCGATAGAGGAAGCAGATGAACTTTGAGGTTTGTTGCCTAAATTGGGAATAGAAGTCGTACCCAGCATAAAGATAGTTGACTGTGCTGGTCGATGAACTGACCTTGGTTTCACAGAGAGCGAGTACATGAGGTTTATTTGATTGCAGGTGTTGGTGCACTGAATTTATATTCGAGTTTAAACTTCGTATGTTGCAAAAATCTATTTTAAAATTATGATCTCTGCATGTCGACGCCCTTATCTTACATACGAGTATAACACGAAAAAAGTGATTTTAAAACAAATACTGCCTATTTTACAATAATATCATGATTTCGATAACAGAAAATTTTATTGACAAACCATTAATATATTTACTAAAATTATCACAGATACAATATTTATAATTTAAAAAATCATTTGTGTTCTAACAGCGTATATGCTCGAGCTTATTTTCTGCTATATTCGAAATCATTCGATGAATTTGAGAATTTACCATTGAATACTTTCGCAGTGAAGAATTCTTTAGAATTCATTAATAAAATTAAAAGCTAGTTCTTAACGAAGGTAAAATCTTAATTTCTTTTGATGTCAGTTCTTTGTTTCCAAGTGAGCCAATACCACAAACTTTAGAATATCCCGAAGAATTACTTAGGATGAATGACTTTGAGGAAGAAATTATTAATGAATAACATTATTTAAACTTGGTATGGAACAAAATTATTTTCAATATAACAGTCAATTTTATGTTCGGAAAGAGGGAACAGCTATTGGTAATTGCTTATCACCTTTCATAGCCAATTTATTCATGAGTAAGTTTGAAACTGAAGCCAGTCAAGAATTTGACTATTTCCCAAGGGTATGGTAATGGGTATGTGGATGATGCTTTTGCGATTTTTGATACAAAGAAAGCAAATATAGATGATTTTGTTTCCAAATGAAATAGCCGATATGATTCCATTAAATTCACTTACGAAATTGAGAACAAACGACAACTGCTTTTTCTAGATATTTTAATTATTAAAAATAATAATAGGTTAGAATTTGACATCTATAGAAAAGCTACAGTAACCGATAGATATATTCCTAATGACTCATTTCATTGCAAACAACACAAATTAGCCGCATTACATTTTTTAGTTCATCATTTGATCACTTTTCCTCTGAATAGAGTAAACTTCATTAATGAAAGGAATAGTATTAGAAATATAACTAGAGTTAATGGTTTATGACGATGACTTGATAAACAAGTTAATAAATAGACATAAGTTCAAGTTAAATATTCAGAATTTCACCTTTTTTACACCGGAAGAAGAAAATAAGACCAAATATGTCTTTATACCTTATAATCCGAAATATAGCAAGGTATTTAATAAGATAGGCCTCATCTTAGTCTATAAGTTATCAGGCAATCTGAGGAATATCTTAGGAAATCCCAAAGATAAGATTCCTAATTGTGGAATTTATGAAATTAGTTGTAATGATTGCGACAAAAAGTATGTACGGCAAACTAAAAAGTGAATTAAAATACGATTTAAGGAACATATAGCACATTTAAAATACAGTAGAATAGAAAAATCTAGCATTGCCGAACATGCCCTTGAAGCTGATCTTACTATAACATTAGATAATCTAAGATTAATTAAAAATACATCTAATAGGAGATTGTTGAACGTGTACGAAAGTATGGAAATTATAAAATGTAAAAATAGTTTAAGTGACAGAGGACCTATTCCTTATAGTGCCCTCTACTGGTTACTTAATTAATGGCCTCGCCTCGCCTATGCCGTTAGTTCCGCCTGAGTAATTCAAGTGTTAGGCTAAGTATAAATAGGGTAGATTTGTAGTTTAGCTTTAGGCAATCATCGCTCCTGATAAAGTAAAAAAACATGGTTAGCGACGCGCGTCGAGTGCAAAAATAAAGTATTTGGTGCAGTGGTGATATATACTGAATAGTGTCGTTGTGCCAAAGATAGTATGAGGAAGTTATAATACACGGGTGATATAAGCAAATATGCGCGATCACATAAAGTTCTATAGCTAAATTTTTACCCCACTGGATATCAACACTTCCAAAAACCCTTCCAATACGAACTTTCAGAACAAACAAGACGTATTTTGCCATTCCGAGTTTGCACCCCTTTCATCCTCAGTTTCGATAGATATTTACCCCTAGAAAATACGGCTCGCTTTTGGCATCGCTATGTGTCGGAAATATAAATGGGCCGTTTTGTTATACACATGAGATATGTCTGCATTGCTTATTATAACACCATTTGTGTAACATACATTCAAATAGGTTTGAAAACAAAAATGGTGACTTCTATCTCTTTTATCTCAAAAACCAAACGTATACTCAACTTGAAACTTTGTCATGAGAACGTCATCGTCATTAACAATCATTCAGGGGGCGATTTTTGGAATTACTCTTTGAAATTGATATCTCAGTTCGTTCGAGAGTTATCGTGAAAATAGACCGACAAATAAATAGACCGACGGAAATGAGTAACTATGTTTTTCACGATCTAGGACCACTAAAAAATGAAGAAAAGCAAAAGTATCAAAGTGTGATTTTTTCGCGATTACAATTCTTTCCGTTTGTAAGTACAGTAAAAAATGCTTTATCAAACTTTGTTAAAGTTTGCTATGCAATAACGACAACGTCATTTTTTTATGTTAAGAATTTTGATAATTGTAAGTGTTAGTATAAAAACGGTTTTTTGAAGAGTGTAAAACAAGATATAATATATACAGGGTGTTATGAAAATCGCCGATGAAGACGCATTTTCGATACTCTGACAGATCATGTTATTTAATTTTAATTCACGTGACTAACTTTAGTGCAATTAAAAAATCAGCTGATCAGCAGTCTGTCAAGTAAGAACGTGACCGCTCATATTCTTGAAAAAAATGTGTTTCGAGAACATTTTTTGCCATTAATGTATTCTTTGGTGTACTAGCAATGACGCAATTACCTCAGTAAGTTGTCCAATCGCCTACTGCATCAATAATCGCCTGCCATCTTCGAGGAATGCTGTCGACGAGATTTTCTGCATACTCAGCCAATTTTTCAAATATGTGAGACAACTGAGTCAAAATCCTCAGAGTTTTTCCTCTCGGCTTTCTCTTTAGCGTCCGGCGGTTGCCACTCTAGTGTCTTATCGTTATCGTAAGTGATTTTCACCCAGCAAATGTTTCTTCAACGTGCATCGAAATTTGACATTATGAGCGCGAAGATGTCGAATGGTCTCATGGGACACATTCAAACCTGATTTTCTTAATTTTGCCGCTCCTTGACGCAACGTCAATTTCGGGTCCCGTGAAAACCAAGACACGGAGTGACTTTGCCTACCGAGCCAAGTTTTGGCAAGTCGTCGACATTTTTCGTTTCGTTAAAACGATTTACCCACCTCTTTACAAACGATACCGACTTTTTAATATAATTAGCAACCGCAGAAAGTGTTATTTTATGCCCTTTTGATGGGAAGAAAGAAAGACTACCTCGAACTGACGCGCAAACAAGTGATTCATTTTCGATTTTACGTGATTTAGACCAAACCAAGGAGGCGCACAATCAACGAATTAGAAACAAACTTCTCGCTTGTCCCAACAATTCCAGGTCCTTTTGGGCAGTCGCTAAGGCAGTTAGTCAAAATTTTACCAAATTCACCATACCACTACTGATACGACCAGATAATTCCATTGCAACCACACCTGGTGAGAGAGCGAACTTGTAGGCTGAACGCTTTGC
>CM032455.1:20597088-20642088 GCA_019049505.1 Pachyrhynchus sulphureomaculatus | reverse complement strand
TTAAAACCGCGGTGATCCGAATTCGAATTACTGAAGCAGGACATTATTTATATTAAAAAACGAATCATTTAATACGAAACAACTAAAAAAAAATAGTACATACATAGAATAATATTTAAAATAGAAGCATATCTTATCAAGTTTTATCTTATTTTGTAAAAAAAATTGTAATTTTTGTTTGCTTGACCCTTCTCTGATTCATCATAAAAGCAATTTCTTTTAATCTTTGTAGTACAAGGACATCACTTAGAGGGATATCATTTTCTTCTGCCCATCTCATGCACGAATTGAAACTTTTAACTGCCTCATCATTCTTCACAGTGTTCTTAACAGTCTAGTTTGTATTGGTATTTAATTCTGAACCTTCATTATCACTCTCGTGTTGTTCATCTGTATCATCTATGTCTTCCAGTGGTAACAAACCTTCATCATTTTCAAGCCAATTGCATATTTCTACGTTCGTGAGATTCTGCTCAGTGAGAACATTCAGCATATCTGAAATATCTGTTAAATATTTACGAATTAACCAAAAAAATACTAAAAGAAAAATTTCAGGCTTTACCTTTCATTTCTTCATTCGTGGAAAGCAAATTGTGCCGCAATTCACTCAGAGGAATCAGATCTTCAGCATCATATTCAGTATCTGGGTTGGTATCTGCCACATAAGTCATAATTTTGTGCCAGCACTTTTTTAAGACTTCAGGGGAGACTTTTTCCCATGAATTGCATAGTAGACATACAGCATCTTTTAGGTTAATGCTTTTTAATAACCTAACAAGGTTCTCTTCATTATTTGATAAAATATGGGCTAAAAGACTTTTCCGATAAAATAATTTTGTCAGTCTGATTGCATTCTGGTCCATAGGCTGCAAAAGTGCAGTACAATTTGGTGGAAGAAATAATGTTGTAAACTGTCCATCCTCACTAGTCAGCTCTCTTATAGTTACATGGCTCAAAGCATTATTAACGATTAGCAGGGCTCTTTCAGGCAAGTTGAGACTTCTTAAATGATTTTTGACTTGACGAATAAAAGAATGATGAAACCAGTCTAAGAAAATTGCTGTAGTCATCCATGCATTGGCAGATGATTTGTACTCAACAGGTATGTTCACATTTTTAAAAGCGCTCGGATTTTTTGCCTTTCCTAACAACTTTAATTTTTTTGTGATCCATCAGCTTTGCAACATGCTAGAAAGGTAACGCGTTCTTTGTTTATTTTTCGACCTGGTGCGGTCTTTTCCTGAGAACGAACCAGCGTTTTTTCAGGCAACATTTTTCAATACGGAACTGATTCAGCTGCATTGTATATTTGAGTAGGTCCAAGGTTTAATTCTTTTATCTTATCTGCGAATAAAGTTAGGAAAGGATCGACGGCACTTTCATCATTCGATAGTTTTTTCGCCACAAACTTTTAAAGCTCGCAGACCATGTCTTTTTCTGAAGTTAGAAATCCAGCCTCTGCTAGCTCTAAAATTATCATTCTCGTAGGTTTCAGTGTAAAACTCTTTTGCTTTGCCTGATAAAATTTCGTAGGAAATTGGGACGTGCCTTGATCGGTGCGTACAAAACCATGTATACAAACGAGTTTCCATTTCTGGATATTCGGCTTTTCGTAAGGTTTTTCTGACGCCAGGACCGGAATCACATTTGGAAATAAATCTAAAAGAAGTTACACGTCCATAGTGAGTGTATAAAATTATCTTTAAAATAAATCATATATACATACCTTTTGATTTTCCGTTGCTTCTTTTTTATATCCGAAATTGTGGATGTTCTTACTCCGTATTCATTTGCCAACACTTTTCCGCTTTGACCAAGAACTAGTCTTTCTATTATATCGGACTTTTGTTTTATTGTTAGTGTAATATGTTTTCTTTTAGAAGGCATTTTAATATGTAGGTACATATACGTAAAAAACAAACGTTTATATACTTATATGAACCACATAAAGTAAAATAGAACGTAGGTATGTTGTACTTGTGACAAAAAACAAGCAACTACAAAGTCCTTAACCTTTAAACGCGATACGCGATGCGTTGTAGGCAAATCAAAGGCACCTACAGTTTGTGTGAATCCCAGATGTATTAGACTGGAAGTTAGGGGAATCCCCCCACTATCGATTTCAGTTTTCCCATGTAGTTTAAATTAAGTAGATGTCTAAAAACACAGGTCCGGATAACCTAGTACTATCAAATCCGGATTATAAAGTACACAATGCAATAGAAATGTTTGTCCGGATTATTAAAGAATCCGGTTTAATGGAGATCCGGATTATCGAGGTGGCACTGTATATATATATATATATATATATATATATATATATATATATATATATATATATATATATGTATATATATATATATATATATATATATATATATATATATATATATATATATATATATATATATATATATATATATATATATATATATATATATATATATATATATATGTAACAACAAATTTAAAGCCATCCTTGTAATCAGGCATGCCGTTATCTCCAATTGTATACAATTACACCACTCCGAAACAAAACAATGTCAATTTCATCAAACAAAAGACATCAACCCTTAAATATTAAGAGCTGCCAGCGCCGGCTCGATTTCACAGCATTAAGAGGCATGCAAAAAGCTTCCTCCCGAATACCGAATACAAATCCAAGTCATTTGCACCATTTGTCATTCCTTAAGTTCACTGAAAACGGCGACGATTGTCGCGGTTTTGTGTGAGAATAATTCATATTATTTTAGTCTTTTGAATTCGTTTAATAAATTTTATAAAGCTGTTAAATAAATCTTTTTTACAGATCCAGGGGCGACAATTATTATTTTGAAATGGTGCTGTAAAAATTATATCACATTTTTTTGTTATTTAATATGTTTTTCTCCTAATTCAGTCCAATTTTTACAACGATTTAATAATGATTTACATGAATTCTCCAGCTGTTTTTGTTTGATTGCCTACAAATCACTTAGAGTGGTCTTTATGTCCTCGAAAAAGCATACCTGTAACTTAACTTTAATTTTTGGAAACATTGAAAAGTCATAAAGTGCTAAATCAGGTGAATACGGTAAACGGTTCAACACACCACACTTAATTCTGAGCCAGAAATTGAAGAATGAAGACTGAAGTATAACTTGGTGCGTTATAGTGTAACAACGTGGATGCAAGTGTGCAGGAAAACATTAATGCACTACAGGAGCGTTGCATGTGCGGAAAAAAATATTCACTTTGGTCTTGTATCGCCGTCGTTCCTGGGCAAATCATTCCAAAGGGATAAGTTTCCCTATATAAACGACTCCTTGAAAAGGGTTATACGAGAAGTGATAGGCTGAACTTGATATGGATGTGAAACAGCATGACGTACATTCCTGACATACACCGCTTTGGGAGGAATTAAGCAAGATACATCCATGAAAATACTTCTAGAATAGACTTAAGTCGCCAACCGTTCTTCGATATTCCAATGAATCAAGGTTGTTGGTCAGTTTTGGGTCTCCAATTAGGCGAACAACTCTTTTCTAAATAGAATCCAACAAATGCAGTGTATGTTTGGGAACAGAGTCCAAACATAGCCTAAAGTTTTAGATCTTTTAGATAGTTTTAGACTTCAGATTTTATAACGTTAGTCGCGGAACTTTTGGATAGCACCTCGTATTGTTCATAGATCTTAATGTTTGTTAGTCTATATATTCTCTCGATCCGTCATACCAAATTTAGTCGATGTACATATGCGCGTTTGTCCTCAAATAACCTTTAATTTTGGAAAAATTCACAAGGAGTAAAATTAGGTGAATAAACAGAATGAACTAATTTGCCAATTGTTTCTTTAGGACGTAGTGAACGTGGAGATTTCCACTGCATACTCTGGCGTTTAGTTTTGAGGTCGCCTTGAGAGCACCAAGTTTTAGCACTCCTAATTATTCTGTGACATAAACGCTTTTGATGAAATATTAATCACATCAAGTTGACCCTAGTTCTACAAGCTTTCCGGAAATCGTTTTTACACCAAATTCTTCAGCTAAAATTTAAATAAATGTTTCTTAATTAATCTGCAAGTCTTCAGCTATCAATCGCATACATAATCGCTTGTCAGACTGTATTGTATCTCACATTCTGGTAATATTAACTTTCGTCTTTATAGTTTTTGGCAGTCCGCCGCTGGGTCTTTAGTTATATCTTCTCAGCAATCTTTAAATATGTTATGCTTTTTACTTAATACTATGGTGGATGAAATATAAACGAGATATATATGTATATATATATATATATATATATATATATATATATATATATATATATCTATATATATATATATATATATATATATATATATATATATATATATAATGACGTATTGCGTAATCGAGGGGTGCACGTCTCACGCGACATCGTGAGCTGTACTACTGAATGCACCTGGCGGGGCCAACCGATCGTTCTTCCCGCTCTTAACAAACCCAACCAACATTGCTAGAAGCGACGGCCCGCTCCGAACGATACTAAGCGCTCAGTACAGAAGTCTCGTGTATATTTGATCCTTCCTCGTAACTGTAACGTTTGAGTAGAGTATGTGGCCTCTTTTACGTCAGTAATTGCTCCAATTATAAAAAAGAACGAATTATATTTATTTCTAACTTACCCCCTTCGTCCTGGCGGTGGTATTGGCACACTGTAAGACATCAACCAACGTCGCGCTGAGCAAGAATAATACGGGTAAGTCCACCAACCACGGTAAGAAACATTCGGAGGACTTTCAATGAATTTCGGTGAGCGAAGTCCTGGACTTGAGTCGGCGTCTTCGTACCTGTAACAGAAATTATTATAGAATTCGGTGGTCAGTAGACAATCAGGGCTTCTGATGATGCTAACATGGCGAGCGAAATGCTAACCGAATGCAAAAATAAAGTATTTGGTATAGCGGTAATAACTATTCTGTAGTATTATTGTGCCAGAAATTCCAAATAACGTACTGAACACAACATTCTACAGGTTATACATTAACTGTAAAATAAACCAGAGTTCCTCTTTTAATCTCCAATTTCTATAAATGAGAATTTTGGAAATCGATTTAAATTTACAGAACATCCTAACAATATTAAACAAACTAATCCCAAGACTGGAATATGACCAACAGACATATATATCTTCAAATATATCTTCGTTCCAATATATAAAAAAAGGTTCTCCTATGGAATGTGGAAATTATCGAACGGTCTAATATCTCATGCCAGCAAAGTCCTCTTGATTATCATCAAAAAGCGGTTAAAACCATTTCTACTTTCGCAAATCTCCAGAGTACAATCGGGCTTCATGCCTGGAAGAGGCACCTGCGAACAGATCCTCAACCTTCGTCAAGTCGTGGAAAAATCTAGAGAAATTAATTTAGAGACATCCCTTTGCTTTGTGGATTATTCGAAGGCATTTAACGCTGTAAAGTGGAGCGCTATCTGGGAAATTTTAGCATAGATGGGGGCAGCTTATCACTTTATTTGGACTCTTCAAAACCTATACGATCAAAATACAGCCACCAGCCGGATGAATACTATTTTTTCGCAAGATTTCAAACTCGAAGAGAGAATTCGTCAGGAATGCATCGTATCACCTATATTGTTCAATATATATAGTGAAGACATCATGTGACAGATGTTTGACGACTGGCAGGATGGCATAACAGTAGGTGGTGCTAAAATAAATAATCTACGATATGTCTACGACACCGTAGTCTTGGCAGCCTCGAAAGAAGAACTACCTCATGGATAGGCTTAACATCGTCAGCAATAAATACGGGCTACAGTTGAATAAAATCAAGACGAAAGTGATAATCATTGACAAAGTTCGAAACAATCAGCCTTACATTAGAAACATTGCAGGGTATGGAACAGTTAGTCATTTCAATTACCGCGGCTCAGTAATAACACACAACGGCGGATGTGAGAATGAAATACGCAGACGTCTTGCTATGGCCAGAACAGCGACTGCTAAGCTAATAAAAATATGGAGAGACAGAAACTTGATGCAGAATACCAAGTTATGACTCATCAACACGCTAATATTCCCAGTTGCTATAAACGTAGCCGAAACCTGGACCATTAAAAAAAAGACAAGAAACAAATTAGCGCATTTGAAATGTGGGTATACAGAAGGATCCTCCGGATTCCCTGGAAAGCGCACCGCATAAATGCTTCCATCTTAGATGAGCTCAGCAGCAAAATAAGAGTGACTACCATAGTCAACAGAAACATACTGAGACACTTTGGTCACATAGCAAAAGGGAGGGACAGAGTAGAGCGGTGGATTGTGGAAGGTAATGTTGGGGACAAAAGACCGAGAGGACGGTCTTCCACACGGTAGTCGGATCACATTAAATCAACAACTGGCCTCACGTTCCCGGAAGCAACACATCAATCCCAAGATCGAGAAACATGGACTAAAATAGTGGCACACATATCATGATATCACCATGTCCTTATGTAGGATGACGGATAGAGGAGGAGGAATCATAAGACCTATGTTTCTTCATTTCACCAAAACCGTGAAAGCTTCTGTTCCGTTTTATTTTATCATACTCGCAATATTCTTCTATACAATTCTAGATATTCAGAATTTTTAATAGCCAGAAATTTTCTTATTAGAGAGATTTTGGAAGGCTTATTTTGGACGCCTTTGTCGCTATCTTTATTTTAAGAATGTTCAAAATTAAAGGGAAAAAGTAAATATAACGACTCTGTTGTTAACTTTATTTGAAGTATGCGCAGTCGGGAAATGATGGAATTATTTTTCTATTTACTACAATGAAAGCTGTAATTTAAGAGATAACAATGGCGTCTAATTGGAACTCACCGTTTGAAGATAGCGCAGTATTAGAACAAAATAAGAATTCTTTTATTTAGGGTAAAAATCTCCCTTATTAACGAAGCTCCAAGGAAGCTTATTTGAGAAGTTCGTTATTCTTATCGCTATTATGATAGAGCTTGTTTTTTTCTTCGACTTATATGTAGAGGGTACTAAGAAAATATATTAAAATTAAAATAATAATATTTTATTATATATAACATTCATCTTCTTCTTCATAAGCTACTGCTTCTTCACTGCAGGAGACAGGCATCTTCAAGTTTCTTCCAATTTTCTCTGTGCTGTGCAAGATGGAGCCATCTACTTCCCGTTATCAACTTGATATCATCAGTCCATCTTTTCACTGGTCTTCTGACACTTCGTCTCCTCTCCCAAGGTCTCGGTTTAAGTAATTTCGTTGTCTATCTACCATCATTCGTTCTAGCCACATGCTCCGCCCACTTTAATTTTGCCACTCTTTTACTGATATCTGTAATTCTAGTTGTTCGTCGCTTTTAATGTGTTCTCGTAATCCACCACCTAACATCTGCCTTTCCATGGTCCCTTGGGTATGTTGGAGTCGACAAAGACTGTTTTTTATAAGGGTCATGGTTTCCAGCCCATATGCAGCTCTAGTACATTTTTCTTTTTAAGGTCATGGGGATATGCCTGTTTTTTTAGAATGAATCCCAGTTTTTAAAATGAAGTTCTGGTGAGATCAATTCGCCTTGGTATTTCCGCTGTTTGATCGTCCTTATCAAATCTAATCTTATGTCCCAAGTATGTATACTCTTCCACTCTCTCGATCTCTTCCGTACCGATCTTAATTTTTGTGTTTTGTGGGCTTAGAAGTTTTGGTTACTTGATGTTCATCTCGAATTCAACTTTCTGTGAAGCTTAATTAAGTTGTTCTATCATGATTTTGAGTTCTTCTAGATCTTCGCTAACCAGTATTACATCATCTGCGAATTGCAGTTGATGTAAATATATGCCATCGATTTTAATTCCCTTCTCTTCCCACTTAAGACTTTTAAATACATCCTCCAAGGCCTGGGTAAACAATTTTGGTGAAATCGTATGCATTAACACATCAGAAGTACCCGAGGAATGGAAAATATCATACATATCAACAATTCATAAGAAAGGAGACAAAAATAATTGCGATAACTATAGGGGAATAACGGTTACAGGATCTATTAGCAGAATATACGGAAAAATACTTAAAAATAGAATAGAAACGGAATACGCGGACGTAGAAGCTGAAGAACAGGCAGGCTTTAGAGCAGGAAGATCCACAATAGACCATCTCTTCTCACTGACACAAATCCTAGAAAAGAAAACCGCATTTGATCAGGAAGTCCATGTCTTGTTTGTTGATCTAAAAAAGGCCTACGACAACGTGCCCCTAATGAGATTGTGGGAAACACTACAACAGAGTAATGTAAGCACCGAAATAATTAAAGCCGTAAAATCCTTATACCAAGACGCAAGAAGTAGTGTGAAAACCAAATATGGTATAACAACAGGGTTCCCGGTCACAAAGGGTCTCAAACAGGGCTGCTGTATATCCCCAACGCTATTTAAAATCTATTTGGAGAGTGCACTGAAGAACTGGAAAAGGAAATGCAGCAGTATGGGATTACCACTGGATGACGATACTACATTGTACACGCTATCATTCGCAGATGACCAGGTAGTAGTCGCTCAGGACATCGATGATATGGAATACATGACACGAAAACTTATGGATGAATATGAAAAATGGGGCCTAGAAGTCAATATTAAAAAGACCGAGTACATGTGCGTCGGAGGACAACAGCAGGACTTGAAACTGGCCACAGGACACACCATCAAACACTGTGCCAGTTATAAGTATTTGGGAACGAGAATATCTAGGGACGGAACACTGGAAGAAGCAATATTCGAGAGGAATATCCAAGGAAGAAAAGCGATTGCAATGCTTAATAGTATACTATGGGACAAAAACATAACCATTGAAAATAAGAAGAAAATTTACAACTCAATAGTGAAAAGTATAATAACTTACAGCTCCCAGGTGTGGCCATTAAAGGAAAGAACAGAAAAAATACTAAAAGCTACAGAAATGGATTTCTGGAGACGAGCAGCCAGAAAATCCAGAAAAGACCGCATACCAAATGACACGCTAAGGCGAGCTTTAGAAATAAAGCACGATATAGTGGACGAAATCAGAACCCAACAGTTGGTATGGTACGGACATGTACAGGGAATGTCACAAGACCGACTGCCTAAAAAGATTTTAAATTGGAACCCTCATGGAAAAAGAAAGCGAGGAAGACCACGCCAAAGCTGGAGAGCAGGAATCAACAAGGAAGTACTAGAGAGAGATCTGGAGGAGGAGGGATGGAGAAACCGGGAGGAGTGGAAATTAGGCATCGGAAAACGGAAGACGTTATAAAACCGATTGATATATATATATATATATATATATATATATATATATATATATATATATATATATATATATATATATATATATATATATATAGTAAAAAGCTTGTACAAATGGGATAACAAGTTGATGGGGCAATAGTTCTCAAGGTTTTCGTAATAGCCTTTCTTAAATAAAAGTATGACCTCACTGCTCCAAACTCATCCTAATTATCTCCGATTCTCGCAGTGCTTTATCATCCATCAAGACCAGAAACCTGCCGCAAATATCTACCGAATAAACAGCCTTCATTCCAGGAAGAGGGACTAGAGAACAAATTCTCAGCATACGCTAGATAGTAGAAAAAGGCAGGAAATTCCAAATAACAACCTATATCTGTTTTAAAGACAACTCTAAAGCTTTCAACTGCATACAATATAACCAACTCTGGTCGATTCAAATCAACATGGGAACACCTATACATCTTGTAAACCTTATCCGATCCCTGTATGAGAACACGAATGTCAGAACTAAACTGAATAATTCTTTTTCCGATCTCTTTAAAGTAGAAGCCGGCTTCAGACAAGGCTGTACTCTGTCACCCTTACTTTTTAACATACATAGTGAACATATAGGAAGGTCTATTTTGGATGGTTGGAGTGACAATCGATGGAAAAAAGCTAAGAAACATTAGATATGCGGATGATACTGTTATACTTGCAAGACCTAGAATCAATTATGGAGCGCCTTGAAATCACTAACAAAAACTATGGATTGACAATTAATAGAGCAAAAACCAAAGTAATGATTGTTAGTCGTAATGAAGATCTATGACACATAAATGAAATTGCTGGTTTCACTATTATAGACCATTTCAACTATTTGAGATCCCTCATAACTAACAATGGATGAAGCGGAAGTAAGAAAACGTTCGGCTATGGCTAGGAACTCAACAATCAAACTCACTAAAATCTGGGAAAATCCAGTTGTCACAAAAAACACAAAATTAAAATTACTATCCAGCCTTATATTTCCCATAGCAACTTACGTATCGTAAAAATGGTCTATTAAACAAGATATTAAAAGACCAATTCGATACGTTTGAGATGTGGGCATATCGAAGAATCCTCAGAGCTTAGTATAAATGACCAAAATAGACCAAATAGAATTAATAAACAGTACCTGAAATATTTTGGTCATATTATGAGGAAAGTGGATGCCATGGGAAAGCTTATAGTAATGGGGAAGGTAGAAGATCAAGGGGACGGCCGCCAACAAGATGGTTCACCCAACTAGGAAATCAATATTTAGGATTCTGACACAAACTTGTTTGTGATGGCTAAAAAAAACTTTCCACGGCGTGAACTTCTATATTATTAGGAAAATTGCAAAACTCATTCTGTATCAAGGTTCTGTTTCTAGTCAAACTAGTATCTTTTATCTTTTGTCTAAGCCGAATGATATTCAAATAGGCTGACAGACTATTGTTAACACATTCCATTTTTTTTTCCTGTTCCGTTCCTGCATCCTATCTCTACGAGTACTAATAAAAAAATTTCAAACAAATTCTGGAGTATTCTCCATAAGTAAATGAAAAATTATTACGAATGCATTACGTTTTTATAATTTCGCTGGTATCTGAAAAAAAAAAAAAATGGAATGTGTTAACAATAGTCTGTCAGCCTATTTGAATAGCATTCGGCTTAGACAAAAGATAAAAGATACTAGTTTGACTAGAAACAGAACCTTGATACAGAATGAGTTTTGCAATTTTCCTAATAATATAGAAGTTCACGCCGTGGAAAGTTTTTTTTTTAGCCATCACAAACAAGTTTGTGTCAGAATCCTAAATATTGATTTCCTAGTTGGGTGGACCATCTTGTTGGCGGCCGTCCCCTTGATCTTCTACCTTCCCCATTACTATAAGCTTTCCCATGGCATCCACTTTCCTCATAATATGACCAAAATATTTCAGGTACTGTTTATTAATTCTATTTGGTCTATTTTGGTCATTTATACTAAGCTCTGAGGATTCTTCGATATGCCCACATCTCAAACGTATCGAATTGGTCTGTTAATATCTTGTTTAATAGACCATTTTTACGATACGTAAGTTGCTATGGGAAATATAAGGCTGGATAGTAATTTTAATTTTGTGTTTTTTTGTGACAACTGGATTTTCCCAGACTTTAGTGAGTTTGATTGTTGAGTTCCTAGCCATAGCCGAACGTTTTCTTACTTCCGCTTCATCCATTGTTAGTTATGAGGGATCTCAAATAGTTGAAATGGTCTATAATAGTGAAACCAGCAATTTCATTTATGTGTCATAGATCTTCATTACGACTAACAATCATTACTTTGGTTTTTGCTCTATTAATTGTCAATCCATAGTTTTTTTGTTAGTGATTTCAAGGCGCTCCATAATTGATTCTAGGTCTTGCAAGTATAACAGTATCATCCGCATATCTAATGTTTCTTAGCTTTTTTCCATCGATTGTCACTCCAACCATCCAAAATAGACCTTCCTATATGTTCACTATGTATGTTAAAAAGTAAGGGTGACAGAGTACAGCCTTGTCTGAAGCCGGCTTCTACTTTAAAGAGATCGGAAAAAGAATTATTCAGTTTAGTTCTGACATTCGTGTTCTCATACAGGGATCGGATAAGGTTTACAAGATGTATAGGTGTTCCCATGTTGATTTGAATCGACCAGAGTTGGTTATATTGTATGCAGTTGAAAGCTTTAGAGTTGTCTTTAAAACAGATATAGGTTGTTATTTGGAATTTCCTGCCTTTTTCTATCATCTAGCGTATGCTGAGAATTTGTTCTCTAGTCCCTCTTCCTGGAATGAAGGCTGTTTATTCGGTAGATATTTGCGGCAGCAGAAAAGTTTTCAGTCTTCCATTTACACCTTAGCAGCGTGTGATACCAGAATAATTGTTCTATAGTTGCTATAATCCAAAGGAGATCCTTTCTTATGCAAAGGTGTAAATGTAACTTCACACCAATCTTCCATACCACATACCTCAGTTGATGTAGCATAGTCACGGCGGTTTCTACCATCATCTTTATTATGTCCGCAGTTATCTCGTCAGTATCTGATGCTTTTCTGTTCTTTAATCTTTGAATAGCCTTTCTGATTTCAGATTTAAGAATACATGGCTCTTGTTCTTCTGCGGCTTCCCTGTCAACAATACAGTCGCCCACGAGTTGAGGCACAAAAAGTTCTTTACAGTAATCCTTCCAAACGTCAATGATTCCAGGCATATCGGTGACTGTTCTACCTTCCTTATCTCTAAATATTTATGCGTTAAGTTTAAATTCTATCAATAAGTATTTCATTTTTTCATAAAGTTTTTGTCATCGATTGTTTGTAGCATGTTGTTCTAGCTCCTCACATATATTATTCAAGTATGCGTTTTTGTTCTTTTTACACCTTGACTTCTTTATCGATTCTGATTCTAATTCTCTGCTGAAGATCCAAAGTGCTTTTGTTAAAATTATATTTCTTCTTGTTTCTATAAGCTTTAGGGTATCGTCGATCATCTAGTGTTTTTGAGGGTGTTTTTGTATTTTTGCCGAGCATTGTGTAGCGGCATTTGTTATCCACTTCTTAATATCTGTCCACGTTTTGTCTGTGACTTCCGGAATGTGATTGTTAATTATTGTTTGGAAAAGAATACTGTCTGATACTGTAATTATCTTGTTTGTTGTATTTTTAGGAATGGTTGGTTTCATTAGCTACACACTAGAAAAGTTTAAATTTAAGATATTTTGCATATTTTTGATGACAAATAAGCATAGGTAAATTTTTCAATTGTATATTTTTTGCCATCCTAAATGGCAGATGTGTAGCTTTTTGTTAAAAGTTCTTAATTTCCTGTAATCGGGTAAATGATCGAAACATAATTTAATTTTTTTAGAAAGAATTAGATTCCGTATTAAATTATGGTCCAACCCATTTGGGCCTTCCTAACAGATTTTCGATTTGTTAATTTATTTTCAACGCAAAAAAGAAAACAAATTGTCAAAATAACACAAAAACGAAACCAGAAAAAAAAATCGGTCAACTTGAGCAATTAGTGTTCCGTACGTTGATTGCATTTAAAATAAAAAAATTTTGTTACGGAGCTATAAAATGATCAGTGATTTCCCCAAACACACCTCAAATGAGTTTTCAACAAAGTTTGTTTCCAATCTTATTAAAGGTAATGCACTCGTCATAATTTTCGTTCAATCTACACCCCGTGGAGAATATTCCAGAATTTTTTCAAAATTTTTTGATCAGTACTTTTCGAGATACGGGGGGGGACAGCGATTTTTCGCGATTTTTTAAAAATAGTACCAAGAAAAGTGTGCGCAAGTATTACATTGTATATATCTATAATATATATAAAATGCAACGTCTCTCTGTCTGTCTGTCTGTCCGTTAGTGTGCTTATCACGCGAGAACCATTTATCCGATTTACCTGTCTTTTTTTAAATTCATACATATATTCTTTGGCCAGGTTATATAATAATAATAATAATAATAATCTATGGAGAACCACTTAACCGATTTACGTACTTTTTTTTTTTAAAACATTCATATGTTCTCTGGCCCGGTTGTAGGCTATATTTTATTACGATAGGTAGCATAAGGAATGAGCAGTGACGTAAAATAGTGAATGAAGTCGGAAAAAAGTTTGGCGCTAGCGCGTTCGTTTGCAATACACAGCCTAAACCATTAATTATGGAACAATATTATGTAGCAGAGAATATCTATAATCTATAATCTATAATCTATAATCTATAATATATATAAAATGCAATGTCTCTCTCTGTCTGTCTGTCTGTCCATTAGTGCGTTTATCACGCGAAAACCACTTATCCGATTTATGTGTCTTTTTTTTTAAGTTCATACATATATTCTTTGGCCAGGTTACATAATAATAATAATAATAATAATAATAATAATCTATATCTATAATATATATAAAATGCAACGTCTCTCTGTCTGCCTGTCTGTCCGTTAGTGCGCTTATCCCTTGAGAACCACTTATCCGATTTACGTGATTTTTTAAATTCATACATATGTTCTCTGACCAGGTTATAGATATATATTTTATTACATCTATAATATACATAAAATGCAACGTATCTCTGTCTGTCTGTCTGTCTGTTCGTTAGTGCGCTTATCACTAGAAAACCACTTATTCGATTTTCGTACTTTTGTTTTTAAAACATGCATATGTTCTCTGGCTAGATTATAGGCTATATTTTATTACGATAGGTAGCATAAGGAATGAGCAGTGACGATAATAGTGAATGAAATCGGAAAAAAGTTTGCCACTAGCGCGTTCTCTTGCAATACAGTGTCTAAACCACTAAATATGGAACAATATCATGTAGCAAAGGATATCTATAATATATATAAGATGCAACGTCTCTCTGTCTGTCCGTTTGTGCGCTTATCACTGGAGAACCACTTATCCGATTTACGTGCTTTCTTTTTTTAACATGCTAAACCATTAAATATGGAACAATATCATGGAACAAAGAATATCTATAATATATATAAAATGCAACTTCTTTCTGTCTGTGTGTCTGTCCATTACTGCGCTTATCACTGGAGAACCACTTATCGTGCTTTTTTTTAAACATACGTATGTTCTGTGGCCAGGTTGTAGGATATATTTTATTATGTTAGGTGACATAAGAAATAAGCAGTGACAATAATAGTGAATCAACTGGGAGAAAAGTTTGCCGGTACCGCGTTCTCTTGCAATACACTGCCTAAAGCGTTAAATATGGAACAATATCATGTAGCAAAGAATATAATATATATAAAATGTAAGGTCTTTCGGTCTGTCTGTCTGTCCCGTTAGTGGACTTATCACTCGAGAACCACTTATCTGATTTATGTGTTTTTATAAATTTATATACACATATATAATTCGATAGAAGCCTAGATAATGGGAGCTAAGGTGAGATAATGGGAGATAAGGATAAATAATGGGAGATAAGTCGAGATGAGGTTCGATAATGGGATATAAGGTGAAATAATGGGAAATAAGTATAATGGGAGATAAGGAGAAATAATGGGAGGTAAGCAGAGATAAGTCTAGATAATGGGAGTTATGGTGAGATAAGGAGAAATAGTGGGAGATAAGGAGAAATATTGCGAGATAAGTCGAGATAAGCCTAGATAATGGGAAATAATGTGAGATAACGAGAAATAATGGGAGATAAGGATAAATAATGGGAGATGAGCAGAGATAAGCTTAGATAATGGAAATTATGTAGAGATAATATTAGATAAGGAGAAATATTGGGAGATAAGAGGAAATAATGGCAGATATTTTGTTAAGTTAGGTAACATAAGGAATAAGCAGTGACGATAGTAGTGAACCAAGTCCACGCGAGCGGGGTCGCGGGCCCGGCTAGTAATATATATATATATATATATATATATATATATATATATATATATATATATATGTATATATATATATATATATATATATATATATATATATATATATATATATATATATATATATATATATATATATATATATATATATATATATATGTATATATATATATATATATATATTATTCATGTTTTCACAAGCTTTCATTTGACACCTCACTCGATGACCTAGTAAAAAAATTTTTTTTTTCTCACTTCCGATTTCACCCCCCCCAAAACTAACTCCTTAAGTCAAAATTTAACTCTGAAAACTACACGGCTCTAACGAGGCCATTAATTCCTATATTATTACTAAATTTCAACTTTCTATGACAAATAGTTTCGGAGAAAAACGGGTGTGACAGACAGACAGACAGGCAGACAGACAGACAGATAGACAAACAGACATACAGGAAGACGGACAGATACCTAAGTGATCTTATAAGTGTTCCGTACGGAACACTAAAAATGAAATTATGTTCACGTCTTCACTTCTTTAATATAAAGACACACAATAAGGAAGTGCTTATTTTGCGAGTTGCAAAACCTTATTTATGTGCAATGCCTTCGCGTTTAAATTGCGCATGCTTTTAATAACGATAACGTTAAAGGCATGTTAAACATAAGCGTTGCAAAATCTCTTTATTGTTAGTGTACCTAGATTAAATTCTACGGAACAAAAAAGAACCTAAAAAGGCAATCGGTAGTTAGCAGTAAAATATTGATGGATAAAATAATAGTTAATTTTTTGCTTTATGGCACAATTTAATGATTTTTATCTGGAATTTTCATTTTAATGGTCTATTACTTCAAAATATTTAAGTAATTTCAGATTTTATTACAAGCTCTTATTAAAGCTAATAAAGTTTATTTGAGTTATTTCAGGTATTAGACTATATTTTACAAGTTACCATTATCTTGCATTCTATATTTATTAATCGTTAGTATGAAAATGTAAAAGATTTTTCTATTATTATTTATTTTTTTAATTTCATTTGATTCCTATACTCTATTTATTTGAAACCGATAGTAGTAAAAATGCCAGTGGACTGACCGGCGGTCCGTGCTATCTATTCCCAGGTATTTTTCAGGTAACAATGCTCTTTTGTAACGAGGTTTTATTGCCGATTAAATCATTTTATTTCATAGCTTCCTATTGCCCCAACTATAAATACATATTTAGAGCAGCATGCCCATGTGTCAAGCTAACTAATGACAAGTCTGTTAGTGCCTTAGTAAAATGTCTTCTCCAGCGAAACGCTAAAAGTTCGGGCAGCTAACCCATAATGAAAAGCGTATAGTTAAAAATGTATTTGACTACGTTAAAAACGATCAAAACTATGAGTGTGGACGATTGTGTGACAAAATGTTCCTTAATGACCTGAGTTGGTAAAGCCACAATTTACAGAATTTTAACAGAAGAAAAGGAGGGGGGTATGGACTCTCCAAAAAAGAGACCAGGTAATAAAGAACTTCGGTTGACAGACAACACAAAACAAGCAGTAAGGCGTATTATTTATGACTTTTTATGGAAAAAAGAAATCCAACTTTGGATATGAATCCTGCAGGCTGCGACAAGCCAGCCATAAATAACGAAAATGCGTAGAGTAAAGCTATGGAGTGTCTTAATTTTAATTGGAAAAAGTGTGAAAGAAAACCTTTATTGATAGAAAGTGGAGAATTTGTACCCTGGAGAAGAGACTATTGAAGGAAGTTAGGTTAATTATGACGCATATTGGAAGCGAGAGTGGTTTTGTAGACGGAGGTCTTTTAACATTCGTATCCAGGAAAACAGGAGAATATCATTATCACAAAGATATGAATTTCGATGTTTTTGAAGATTGGTTTTCGCAGATGACAGATTTAATACCAGACGGTTTCTGTTATTGTAACAGATAATGTAAGCTATTATTCTAAAAAATTAGAACGAGTCCCAACCTTGGGTTGGCTGAAAAAGGACATCCAATCTTGTATGAGCAAGCATTTCCAAAAAACAGCGTTAAGAGAGAATTATTAGATTTTGGATTGTTGTAGCTTCTACTTGATGGAAATTCATTATAAATATATAATAAAAGACTGTTTTTAGTCAATTTCCACTGGTTTATTTAAATTGCGATGACGCGTTTCGCTGTCGATGCAGCTTCTTCAGATCTACATTTTACACTGTCAAGTTAGGTTTAATATTCACAGTTTTATATAATTTCTTAATTATAATATTACACCTAATTAAATTACATTGATAATATTGGAAAATCCACACAGATTTGGAGTTAAGAGAATAAATTCAATAATGGTGAATTGCTTAAATCTACCTGGTCGTTGAGTAAAGTACCTGTAGTCCTTAATCGATTTATTTGCATAGTCTCTAAAAGGTTTAGTTTTAAACCTTTTTGTTGGGTGTGTAAAATTTTGAAATTCTTGTTAAATGTGTGATTTTCTGTTAATAGATGATTAGCATGTGTTGAATTAGATTTTCTACATCTATCTAATTCAACATATGCTAATCATCTATTAACAGAAAATCACACATTTAACAAGAATTTCAAAATTTTACACACCCAACAAAAAGGTTTAAAACTAAACCTTTTAGAGACTATGCAAATAAATCGATTAAGGACTACAGGTACTTTACTCAACGACCAGGTAGATTTAAGCAATTCACCATTATTGAATTTATTCTCTTAACTCCAAATCTGTGTGGATTTTCCAATACTATCAATGTAATTTAATTAGGTGTAATATTATAATTAAGAAATTATATAAAACTGTGAATATTAAACCTAACTTGACAGTGTAAAATGTAGATCTGAAGAAGCTGCATCGACAGCGAAACGCGTCATCGCAATTTAAATAAACCAGTGGAAATCGACTAAAAACAGTCTTTTATTATATATTTAGAATTATTAGAACTTGTAAAGCTTGAAGTTATCAGAAATAAAGACAAGTAAATAAGTTTCGTCATCGATGAAATGGCAAAAAAAAACGTAATATTACTGTTTATCGCCTGCTACCATATCATTGTGAGCTCAATCCGATAGAACTTATATGGGCACAAGTTAAATATGAAGTCACCAGGAACAATACGACCTATAAATTAGCAGACGTACAAAACCTTTTTCAGAATGCCATATCTAATGTTTTCACAGAAAGTTGGCGAAAATGCGCCGAGCATGTATTGAGGATGGAAGATAAAATGTGGACTGTGGACATGGCAGTGGATGCCATTGTTGAACCTTTAGTTATACATGTACATTCAAATAAGTCGGAAAACGATAGTTTTTCAAGCATGTCGGAGGTGGAAGATTGGAAATACTTTTTTCATTGTTGTTTGACTTCCTCATCTGTATATTTTTTTAATTAATAGTGTTTCATTAGAAAATGTTATTTTTTCTAATAAAGGTTTAATCATTATAAAACTATTTCATGCATACTATTCGCAAATAATACGTATACGCCCAGGCGCATCCCCACTGGCCAGAACTATTTCAGACCAAACAACAAGAAAAGGGTAATTTTCCTATTGTATTCAAATAAAAGAGATTGCGAATATTAGACCGATGCCAGATGATATTCCAATAAAGTTGTCGAACTACTGCATTACAGGTAAACTGTAGCTCTTACTAATGCCTGATGCTAATTTGCATCATTCTAGATGATTTATTGCTATCACTTTCGAATAAATAGAATAAAATATTATTTTGTAATAATAATAATCAGAATAACAATAATATAACTCCGCTACGCCAGTCCCAAGCCTGGGGCCCCATTGCACTAAGGGAAAGCGAGGAAGGGGAGGAGTAACAACCTCGTTAAAAAACCAGGGTTCATCTGGCCCGGATGATAGCACCCTGTCAGGGCTCCTGCCTAGGATACAGGCGAACCTGCTGCCTTGTAGGAAGACGTTGAACTCGCCAAAGGCTAGAGGAAGAAAACCTTGACCACAAATTGACCGGCCCTCCAGGTTGGGGGTTGAGGCATCGGGCTAACTCCTCGATACTCGGAAAAACGTTACTGTTAAAAAACCTAGTCAGCAGCCTCGGAATAAAGAACAAAATACACGAAGACGACAAACGCTACGAAAACGGATAATGAATTTGGCAACATGGAATGTGCAAGGATGGACGAATAAGACCAATGAAGTAATTTTTGAGCTCCAAAAATCAGATGTCTCCCTTGCGGTACTAACAGAGACAAAAAAAAAGGGACAGGGCTCAGAAAATTTAGGAAGGTATGACCACTTTTACAGCGGTGTACCGAAAGATAAGCGTGGCCAGCAAGGCGTGTCCATCCTGATATCTAAAAAACTCAGAAAATGCATAACATCATGGGAACCAATCAGCGAAAGAATTATAAAAATGAACTTAATAGCGCAAGGACATAAAGTTACAATCTTTGGAGTATATGCAATAAATGATGACGCCCTAGTAAATCAGAAAAAACGAATTCTTTGAGCTACTAAATAGAATAGAATAGTAAACCTTGGAGATACCAGAGAAGTAATAATCTTAGGAGACCTGAACGCTAGAATAGGGAAAAAAAAGTTCAAGACGAAGTAGTAGGTAGACATGGAGAGGAAATTCTAAATGATAACGGCCAAAGACTAATAACAGTGTGCGAACAAAATGAGTTAAGAATAACTAATGGATTCTACTCACACAAATGGATCCATAAATATACCTGGACTAAGCCATCTAGAAACCAGCGATCCATAATTGATTACCTGATTGTCCGTCAGAAAACAACCCTTAGAATCCACGACGTCAGAGCTTATAAAGGAGCTACTTGCGGTAGTGACCACCATCTCCTAAATGCAAAAATAAGCTTTACTGGTAAAAAGCTACACACGCATACTCAAAAACGTGACGACTATGAAGAGATAGAATTTAGTAAATACAACCTAGAAAGCTTAGACCAAGAAAGTACCAAAAATCTGTACAGAAGGAGACTAGATGAGAAACTACAACCCAGAGACTTCTCGACCACATCAGAGCACTACAACCACATTAAAAACTGTCTACACGAAGCAGCAAAAGAGTCACTAGGATTCAAAGAAGGAGAAAGCCGTCTAAAACCTTACTGGTGGGATTCGGATATAGAAGAAAAAATAAAAGAAAAGAACGAAGCACATAAAAGATACCTCAGCATGCGAACAGAAAACAACAAAGAAATGTATAAACAACGTCAAGCTAATGTACGTAGGATAATTACACAAAAGAAAAATGAAACTTGGGAGAGACGCTGTAACAGAGTAAACACGTACATAGGAGGAGCCAAAAGTACAGAAAGTTGGAGACTTATAAAATCACTGCGCCAAAATACCAAAAAGGAAATTATATCGCCCATCACTTTAACAAATTGGGATAAATACTTCAGCTCCTTACTTACGGAAAACCGAGAACTATACAGAGATCCACCTGAGGAAATTGACGCCATAAAAGTGACCCCATCACCGATCCGTATTACAGTCAGAGAAGTAAAAGAGGTGTGCACAAGACTCAAAAACAGAAAAGCTCCCGGACCTGGAAATATACCAGCAGAATTGATAAAATATGGCACACCAAAGTTGTTTGAACATCTAACCAATTTGTTCCAAAAATGCCTCAGCACTGAGCAAATACCACAGGAATGGAAACTATCTTTTCTGACACCCCTACATAAAAAGGGCAACAAAGAGAGCTGCGATAACTATCGAGGTATTGCAGTCATGGGGACAATAAGTAGAATCTACGGAAAAGTGATAAAAGCAAGAATAGAGCGAGAATATGTGGACAGCGAGGCAGAAGAACAAGCCGGGTTCAGAGCAGGAAAGATCAACCGTAGACCACCTTTTTTGTCTAACTCAGCTCATAGAAAAGATGACAGCGATGAACAAGGAGTTACATATTCTCTATGTGGACTTGAAACAAGCTTACGATAGCGTCCCACTTACAAAACTATGGGAATCATTAAAAACAACAAACATAAACACTAATTTGATCAGAGCAGTGCAAGATCTATACCAAAATTGCCAAATCCGAATAAAAATCGGCAATAAAATATCAAAGGGTTTTTCCCTAAATAAAGGTCTAAAACAGGGCTGCTGCCTATCACCAACGCTTTTCAAGATTTTTCTTGAGAAGGTGCTTCTTAGATGGAAACTCAAATGTAAAAATATGGGAATCCCGCTCAACGATACTGTTCTCTACACTCTTAGTTTTGCAGATGACCAAATAGCAGTGGCCCAGGAACAAGAAGACTTGGAATATATGACCAGGAAGAATACAAAAAAATGGGGTCTACAAGTAAATCTATCAAAGACAGAATATATGTGCATAGGGGGTACGCAACAGGATTTGGGACAGTAGCTATAAATACTTGGATCTAAATATAACCAACAACGGAACTCTCGATGACGCCATCAAAGAAAGGAATATTCAGGGCAGGAAAGCTATCAGGTCTCTGAACAGTATTTTATGGGACCAGAAAATAAACAAAGAGAACAAACACCGAATATACAACACAATAGTTAAAAGCATTGTAACATATGGTAGTGAAGTATGGCAGTTAAAAGAAAAATCCGTTAAATCCCTAGAGGCCACAGAAATGGACTACTGGAGACGGGCAGCCGGAAGATCTAAGCTGGAAAGAATAAGGAACGAGAGAATTCGTAAAATTATGGGTGTAAAAAAGACCATAGTCGAAGAAATAAGGGTGAAACAACTTAAATGGTATGGACACGTCCAAAGAATGACACCAGAGAGGCTCCCAAAACAAATATTAGATTGGACACCTACAGGAAGAAGAAGAAGAGGTAGACCAAGAATGAGCTGGAGAGAGGGCATTGACAAAGAAATGCAAGAAAGAGGACTGGAGGAAGGCCAGTGAAATGACCGCACCGAATGGAGACTGGGTATCGGAAGACGTCGGAGAACGTTGTGAAACCGATATAATAATAATAACAATAATATTAGGATGCAATTAGAACCTTTAGATTGATATATGTATCAACCGGGATTCCGTGCAATAAAAAAGAAATTTGTCCACGGTATGGATTGACTATAGTATAGCATTCGATACAACATCTCACGAATTGATCCTTCACCTGTTAGGAAGGCTAAAAGTGGCTCTTCCTTTGATTAACTGCATAAAATGTCTAATGTAACTGGGATGGTAACTCTTAGAGTAAGAGTCTTTCAAAGTGACTGATCCCACTTTAATTCTGTATTTCGCTGTTTCCTCTCTCAGTTGTTCTACGCCAACTCTGTGGGTATAACTGTGGTCTACCAGGAGATCGTAGGCATAAGGTCATTTGTCTATTTTATATGGATGACCTTAAGCTTTATGCTGCATTGGAATGAGACCTAAATCAATAACTTAGAATAGTTTCGACTGGATAAATCTGCCATTGTTAAGCTTCACAGAGGGCGCTACAGTGAGCATCCAGAGAATATGCAATTATTTGATGGGAACATTCTACACCTTTTAGATGCCGAGAAAATATACAACTATCTAGATATTGCACATCACATGCAAGATACAGCAACTATTAAAAGTCTGGAGCAAGTATAGGAAACGACTAAAAAAGATTTGATCGTCATGACTCACAGAACGTGCACATCAATAGAAGTCTTTATCCTTAGTCCTCTGTTCCTTCACGTCTTTAAGGCGGAATAGGACTTATGAGCTCAGAGTGTCTGTATAATCGAATCGTCGTGAGACTAGCGTGTAAAGTGGCAAAGAGTTCCGATTCTCTCGTGGAATTTGTCTGCGATCATAAAAAAAGAGGCATGGGAGCCTTTCTGTTTAAGATTACAATAGATGCAGCGGAAAAATTTGGTCTGGCAGTAAACTTTATCGACACATCGAACAACAAAATGATGAAATTAACATTATAGATGTAAAATCACTTAGACTTAAGAAAGTCATTAAAACAGTAGAACAACAACAATTTTATAGAGAGCACACAGAAAAACCACAACCTGGAATGTTTTATAAGAAAAAACTAACATTTAGTTTTCTGCAATCAGCAAGTCAGAGACCGAGGGATTTTTACTAGCTTGACAGGATGGTATGATTGATATTGTATCGTAGTCGATTTACCAAACTAGCTGACATTAAGTATAGAGCATGTAACAAAAACCAGTATTACTACTACATCGTCTTACATCCATCGTCATAATGCAGCCTTACGTGTCCTATATTATCAACTTAGACATTCGTACAATATTGATGACGTTCCCAGACTGCCGTATTTTCCGGGAGAGATCAAGTCGTTTGTAGAAAATAACACGTGTCGCATTTACTGGGGTTTTACATTTTCGACCACAAGGCGTTTGCAAGCCAGCAAACCTGATATAGTACTTCTCGATAAAACAGCAAAGAAATTTAATTTTCTGCACCTTCGGCAACAAATATAGCAATCAAAGGGAAGGAAAAGCGTTCTAAGTATAAAGATTTAAACTTCAGGCCTTATTCCCTCGATATTCAGTAACAATGTAGGTCCTAGGTATCAGAGTTTTAGAAGGAATTAAAAGTACATTCCTAAAGAACCTTATGAAGTACCGGCTTGCTGTGTGTCGGCAGATTCACGGGCAATGAAGCTACATATTTTAAAATTATTTTAAGTTATTATATTAAGGTTATAAATGTTATTTTTTAAATTGAATTTTATTCAATAAATAGTGAGGTTTCTGTGTTAAAATTTTTCTGTGTATAAAATAAGTCATTTTTCAGTCTTTTACATCGCAAAAGGGTCGACATTAATTGTTTTAAGTCAAATATATGCAGAGGAACGGCTCGGTCAAATCAAATTCAGTGGTTATTTTAAAATCTATATTTGCAAGGGATTCGCTGGGTAAATAACTAATATTGATCAAAAAACTACACTAAAATATTCCCAAATTATATTGCTGGTATTGTGAAATCATTATTAGGAATGACTATGAAGTTAAAATCACACACAAATAAAAGTGTGTGTATCATTATACCTACCTTGGTCTAATGATCATGATAGTTAAATTCACTAAGAAGGTCTAAAAGTTAGATACAACCTACTTGATATTTTAAGAATTACCTTCAAAAAATTAAAAAGGAAACAGAAAAACATATATTATATGCGACAAGACGAAAATACAAGCAACGTAATTAAAAAAGATCTTAATAAAGAACTCAAAGACACAGAACTAAAGGAAATATGACATTCCAAGATCAATGGAGGAAAGACGGTTACACAAAAATAATGGTAACAAAAGAGAATATAGCAGACTAAACACACAAATACAGAAAGAAATTCGAACAGCTAAAAATAGGTGAAATGGTGAAAGATGTAAAGAGATAGAGGAGTTGCAGGGAAAGTATAATATTTATCAAAAAATCAAAGACTTAACTGGTGAACGGAGAACGAAATCAAATGGACGTTTAATAGATCATCAAGGAAACGTTGTTATCGATAAGAAGGAGAAACTGAATATATGGCAAGACTATATCACAGAGTTATTTTCTGATGCAAAACCAGATCAACTACAATGCTCAATAGACTTGTTTGGGCCCTGTATTACCAATAAAGTGCGTATTGCAATAAATGAACTAAAAAATGGAAAAGCCACCGGTCCCGATAAATTCCATGGGGAGTTTCTTAGCTCTTAGATGAGAATGGAATTAAGTGGCTTACGGTGATCTACAATAAAATCTATGATTTAGGCAGAATACCAGAAAGCTGGTTAAAATCTGAGTTTATCACCATCCCAAAAAATGCAGGCGCTAAAAGATGCGGAGAATATCAAACAATTAGCCTAATAAGCCATCTTTGAAAAAAATTTCCGAAAATCATTCACACAAGAATATACAAGTTATGTGAAGAACAAACATGTCAGCTACACAGTTCGGCTTTCTTGATGCAATGGTGGTAGGTTTTTATTCAGCGATGTAAAGACGTTAATTAGGACGTATATCTGTACCTGATTGACTACCCAAAGGTCTTTGATAGAGTCCAACATCATAAAATGGTCGGAATTCTGAAAGATCTTGGACTAGATGGAAAGGATCTGTGAATTATTAGCAACTTCTACTGGAACCAAACTGCACTTATTAAGACAGAAGGTGAGCATTTAGAAGCAATATCAATTGAGCGTGGATTAAGGCAGGGTTGTTTCTCGCCTTCACTACTGTTTAATATATACTCTGAGCAAATCTTCAGAGAGGCATTGGAATAGGCTGATGAAGGAATACGGCTTAATAGGGAGCAAATAAATAATATTCGTTATGCTGACGATACGGCGGTTATGGCTGATAACTTAAAGGGTCTACAGCATCTTATAACAAAAATAAACGAAGTCAGTAATCGATACGGTCTCGAACTTAGTATCAGCAAAACAAAGTACAAGGTAATCAGGAAGTCACCGGTTCCTGATACATTTTTGATGCTTAACAATCAGCAAATACAAAGAACTCCACAATATTCATATCTAGGTACCATGATAAACGAACAGTGGAATCACTCGCAGGAAATTTGTTGTCCTATCGAAAAAGCTAGAGCAGTGTTTCTCAAAATGGCATCACTGTTCTAAAGTTCAGGAATAAAATAAAGCACAAAAATAAGAATCCTAAGATGTCTTCAGTATCCTCCTTTACGGTGTGGAATTTTGAACGCTGACTGCCACTTCTAAGAAACTTAAAGCATTTGAATTATGGCTATATGGCAGAATTTTGAAAATTTCTTGTATTGACAATATTACCAACGAGGATGTCTTACGTTACATGAACAAGAGACTGGAAATTAGGGAAACTGTTAAACTAAGAATATTGGAGTATTTAAGACACCCAATGAGGAATTCCCCCAGATATGGATTACTGCAGCAAATACTCCAAAGAAAGTTTTTTGGAAAAGGGGCAGTGGATAAAGTAATAATAGCCAGAATGATAGCAAACATTCGAACCGAATAGGCACTTTAAGAAAAAGACTTGAAGTGGAAGCTACAATTTTAGGTTGTGTGTTGACTATTGTATTTGATGGCGTAATATTTTGTATTGACCTGATACTGGATGAATGAATTACTGTAAAACACTGCGGCGGCTACAAGTATCTAGGTATAAGAATTTCAGAGGATGGAAAACTGGAGAAGGTAATAAAAAAAAAATACAGCAGGAAGAAAGGCTATTAAATTGCTAAACACTATTCTTTGGGATTAGTCTATTAATAAAAAACCAACAAAAAAAAGGATATATGAAACCATAGTAAAAAGAGCCTTAGCCAGGCTGAGAGCAACGGAAATGAACTTTTGGAGAAAAACAGCAGGAAGATCCAGCAGAGAAAGATTCACCAAGTAACGTATGGAAGAAATTATGGAAATGGAACAACGAATCCCAAAACAAATACTAAAGTGGCATCCAGAAGGCAAGGAACAGTGGGGGGTAGATCGAGAATAAGTTGGAGAGACGGGATAGACAGAGAGAGTAAGGAAGAAAATCTGGAAGATCTATGGAACGATCGAGAAAAAAGGAGATTGGAATTCGAAAAAAGCATCAGAGAACGTTGTAAACAATAGGAGGTTAACTCTGGGAACGCCCTCGTAAGGTAATAGAGATGAGCAATTAAAGATCTTTAGGCTCTAGTTTCTGTTTTTTATTTTTTAATCAAGCTTTCGCTGCCTAAATTGTAGCTTCTTCTGGATACTGAAATGTTAATAAACGACATCAAGAAGTGCAATAATTAAGTTACTGTAAGTCATATAATAGTATACTTACAAAATTGCAATAGTTTTTTCTCTAGTTGAGAATGTAGGTCAAGAATTTCACTAACCAGGTAGCGACATAATCATACAACACATTTGGAGAAATTACAATGGTCTTAAGAGGTTTTTTTTTTTTTTTTTTTTTTTTTTTTTTTATGGGTCTAGCTCACGTGCTGCAGGGAAGTCCCTAAAGCGCTCCAGGAGCGGCACGAGTGCGGAAAAAGCGATTCACGTTGTTCTTGAATCGCTGTAAATTGTAATCGGTGGGAAACACAGCGCTGGGCAAATTATTCCAAAGGGATGACGTTCTCCATATAAAAGATTGCTTGAAAAGCGTTGTACGCGGAGTAACAAGCTGAACCTCATACGGATGCGAAGCCCCAGCGCGACGTGTATTTCTAACATGCACCGCTTTGGGAGGAATTAAGCGGGCTACATCCTTCGAACACTTTCCATGAAAATACTTGTAGAACAGAACAACCGTTCTTCGATGTTCCAGCGAATCAAGGCCGCCGGTCAATTCCCGGTCCCCAATCAGACGGACCGCTCTTCTCTGAACAGAATCCAACAAATGCAGTGTATGTTTGGGAGCAGAGCCCCAAACGTGGGAGCAGTATTCCATAGTTGGTCGAATTTGGGCTTTGTAAAGAATTAACAGTTGCTGTGGGGTGTAAAGCTTTCTGGTTCTAAATAATATTCCCAACTTTTGAGAAGCTCTCCTTGCTATGCCTGCAACATGTTCATGCCAAGACATATTTGCTCCCAAACTAACGCCCAACAAATTGAGCGACGATGCTAGGGGAATGGAGTGCCCCGACATAACTATGTCGGGTTCAGCAACGTTAACTTTTTTAGAAAAAACTGCCGCTTGGGTTTTTGTAGCGTTAAATTCCATTTGGTTACCGTCACCCCAAGATAGAATTTCTTCCAGGTCTTTGTTAAGTGGAACGACCTCTTGCTGTCTGCGGATATTCGCCTGAGCAGCCGATGTCCGAGCGTTCAAGGTGAATGAAGAGACAAGCGTACTGTCATCTGCAAAGCTATAGATTGGATTCCCGGTCTTTTCCAGTAGATCGTTAATGTAAATGAGAAAGAGAGTAGGAGACAGTATGGAGCCCTGGGGCACACCGGCGTAGATAGTGAGGGTGTTAGAAAGAAATCCGTCGACCGCCACTCGTAAAGGACGCTCTCTGAGGAAACATGAGAGCCACAAACAGAACCTTTCAGACATACCATAAGAGCGTAACTTAGCCAACAGTCCATCGTGCCAAACACGGTCGAATGCCTTAGATATGTCAAGAGCAACCGCTCGAGATTCTCCAAAGTGTTCAATTGCGTTGTTCCAAACATGTGTTACATAAGTCAGAAGATCTCCTGTTGATCTATGTTTACGAAAACCATATTGGTGATCGCTAATAATATTGAATCGTTCAAGATATTTTAGAAGATGCTCATTGATAACCTTTTCCATGACTTTCGATATTATTGAAAGCAGTGCAACTGGTCGGTAGTTATTTGGCAAGATCTTCTTACCTTTTTTAGGTATCGGCTGAACCGTGGCACATTTCCAGCAGGACGGAAATATTCCCTTTCTGTAGGATAGGTTAAAAAGTCTACAAAAAACTGGTGTTAGTTCCCTTGCACAGTTTTTGAGAACTATGGCAGGTATTCCGTCAGCGCCAGAAGCCTTCTTGGTGTCTAGCTTCATTAAAATACGCCTTATGATGCGCTGTCTGAAGACAACATCGGGCATCCTTGACTGCAATATGGGAATAGTAGGTGTGTGTTTTTCCTTGCAAATCGACAGTAGAATGTGAAGCAAAGAGTTCAGCCAACAAGTTCGCTCTCTCAACAGGTGTGGTTGCAATGGAATTATCTGGCCGTGTGAGTGGTGGTATGGTGGATTTGGTAAAATTTTGACTAACTGCCTTCGCGACTGCCCAAAAGGACCTGGAATTGTTGGGACAAGCGAGAAGTTTGTTTCTAATTCGTTGATTGTGTGCCTCCTTCGTTTCGTCGATAATTCCCTTGCATCTGTTCCGGGCATGAACAAAGATGTTACGATTTACGGTGTTAGGATTTTCACGCCATTGTCGGTAGGCAATATGTTTAGAAGCAACAGCTTCTTTGCATTTTCGGTCGAACCAAGGCTTGCCGTTGGAGGAGCATTTCTTCGAAAAAGGGATGTAAGCTTCCATACTAGCCAAAATAACATCAGAGACCTCCCTGGCGCAGTCAGATGGGTTATCGGATCGAAAACAAATGTCCATCCAAGGGAAAGTTCGAAAGTATTCCATGAGATCTTCCCATTTAGCAAATTTGTAGTGCCAAATCTTGCGCGGCCTAGGCGCCTCTCTGTCACTGATTGGCAGGATACTCACTCGATGTCGAAAGCAGTTTATGGTCGGAAGAACCTAACGGCGGATTTACGGTGACCGTGTAAATCTCCGGATTGGTGGTTAAAAACAGATCAAGAAGACTGGCGAACTCCCCGTCTCGATCAGAGATCCGTGTTGGTTCGTCAATAAGCTGAGTTAAGCCATAACTGATTGAGAATGATTCAGCTTCACGACCAATACTACACTACAATAATAATATTAACATTTTGAATGGTTTTCTTAAAAACCAAAAACTAACTGTGAGAAACACCACGCTGCCTTAATAGTACTCCATTTTTAAATCTGTATTTGACGTAATATTTAGTAACTTATAGTGATTTTTGGTCCGCCAATGGATATTATTGGTAATAGAAATTTTATCAGATGGCCAACAAGTTACTATTTAGGTAAACAGATTTTTTGTCGAAAAAAATTATTTTCAAAAATTTTCAGAAGTCACCCAACATATTTAGAAAAGAATAAGGAAGGTATCCCTTACTCGAAATTAATTCTTTCATAGAAATCCTTACTTATAATTGGTTTGGTGTGATTCTATGTTAGCAAATACGTGTAAATAGAACTATTTTTTATAATTGAGATTGTTTTTGCAAGTTTTTATGTAGCACATTTCCAAAAAGCTTCTTCTGAAGTAGTTGGTTTCAACATCCAGAATGAAACTGTTGGTATGTTGTACTTTATGATCTGTACATGTGAACTTAAACTTGTTGCGTTGAGTTTATGTTTGCTATCACTTTTATGTAGAGCACGTCTCTTAGAGAGCTTTTGTGTCTTTTGTCCGACATAGACCAAACCACATTGGCATGGAATGCCATAAATATATTAGATCTTTGTAAAGTATCGGTTTTGTCCTTCATTTATTAGCATAAAAACAAAATTCACAAACCTGGAAAAGCAATGCGACCCATTGTTTCATCGGTCGGATCACCCACATATTTAATATCCAAATGGTTATTAAAAGAACTTGAGAAGTTACCATTAAATACTTTCGCAGTGAAGAATTCGTTAGAATTCATTAATAAAACAAAAAATCTAGTTCGTAATGAAGGTGAAGTCTTAATTTCTTTTGATGTCAGTTCTTTGTTCCCAAGTGTGCCAATTCTACAAACTTTACAATATCTCGAAGAATTACTTAGAATGAATGACTTTGAAGACGAAATTATTCGTGAATACTTATCATTATCTAAACTTTGTATGGAACAAAATTATTTCCAATATAACAATCAATTTTATGTTCAGAAAGAAGGAACAGCTATGGGTAATTGCTTGTCACCCTTCATAGCCAATTTATTCATGAGTAAGTTTGAAATCGAAGCCAGTCAAGAATTCGAATATTTCCCAAGGGTATGGTATAGGTATGTGGATGATATTTTCGCGATTTTTGATACAAAGGGAGCAAATATTAATGATTTTGTTTCTAAATTAAATAGCCGGTATGATTCCATTAAATTCACTTACGAAGTTGAGAACAAAGGACAATTGCCTTTTTTAGATATTTTAATTATTAAAAATAATAATAGATTAGAATTTGATATCTATAGGAAGGATACAGTAACAGATAAATATATTCCTAATGATTCATTTCATTGCAAACAACATAAATTAGCCTCATTACATTTTTTAGTTCATCGTTTGGTCACTTTCCCTCTGAACAGAGTAAACTTCAAGAAAGAAAGGAATCGGATTAGAAATATAACTAGAGTTAATGGTTACGACGATGACTTAGTAAATAAGCTAATAAATAGACATAAATTTAGGTTTAATATTCAGAATTCCACCTTTTTTACACGCGAAGAAAATAACACCAAATATGTCTCCATACCATATAATCCGAAATATAGCAAGGGACTCCATAAGGTATTTAATAAGGTAGGCCTCACCTTAGTCTATAAGTCATCAGACAATCTGAGGAATATCTTAGGAAATCCCAGAGATAAGATTCCCAATTGTGAGAAAAGTGGAATTTATGAAATTAGTTGTAATGATTGTGACAAGAAGTATGTTGGGCAAACTAAAAGGTCAATTAAAACACGATTTAAAGAACATTTAGCACACTTAAGATACAATAGAACAGAAAAGTCTAGCATTGCCGAACATGCCCTTGAAGCTGATCATACTGTAACATTAGATAATCTAAGATTAATAAAAAATGTATCTGATAGGAGATTGTTGAACGCATACGAAAGTATGGAAATCATAAAATGTAAAAGTAGTTTAAATAAAGACAGAGGGCCTATTCCTTATAGTCCCCTCTACTGGGTACTTGACCGGAACTGAGGGCCTTGCCTATGTCATTAGTTCCGCTTGAGTAATTCAAGGGTTAGGCTAAGTATAAATAGGGTAGATTTGTAGTTTTAGCTTTAGTCAATCATCGCTCCTGATGAAGCTAACATGGTTAGCGAAACGCGCGTCGAGTGCAAAAATAAAGTGTTTGTTTGGTGTAGTGGTGATATATACTGAGTAGTATAAAAACAAAAATAACAAATAAAGAGTACTAATAAGACTTTAAAATAGATTACAAAGTTACTAGTTTTAGGAATTTCAAAATAACATCGCATTTTTACCAATTCTATATAATTCAAAATATGTCAGAGGACTTAATAAGGTATTTAATAATGTTGGCTTCACATTAGTCTATAAGGAATCAGACAACTTAAAAAATACCTTAGGAAATCTGAAGCACAAAACTTACGAACGTGATCTAATACAATTCTGTTATTACTTTGCCCAGCTTTAAAAATCCTTTATTTTCAGGTTTTACTGGTGTTAAAACTACTTTAACTCTTTCCAACAAATATTGCAAATGATCAATCAGTGTGGAAAATGGAAATACCAAGATCTAGAAACCCTCAATACTTATGAAAATATTATCCCTTTTGTTTTATTCCCCTGTTCTGTTTAGGGTTACTGTTTCCTTATTAAATGCTTGATAACATCTGTTCCATTTAGGAAATTTACATTTTGGGACTTTTGGATTAGTTCGCACTTAAAATAATTATACTGAGGGATTCGAGAGCAAATTCACTTAATAGTTTGTAGAACATTTTTTAAAATTAAGTAATACTTTCATAATCTGCTACTTCTTGTAGTGTCCTGTTTAATCGACTTTTTTGGTAAATATGTGAGCTATAATAACACAGCCCCACAAAAAAAAAAGTGGGGTATACTTTTGATGCGATATATCAGATCTGTAGTATTTTTGCCCGCTGATCACGAATCTGACGTCAGAATATCGCCATCACATCTCAATTTTTTTTCTAACCTCAAAAAATAGGTAAAAATTAGTAAAAATTAAGAAAAATATACTCCTAAAAAATTGATTCAAGCTTTTTCATGAATCCAAAGATGTATTAATATGTATTCGGACACGCTAAGCTAATATTCATCGGTTGGATTGAGCCATACAGTTCTGTTTTCTTTCTAACCTCAATAAATCAGACATATATAGTGCTTCTCGAATGCAAAAACGAATTCAAATTAAAATTCAACCGATTCTTACCAAATTTGGTACACGGGGGTTTTTTGGGTTGCTGATCATGAATCTGAGGTCGGATTTGCAAAATTCAAAATGGCGGACAAAATTTTTGAAAACCAACCGATTCCTACCAAATTTGGTATACAGTTGGGGAATCCTCAAACCTGATACTCTTAAACCCTAAACCCTGAAACCTTAGACTCCCACACCCTGTAACCTCAAAAAATAGACCTCAAAAACCCTGTAACTTTAAAAATGAGACCCAATAAACTCAAAACCAGGACTTTTAAACCATATACTCTCAAATAGTAGACCCTTAAGCCCTAAAATTGCGAAGGTTAGACCCGCGCCTAACTTTCCTTTTTTTGGCTGTATCTTGTTCTTTTTTCCGCGAATGACCTATTCAAAGGCTTTCTGCCCAAACGCTTTTGAGGACTTGTTTCTCTTTTTAGCGACCAGCAATAGTCCGCTAGCATATGGTCATCCCATCGTCCTTGATACCGATTTTCTATGATTTTCAGATCTTGGTGAAAACGTTCCCCTTGCTCCTCACTGTAGTCACCAAGATTATCTGGGAAATCATCGATGTAGGAGTCCAGGAAATGTAATTTTAGATTCATTAAGCAACCTAATGTTTGAAAATTTTTTACCATTTTCTCGACTATTTCTTTGTACTTAGGACTTTTATTATTTCCCAAAAAGTTTGTTGCGACTTCTTTAAAACTAAGCCAAGCAGCTTTTTCAACTTTATTCATTTGAGTAACAAATAATGAATCTTGAAACAATTTTCTTATTTGTGGCCCGTCAAATACGCCTGCCTTAATTTTAGCTTCAGAAAATTTCGGAAATTTTTTATGCAAATATTTGAAACATGGGCCGTTTGTATCTAATGCTCTCGTGAATTGCTTCATAAGTCCAAGCTTAATGTGAAGCGGGGAAATAAGAACTTTTCCTGGATCTACCAATGGTGGAAACAATACATTATTTTAACCAGGAGTGAACGATTCTCTTGTTGGCTAAATTTTTTTCTTATAATGACGTTCCCTGTCTCTGCTATTCCACAGACATTTATAACAGGGATAAAGTGTAAACCCTGACTGTTGGCCAAGCAATATTGTTACAATTTTCAGATCTCCACAAATTTTCCAATTATGATCAGCATATTTTATTTTTATCAAAAGCTGCTTCATTTTTTCATATTGCTCTTCCATAACTGTGGAATGAGCAATCGGAATGGGAGCGTAAACGTTGGTATTATGCAGCAAAACTGCCTTAATGCTCCGTTTAGAAGAATCAATGAACAGTCTCCATTCTTCAGGATCGTATGAGTTATTTTGAAATTCATCCATTAGACCTTTTACATCGGTACAATATGAAAGTGACAATTCCTCGTCCATTGTGAAATATTTTCTAAATTCTTCATCTCTGTTTCTATAATAAGAAATCGTAGCTTCTGGCTTAAGTAAATGTCTTTTCTTTAAAAAGGAAGCAAGATGCTCTGAACCATCTTTGGATAAGCCTAAATCTCTGACTAGATCACTAAGTTCTGACTGTGATACGAGTATTGGTTCTGGTTTACGGTTGTATGGTAGAAATTCTTTATCTGTGTCACTAGTATATGATAGGTTGTCACTAGAACATTCATTAGTAACAGTGTTTGAATCTTTTTCGACAGTCTCAATGTTTTCGGCATGAACTGATAAGGTGAAATCATTTGTTTCCATAACATCAGCATCAAGTGGTTCAGGAGGCGGAATTAGTTTAGTTGGTCTTGTTACTGTCGAAACATCGTTATAAATAATAGTGCTTTTATTTTTTCGGTTATGCCTAGATACAACATTCATACAAAAGTAGCAATCATTTTCACTGTATGGTCTATTCCATATTGCTGGTCTGGAATATTTAATCGCCTTCTTATTGATGTACAACATTATTTTGCAAGAACTGCAAATGATGTGGGGAACCCAATCTGTATCCTGGTGCTGTATTTCAATGTTAAAACAATCCTTATATAAGGTTTTAATCTTATCCGTTATCGGTGACACCATTTTATTCAATACGTGTTGACAGCAAATATAACAAAATGAATCACTGTTTTTATTGCACTTATGAAAAGTCCTTGTACCGTGAGACCGTTTTCTTGTAGCATTATACTCTACATGAGCCAAGTCACCCACACATGAAGAGCTACGGTCGTTGGATTACGACGGCTGCGGGCCCACTTTCCCACCCTGACCAACCGCCGATACTGGGTTTCCGAGTCCCTGTATCGTAATTCTCTTTCTTCTACCTGCCATGACGGCATCTAAGCCGTTATCCAGGGACTCTGCCGGCTAGTGGAGTAACACCGTTGCCCACCGTCACCACGTGGAGGTGCCCTGGATGCAGGTAGAAGAATAAAAATCGACCGATGAATTTTCTCGGCGTTCAAAATGGCGCGAAAACATCTGCCATCTTGAATTTTGCAAATATAACCTCAGATTCGTGATCAGCGACCCAAAGAATCCCCGTGTACCAAATTTGGTAAGGATCGGTTGAATTTTAATTTGAATTCGTTTTTGCATTCGAGAAGCACTATATCTGTCTGATTTATTGAGGTTAGAAAGAAAACAGAACTGTATGGCTCAATCCAACCGATGAATATTAGCTTAGCGTGTCCGAATACACATTAATACATCTTTGGATTCATGAAAAAGCTTGAATCAATTTTTTAGGAGTATATTTTTCTTAATTTTTACTAATTTTTACCTAATTTTTGAGGTTAGAAAAAAATTGAGATGTGATGGCGATATTCTGACGTCAGATTCGTGATCAGCGGGCAAAAATACTACGGATCTGATATATATCTGAATAGTTTCAAGCGCAAAACACCTACGGCTAGTTTATTTGAAGCTTTCAAAACAACTTGCCTACCGATATTTTCACATTTCAATGAAAGCACCATTCAAAATTTACAATATGCAGTAAAAAATTTATGATATTATGATCAGGCTGCATGCCTTAGAACGGATCTTAATACAGCTAGACAACAAAAACGCTTTTGGCGCTGACAAAATACGTTATCGGGCTTAAAAACTGTATCAGTGATCTAAGACCAGCTTTTGTAGATATTTTAACCGGTTCTTCAAAAAAAAAAAATCTCCGGCATCCTAAAACTGTGCTTAAATTCAGTCAGTAGCTAGAAGTTAAAGAAAATGTTATTATTCAATAACTTGTCAGATATATATATATATATATATATATATATATATATATATATATATATATATATTATATATATATGTATATATATATATATATATATATATATATATATATATATATATATATATATATATATATATATATATATATATATATATATATATTAGAGTGACCGGATCTCATAGAGGGGAAAAATAATGTCGGAATCTTGTTCGTCTGGACCCCACAAAACGATTCCCCTTTCCAGATATTGAGATAGTCGTAATTTGAGCTCAATTAAACGACGTTAACCTGTGCCGCTCGTCGCTCAAAGTTTGAAAAAATCCAAATTTTTGGCCAAAAAGCTGACATATGGAGTCATAACTCCAGAACGGTAAATAATAGAAACACGTTTAATATCTCAAAAGAAGGCTAATGTTGTTCTTCAAAATTTATATTCTATACATAACTGTTGTTATTTTAAGTCAAACCGAGTTACAACAGCCTTTAGCCCCAAAAACGTGACCTGGTACCACTAGGAGCATACTTCGTATATTTTGTTATTAAGTTATAAATTTTGCTTTTTTTTTGGTATATTTTTGAGTTTAAAGTAGAAATATAAAAAAAAAACAAGTAATACTGATAAGTCTAATGACATTTTTTATTTTAAAATATAAAAATTAGGTATATAATACATACAAAACAGACACAGAAAAGATACAGACGTAGTACCTACATGAGTTGATAATTTTACATAGTTATCTAATCTATTCTAGAGCTTTTGTTAAAGTGGTTTTTGAAACGTCAGGATATAATGCTCGGCATTTACTTACAACTTGCAGGACATATTGCTTTTGGTCTTCATCTTTTGTCAGAAGGTCGTTAAAGTCGGTTATTAATTTAACACCACGCTCAGCCATATATCATTAACTACTTTTAATGTTTTGACAATTTTCAATCCTTCTTGGAAGTCATTATTTTGAGGCTAGGTGTTTGGATGTTGTCTTAGGAAATCTGTTTTTATATTAAATTGGTCAAAGAATGTAAACATTTCTTTGGTAAGTAAATTTACCAATCCTCCATCAACTACCTCTTTTAAGTTTTCTTTCCTAACTTTCGGATTTACAACCCTAGCGTGCTGTGATGGTTCATCTGTGCTACTGAGCAATTTATTAGCCATTAACAACTTTTCATCGTCTGTAATGGTGGGATCAAAAAACGATAATCCCACCAACTTTGCATTCAAATACCACAAATGGTTCGAAAATTTGGTCAGGGCTATTTCTGCAATGTCGTTGTCACATTCTTTCTAGTCTAACAGACTATGCAAAGTACCTAAATCTTGCTTTGGTGCAAGATGAGATTTTGGAGCATTAAACCAAGCTTTACAATAAATTTTAACTAGGAAAACAGAAATGGCACGCACAGAACTTTCTTCTTCTTTAGACATCTTAAATTGACGACGAAAAATGAACATTTTTAAGCAGTAAATAGCCTTTGCCATCCACCTAGCGTAATGAATGGCTCCTGGAGTTCTAAAACCCACAACATTGCCGTCTAGCGATCCAACAAATACGAGAACCAACTGCAATAGCTCCTTGTAGTCATCTCTGGGGTGGCTCTCAGTTAATTTGGTCTCTAATTCAGCAGTAACATTTGCAATTACTTCTGGAGTTAGCTGCTTTTGTATTAGATTGTCACTGATACCTGTGTCGTATTTTCCTTTGTCTATCTTGGGCCACGCAGTGAGGAATCTCTTGAAAATGTCTGGATGAGGTCCAGTGGTTGATCCTATTTTTGTGTCGAATACGCCTCTTAACATTTGCGCCAATATGACGCATGCTCCTTTGAGTCTTCACGTGTTGGATGCTGTAGTGTCGAAGCACATCGCCTTGACGGTGTTGAGAAGACCCCATTCATGTAGGCATTCATATATGGCTACGGCTTGCTCCTCTCCAGAGCTGTTTGCTGTTACAGGAACTCCCAGCAGCTGTTCCTTTTCGCCATATGAAATAGCTATAGCTATTCGCTCACATTGTTCGTTTTTTAAAACACCCGGTAAAAGTTTACCGTCCCAGTGGACAACCACGGGCTCCTTTTCAGGAATGTTTACTTTATCAAAATTTTTGTTATTATATTGTTCTCTGAACATTTGCCTTCTATCATGTAATTAAGTTTTCGAGACTTTGTACTCAAGAGGGTCAAGGTTTAGTGCTTCTAGAGTAGCTATTAAAATTCTCGTGGCATTTCTGTCGGATACCTTACATCGATCTAATAAAATGGACAATTTCATGTTTAAAATCTCTTGAACGCCCCTTGCAAATGAAACTTTCATCCTCTTGCTCTCAGATGGTCCTAGATCTTCTGCAGCTTCTTCAGGGATGTCCATTTCCTCCAAGCTCTCAATTTCCTGGTAGCTGCTGTCCTCTTCAGTGTCTTCTTCTCCTTCTTCGAACTTGTCTTCATCATCCGTCTCTAAGAAGCAACAAAAGAAAGAGAAAAAAAAAGACTATAAAAACTTGTCGTTTTAGCAGAATAGTAATAATACATAGGTACTAAATTACCTACTTCTAATTATCAAAAGGTATTATTTAAAAAATATAAACTCAATCATAAAGATGCCAAATCATGCTCTCATGTACAATTTTCTTTCAGTTATAATGAAACTATTTACTTATTTGTTTATCTATTTTTTAGAATACTAATAATAAAAAAAAAACTCACCAATATCAAAAGTCGCTTCTTGGATTTGTCGGTTCATTTTTGCAAGTTCCTTTTGCACCTTGATTTCTTCAGCTCGGGACAACTTGAGATCCACTCCAGTCATGGAACCTGGGCGGCCCTTCTGCCTCTGTTTCACGAGAAACGCCTTATCTTCTTCCGATTTCATCAGAGCCAAGGCATCTTGTTGAGCAATATCAAAGAGATCATCCAACTTTTCAACAAACTGTTTAAATTTGTTCTTGGCCGTTTTCGATGTTTTTCTTCCGGTCTTTTTGAAGAGTTCTCCACTCGGCGTGAAGTTTTTCCAGCTTAATAATTGCATCTTGCTCATGTTTAGTCGGGATTCGAGCTTTCTCCCAAAAAATGAACACTTCTCGTATTGTAAGTTTTGCTGATTCTCTTACAGTTAATTTCACAGTACCTAAATTATAAAACAAAGCACACAAAACTTGACGATTTGAGGGTAGTTTACAACCGGTGATCTGGTGAATGGGATAGCCCGCAAGAAATATTTTATCCTTGGTCCGGCTTTGTACACCTGATGTGGATGCCATTTCAGAGGCCAATAGGTAAATAACAGTTAACTTGGAAAATGAAACAAAATATATTGCAAACTTTAATTTCAATAAAATGTTTTCAAATGTAAAATAATACTATAATAGTTATAAAAACAATAACACACACACTTGGAAAATTAAAAAAAAAAAAAACGTTAAAATATCTTTACTAGATAATTGTTCGATCTAACCAGCTCAAAGGCACTTTAGAAACTAAACTGAATAAATAAAAGGTCGGTTGTACGCTGAAGTAAAATCACCATCCCTAAAATAGAAATTAGATTCACCATCCTTTTTACCTGTCAAACGGGTCTTACTTTGGTAAACTAGTCAGGTAATCCCCATATAATAAAAGATTAAATTTGAACAAAAGGCTCTTTATGTTTGAAAATTGAGTTCCAAAATACTTTTTAACAAAAAAATGTTAATTCCGAGACACATTATGTAAAAACCCGTAAAATTCTTAGATACTCCCAAACTGGCTCCTACTGGTACCAGGTCACGTTTTTTGGGGCTAAAGGCTGTTGTAACTCGGTTTGACTTAAAATAACAACAATTATGTATAGAATATAAATTTTGAAGAACAACATTAGCTTTCTTTTGAGATATTAAGCGTGTTTCTATTTTTTACCGTTCTGGAGTTATGGCGCCATATGTCAGCTTTGTGGCCAAAAATTTGGATTTTTTCAAACTTTGAGCGACGAGCGGCACGGGTTAACGTCGTTTAATCGAGCTCAAATTTCGGCTATCTCAATATCTGGAAAGGGGAATCGTTTTGTGGGGTCCAGACGAACAAAATTCCGACATCGATTTTTTGCGGTCACCCTAATATATATATATATATATATATATATATATATATATATATATATATATATATATATATATATATATATATATATATACAGTGAAATTTCCCTTGGGCGTGTGCGGTGTATATGGTTACTCAGTTGTAGATATACTAGTAATATAATCAGAGACATTCAACTAGAGGAAAATGACATTCTCGCAAGTCTAGATGTTGTTTCACTTTATCCCAGTATTCCAGTGGATGAAGCACTAGATAAAATAGCAATGAACGAGGATTTTCCAACTCATGTTATAGAACTATCGGAACACTGTCTAAAAAATACCTACTATGTCTCTTAGACATACAAACAAACAGATGGAGCGCACATGGGATCTTCCCTTTCCCCAGTAATAGCCAATGTGTATATGATGTATTTTGAAACAAAGGCCCTTAAAAACTCACCACTCAAACCCAAACCCTGGAAACGATATGTTGATGACATCTTTATAATTTAGCCCCATGGACGAAATGACCTATTTAAATAGAATTCACCACCGGTTACAGTTCACTTTGGAAGTAGAAGAAGAAAAAGCCTCCCTTTCCTTGATGTGTTCATAACTCGGAAAAACAACGGCCAACTTCAATACTCAGTCTACCGGCAGCACACCCACACCAACAGATGTTTAAACGCTGGCTCACACCACCATTCATCCCAAATCCAGTCAGTAGCCAACACCCTCGTATCGGGATCATACTGACTCGCCGAACCAAACACGAGACAGCTTGCTGCTATTTTTCTTGAAAATACACAAATCGCTAGGGCCCTTAAGCAAAATTGATGTAAAGACTAGTCCATACGGAGAGCATTAGAAAGATAGCGCCATCCACAGACAAGGACAGAAGAACGTGACCTCAACCAGAGTAGAGTCCTATTACCGTATGTGAAAGGAATTACAGATATGATTGGAAGAGTCCTAAGAAAACACAACATAGGCAAAGCATACAAACCACAAAACACTCTGGCAGACATCCTGGGTAACCCCAAGGACAAGAAAAAACTGGAAAATCATGGAGTTTACAGCATCCCATGTGGAGACTGCCACAAATTGTACATAGGACAAACAAGCAGAAGAATCGCCACCCGGATCCAAGAACATAAAATAAGTAACAAAAACAAACACACATCAGCTCTTTTTCAGCACCATCATGATACTGGTCATAACATCAAATTTGAGGGATCTAAACAAATAGCCTCGATTTCACATTGTAAAACACGCGTATTCAGAGAAGCCTTGGAAATCGAAAAGAATGGATAGCTAAATAAGGGAGATGAGGCGCTGAATATCTCCACTCCATGAAAGGGTCTACTAGCTAAACCAAGGAGTGACCAAGGCACTGATAAAGCAACGGTCAGTGTAGCGCCGGAACCCGTAATTTCCACCCAGCCGGCAGGCACCGATATATATATATATATATATATATATATATATATATATATATATATATATATATATATATATATATATATAATATAAATATTAGGAGATCTCCTAACATATGCCATACATCCTTGGATTTGCAATCAAAGATTATGGAGAATCTGGAGCAACTGCACTTGATTTATCAAAGGCATTTGACTGTAAGAGATTTTGTTTATGGCTCTCAAGTTTTCTTAGGGCTAGTTCTTGCGTGACAGTTGATGGATTTCTTTCCTACACTTTCGATACCAACGCCAGTGAACTCAGAGCTCCATAATTCTACTCTCCGTCCTTTTGACAATAATCATCTGCTGCTAATTTATCGCTGTGCTGATGACTTATTTTTTCATTAATATTGGAAGCTCAAAGATCAGCTGCCCTTGCGAACCTTTACAGATAGCAGAAAGTTATATAACAAAGGTCTGACAGTAATTCTGTATTAGTAACTAAGCTAACGTTTTTTCGCTCGAGATTCGATACCGCGAATTAATTTTTCTCCACAAAACTCGTTGCGGCATATGAAAGTACTACCCTTCCCCATCAAAACGCAGGAATTTCTCAGATATTTTTTTCTTCTCGGAGAAATCGTCCATTGAAATTAATTAGTTTGGCGTTTTCGTTACAACCATACCAATTTGGTTAAGAGTTTGTTACATTTGCCTTACTGTTGTGTTAAATTTTGTTTCTTTTAGGTTTTGAATATAATATAATTTATCAATTTTTACTCGACGGCTGAGGTTGTGTTAGGTTCATTGGCTTCTATCCTTGTTTGGGGATTAAGATTGTCAATGACGTATTGAAGAACGAAGTATTATCGGGAAAAAAATTTCAAACATATGGGTTCTCATTTAAAAAAATCCAAGTTGACCTTGAAATCACCTTTAAAATGATCTTCCAAGGTCGTCACAATTATATCATTCTTCAAAACCTTTCAACTTTTTTTGACGCCATATACGATAAAAAATAAACAACAAAAGTGTATTCTTTGCATATTTAGGTTAGGATATCTCAAAAACCTAATGTAATGGAGCAATTCTGAGGTCGGCTCCGGATTGAGCGCACCAAAAACTTTTGGGAAAGTATACTCTAGTCTCAGGGTCCAATTTTGTTGGTCTGTGTAATTTATCTGGTATATAAAAGACATTATATATATATATATATATATATATATATATATATATATATATATATATATATATATATATATATATATATAACCAGTTATCCGATTTACGTGGTTTTTTTATTCATATAATAATAATAATCTATAATAGCGTGATTATGGGACAAACCAGAAAAGAACACAGAAACCTTCACATCGGTTACATAGACTATAAAAAAGCCTTCGACTCCATACCCCACAGCTGGTTAATCAGAGCCCTAGAAATCTATAAAATCAACCAGCACCTCAGGCAATTTCTAGCGCAAATTATGAAAACATGGAAAACCAAAATACGCCTAGAAACACAAACCGAACGCATCCAAACAGAAGAGCTGTACATCAGACGGGGTATATTTCAGGGAGACTCGCTCAGCGCTCTATGGTTTTGCCTCTGTCTCAATCCACTTTCAAATATACTAAACAGAACAGAGCATGGCTTCAATATCAGACACCAAAAAGTGAATCAACATAAAATAAACCACCTCCTATATATGGATGACATAAAACTCTACGCTGCCACAAAAACACAGCTGAAAGAACTCCTCAAAATCACAGAAATATTCACCTTCGATGTCAATATGGAATTTGGTATAAGTAAATGCAAAGTGCTCCACATCAACAAAGGCCAATGGAAGTACCACCATGAGACAAAAACCATCAATAATGAAACACTCGATAACATGTTCGACGAGGAAACATATAAATACCTAGGCTTCCAACAAAGCACCAAACTTAACCACACTCACATCAAAACAGAGCTCAGAACCGAGTTCAAAAACAGACTGACGAAACTCTTACAAACAAAACTCAACTCTAAGAATCTTACTAAAGCCATCAACACGTTCGCTATAAATATACTCACATATTCATTTGGTATCATCAAATGGTCACAAACAGACATAGAAAATATTCACATCCTTATACGATCTCAATTCACCAAATACAGGAAACTGCACCCCAACGCATGCAAAGAAAGACTTACCATCGAGAGGAAGGCAGGAGGAAGAGGAATTATAGACATCAGATCATTACACACAAAACAAATACAAGCATTTAGGAAATTCTTTCACAGCCAGCAAACCAGCCTCCACACAGCGACAGTGAAAGCAGACAAAAACTACACACCTCTCGACTTATTCCGGGCAGACCACTCAGCAGACATACATAGTCACACCCAATTACAACAGGAAAAGATGAAAACGTGGTCAGAGAAAACACTCCACGGAAAACACAGATACCACATAGAACAAGACCACGTAAATAAAAAACAATCATACACCTGGTTACAGGATAAAGTCATACTAACCAGAAACTGCCAAAAGCATATCATCAAAGACCCAACTATTACAGAAGACAGATGCAGGAAGTGCCACCAGCAAAAAGAAACGATCGAACACATAACAGGCGGATGTAAAATATTAGCTGGAACAGAATACACAGCGAGACATGACTCAGCGGCAAAAGTAGTTCACCAAGCACTAGCCACAACATACAAGCTCATAGAAAACACAGATCCCTACTACAAATACACACCAACATCCGTACTTGAAAATAAAGATTACAAACTCTACTGGGACATCAGTATCCATACAGATAAAACAGTCTCCGCCAATAGACCCGATATTACTTTTCTGTGTAAAAAAGAAAAAGTCACCTATCTAATCGACATAGCCGTCCCCAACGACAAAAACATCCAAACGAAATACATAGAAAAATTTCCAAATACACAGACCTTGCAACGGAAATAAAAAGGCTATGGAAGCAAGAAAAAGTCATCATTGTCCCCCTCATTATATCAGCCACAGGCCTTACACCAACAACATTCACA
>CM032455.1:20534656-20596988 GCA_019049505.1 Pachyrhynchus sulphureomaculatus | reverse complement strand
ATTACTGAGATTCGCTGAAATATAAGGAGCATGATTGTTGACATATGCGCGAAGCTGGAAGTGTGCAGAAATACAGGGTGTCCCAGTATTTCGTGTACATAGAGTTACTGTGGATTTCTGGGATGAAAATATGACCATTTAACCTAACTTACCTTAGTTCAAAAATTTGTAATTTTTGAGATACAGGGTTTAATAATTGTACTATTTGCACAAGATTCGGTATTTAGAGGTTTTCTGAGATGAAAAATCGAAATTAGTTCACAATTTTGTTGTAAATTGTAGGGGGCGCCACTTATTGCACTGTGTATACTTTTAAATTGTCATCACTTTTTCATATCACTCTGCATGATATTTTTAATTAAATATTCGTATTTTTTTCCACCTTTTTCTGCCTAAAAAAGCTCTCTTGATAAATGTTGCTCCGAACAACAGTTTCTGAGATGATGAGATGTTTGTTTCCATTTTTTAATTCCATTGTCAAATTCGAAAATGTGTTCCTTCATACTTCATCCAAGCTTAGGACAGGTCCAGAAGAACAGTCTTTGAAATTTAGAGCATGCTTAAAGGCTAACAATAGTAATAAATTTAAAGACCAACGGGTCAACAACAGTATGAATGTAAAAACCAACTGGCTAAGGGCATAAAAGATTACCCACAAATTGATAAATTCCAAAAATAGTTTAATCGCTCAACTGAGAAGTTATTGATTTTATAATAAATATTCAATATGGCCGCCACCTTCGTTAATGCATAAATTAATACGTCGCAGGAAATTTAAATGCAAGATTGTCTTAAAATGTCTTCATCTCGTAAAGTGTTAGCAGGAATTTTGAATACTATTCCACAATTGCTCAATGTTGTCGAGTTAAACTTGAAAAACTTTCGATTTTAATACCCTAAAGGAAAAAATCCCATGGATTTAAGCCTGGGGAACGAGGTGGTCAGTGAATAGAAGCATCATCACCTCTTCCGATCCGTTTATCTGGGTAACTTTGGTTCAAAAAAATTCTCACATTACGCGCAAAATGGGGTGGTGCACCATTGTGCATGAAAAACATGTCGGGACGTAAATTAATGAGTAAGTTTTCCAATAATTCAGGAATAGTTTCACGGATGAAATCCAAGTAAATGTCACCATCAAGTCGATCTGGTAATCTAAACGGCCCGATCAAATAGTTCGCGACAAATCCCATCCAGACATTAATACTGAATTCGCGTTGAATCTGTCTTTATTGCACAGCATGTGGGTTTTCTTCAGTTTAAACATGATTATTATGCATATTTGTTATACCACGTCGAGTGAAGTGTGCTTCGTATGTAAACAGGATTTTAGTGTGAAAAGCCGGAAGAGTCGCTATGCATGCTCGAATAATTTGTGAAAAATGTAAACGAGATCCAAGATCTGGAGGTAAAAGTTCCTGGATGGACTGTATATGAAAGAAGTGAATAATTTGTTGTCTAATGATCCGGTTATTTGTACTTTTTGATATTCCCTTTTGAAGAGTGCTGATTCCAGGATTATCGTGTACAATTTCAAGAATTTCCTCTTCAACATCGGGTGCTCTAGCTTGTAAAGGCCACCCAGCATTATTCCTGATGGGCTTAAATTGTCCAATTTCTCGAAGTCGCCTCTCAATATTGGCAAAACTCTGATGGTTAGGAGTCCGACGATGCGTAAATCTATCATGTTATACGCGAGCACTTTTGCTGCCGTTTTGCCGTTACAAAAACCAAACACTAAAATCATATCAGTTTATTCATCAAAGGTATAGTCCATAATAATCTAGATTTAAAACACTGTTGAGCTTGGGATGGGATTAATTCTTGTTAATACTGGTAAAACTTGTTTGATATCTGTCAAAAAATTACTTTCTATCAGTATTACTACAAGCCAGTTAAGTCATAGAACATATGACATCTTACTGCCAGAGTGATTTTTGAGCGTTGCCAAGTAACTATACAATATGAAGGAACGCATTTGCGAATTTGACAATGGATTTAAAAAATTGTAACAAACATCCCACTATCTCAGAAACTGTTGTTCGGAGTAACATTTACCAAGAGAGCTTTGTTCTACAGAAGGAGGCGGAGAATACGAATATGTAATTAAAAATATTATACAGAGTGGTATAAAAAAGTTATGATAATTTAAAAGTATATACAGTGCAATAAGTAGCGCCCCCTACAATTTACAACAAAACTGTGAGCTGATTTCGATTTTTCATCTCAGAAAGCCCCTTAGCATCTAATCTTGTACAAATAGTACAATTATTAAGAAAGCTATTTAAGAAAAAACCAAAAAAAGTGTAACTTTGACACCCTGTTTCTCAAAAATTACGAATTTTTGGACTAAGGTAAGTTGGGTTAAATGGTCATATTTTCATCCTAGAAATCCACAGTAATTCTATGTACACGAAATACTGGGATACCCTGTATATAGTTGCACTGCTTACAACTTGTTTTAGGGTTATTGTCTCTACAACCTACACAAGAATTTACAAATTATTCAATTACATCAATTATTTTAACTTTTTGAATTCGGACTTTTTAAGCTTGTTAAAAAATACAACACGAAATCAATAAAAGCAAATTTGCATCAAAAAGTCGAGGGTAACTAAATTCAATTTTGACAACCGAAAAACAAGGTAAATACATTATTTAAATAAGGTTTCTACGGAGAATTATATTTGCTGGTAGTTTATTCAATTACCGATGTGTTGGCAAACTAAATTTTGGTTAGTTAATAAATAATAATATTAAGCCAAATATGTGTATTATATTGTAGTTATGCAAAATTGATAACCGAATTATGTGTTTAGCGTCTCTGAAAGATATATGAAAAATATTTTCAGAGGTTCCGCATGTTTACATCTAAGCGCGATCCAATATTGACAGTAGACTCTAGGAAGGGTGGCTGGAAACGATGAGCTACGATTTGGTTGAATGTGGGTGTTGTCAGATTACTAAAATTTAATATTTATTGGTCCATCAACCTTTGTAATATTATTAAAACTCTAATTTAATGAAGTAAAATTATCATGCATAATTTTACCAGGTGTACAAGTATGAAATGCGGATTTTTTTTTAAAACATATTAAATTCGGAAGAATGATAAAAAGTGCTTTATTCAAAGTATGCTCCATCGCTTTGTTATACATTTTTCCCCATCTTTCGGGTAATTTGTGAATACCACGCCAGTAAAAATATTCCCCTTTTGCTGCGAACCATTCATCTAGCCATTTTTTCACATCTTCGTACGAACCAAAGCGCTGCACTATGGGACAGAATCGTGCGTACCGTGTCAAAAATAGGTTTTGCGAATGTTCGATATTGAATATTTTGTTAATGCACATATCTAACTGAATGTCTAATACATATTATATAGAATTTAAAATAGATTATTTCTCATTTTTCCTTCATAAAACTTGACTTGCAAGTTGACGCTCAAAATAATGTCGATTATATAGAACAGAATTGCACCAGTTTACATGGTCATATTTTCATTATTTTCAATGCAAATACATATATAAGTATGATATATGGTTAGAATGGTTATTAAGTACCTTATTTAAAAAGCATATAAGTAGACATTTATGTAAAAACTGGAGAGGTACACGATTGTTTTTGCAGTATCAAATATCCTAGCCTTATTAGAAACTTTAAATAGACTTTTAGCAGTTAGCGATGTCTGCCGATGTCGTAATTTTGATACCATCACATAGAGCAGCTCATATAAAAGTCAAGGCAAAAAAAAAAAATTGCCCGAATCTGCCCCCTCTTAAATGGGACGAAAAAATACCTGATGAAGAGGGAAATGCAAAATACTTAAAAAAAAAATTTAAGATTTGATTCAGGAGATTTTTCGAGAAATAGATTATTTCTGACATTTTATTGTTAAATAATATTGTCTACTAGCGTCTATAGCGGACATAGGTAGACAGGTAGATATGTAGGTAGGTAGGTAGGTACAAGGCAGCTTTACCAGGTAATATCACTAGAACAGGTGACTATTGTTTACATCCCAGCAAGTTGTCAAAATTTTGTTTACAAATTACCGCATTGAACTACATACATACATAAAGTGGTTGTTTTTTGAGAGAATGAACTACATACATACATAAAGTGGTTGTTTTTTTGAGAGAAGCTCTCGTGATTTTTGACTACGTGGTGAATTTTCTACCAACAAAATACATGTGATTTTTTTCGGCTTTGTTGCTATTGCCGAACTGCTACTACCTGGTAGAGCTGCCTTAGGTAGGTAGAAAACATTTTTTTGTGTTTTTTATATAAAGATAGATTACTACCTAAATTAAAGTTTAGGTAAGGTGGAAATACTATTATTGGAAATCATATCATATCATATAAGAACGCGATAAATATGTGTCTACCCGCAGATAATAATATTTTTCTCACGGAATTGAAGTATAAAAGTTATTGATTTAATTGTCATTTACCAGTACTTTATTGTGCTTCGACATAGAGTCTTCACCAACCTCGGTAAAAACAATATTTGCGAAGTACTTATACAACAAAATGAGTGAATTTGTTGTGCCTCGACGAGTATTATGCGAATTTTTCATTGGCCATGGGACAAAAAGCGAAGATATTCAAAAATACTTAGAAGAAACCCCATCATTTGTCGTCTTCCACAAGTGAATTAGTTGTGTGAAAAGTATTCAAAAATCGCTTATATCAGCTTTTAACAATCGCTGGACCACATCTAACCGAACTAAAGAACGTTTCTTTAATAAAAATTCAACGTGGTTAGACGGTGAATTTAAGGTACAGTTCGACGAAATACCAATGGATATCAAACCTACAACATCTGGAGAACGTGGACGTCCATTAAAGTCTTATGAAGATCTGTCAGAGAAATCGAAAAAAAAGGAAGAATATGGAGTTAATTCAAGAATATGGACTCGAGAATATACATAACGCATACATCCAAGGATTGCGGTCTGAAGGAGAATTGAAAGAAGCTTTTGTTGTTGCAATGATGCGGAATTGTGATAGAGATGAAAAAAAGATCATAAAGGAAAAATTGTTGCATGAAACTCGGAATGCAACATATTTTACGGCGGATGAAACTTTAAGTCTTTTTGCTGATTTAGATCTTTCGAAATCACAATACGGATTACTTCGAGCAAGTCTGATTAACAAAAACTTCGATATATTGCCGTCACATAATATATTAACAAACGCAAAAAAATTGTGTTATCCTCCACCCTCCAGCATTGAAATAACCGATACAGGCGCTAAAGTAAATCTACAAGATCTGCTGGATCACACTACTGCCCGTATCTTAAAAATTGAAAATATTTACAACCCAAAAAGAAAAAATCTTAATTGTTTACCAAATGGGGACAAATTTTAACAGATGAAAGTAACTTGGTCTCAGATGCAAACTTATTTATAGCGTCTTTGGTACCAATAAAGCTAATTGATACAGAAACAAAAGAGGTTCTTTGACAAAATCCGGCTTGCTCTTCTATTCTATATTGCCCATCAATTCTGATGGAATTTGCAAAAGAAACGCACGAGAAAACCCGTTCGGGGTGGTCGGTGATATTCGGGGTCAAATTAATAATTTGAAAATTTCTAAGATACACATGGAGGACCAGCTAATTGAAATAAATCACGAGCTGTTCTTAACTATGGTGGATGGAAAAGTTATACAAATTCTAACTGACACAAGTGCTGGAGCTGTGTGTACGGTGTGTGGGGCTAAACCAAGCGATATGAATAATTTGGAAAAGATTGAATCAAAGCCAGAAAATATGAATGCTTACGAGTACGGTTTGTCGACGTTGCATGCATGGATTAGGTGCATGGAGTTAGTTTTACATATTTCATATAATCTTTCGTTTAAAAAATGGGCTGCGAGAACTCCGGAAGATAAAAAAAAGTAGAGAAGACAAGAAAAAACTTGTACAAAGTCTATTTCGAAGCCGAATGGGATTGCATGTTGATAAACCCCGGCAAGCAAGTGGACATAGCAATAACGGCAATACAGCTCGACGTTTTTTTGAGAATTACTACTGCTCTTCAGAAATAACAGGAGTTAATGAGGATCTTATTAAAAGGTTTTATGTTATTCTTCAGACTTTGGCATGGGGTATTGCTGTAAATCCAGAAAAATTTGGTGAATATACTCGCGCTACTGCACAATTGTACGTTACACAATATATGTGGTATAACATGCCTTCTTCGGTACATAAGATCTTAATACATTATATAATTAGACATTTGCTGTTCTGCCTATTGGTAATTTATCTGAGGATGCCCCAAGAATCTCGTAATAAAGATTACAAAAATATCAGATTATGTCACGCTAGAAAGTGCTCTAGGTCCGCAACGAATTTCGTGGTCTTTTATTTACATCAGACCCATACATATCAAGTATCAGAAAACCATCAGTCACTGTTGCCAAGGAACTGTTAGACGAAGCCAAGAACCTCTTAGATATTTAAATTGTGGTTTTTATATCAATTATTTTTTTTTTTTCTATTTTATGTAGTGGATTAATAGATGTTTGTCATTTATTATATGCTATTTTCATATGTAATAATATTAACGAAAATACGAAATAATAGTGTATATCATTAAACTGTATAATTATCATTCAATGAGTTAAGTAAACTATGTTTTTGTATGAAAAAGTGTCATTTTTTTATTTTTGTATTATTTTTTTATATATTATAAATAAAATAATTCTCGCAAAAAAGAAAACCGACTTCCTCCCTCCGATTTTCATAAATTTTCAATAGAGTTATCTAAAAATCAATATTTTGGACGGACAAAATATCCGTCCGAAATTTTTTTATGTGTTCAGCCTGTTGACAAATTCTTTCAAATAGAAGAAAGAATTTTGAAAATCGGTTTATAAATGGCCGAGATATTCAAAAATTAATTTTTCGGACGGACTGTCCGTCTGATTTCCAAAAAAAAATTTATGGGACCCAACTGCAAGCAATACCTTTCAAACAAAAAAAAGAATTTTTAAAATCGGTTCACAAATGGCGGAGTAATATTGGAACAAACACTAAAAAAAAAAAAACAAAAAAAAATACACACGAGAAGTCGGTTAAAAATTAACAACGAATGTACCATTATTTGATAGTATATACATTAGAGATACTACGTACCAAATTTCAGCTATTTACTTCAATCAACGACAAAGTTACAGATTTTTGAGATGGTACGCACGATTCTGTCCCATAGTGCGCTGCTCAGCAAGTGCGTGACCCATCGATGCAAACAAGTGGTAATCGGAAGGAGCTAAATCTAGTGAATAAGCCGCAGGGGGTAGAACTTCGCAGCTGAGTGCTTCCAACAGGTCGCGAACTGGTTTTGCCGTATGTGATGGAGCACTGTCATGAAGAAAAATCACTTTGTGTTGCCTCTTTCGGTATTCTGGCCTTTTTTCAAGCAGCGAACGGTTCAAATCGGTCAATTGTTATTGGTAAGGTTCAGTATTAACCGTTTCCCCAGGTTTTAACAGCTCATAGTAGACCACGCCCCTCTGGTTCCACCAAACGCAGAGCATCGTTTTTCTGCCAAAGCGATTCGGTCTTGCGGTCGATGTGGATGGTGCTCCTGGGTCTACCCAAGATTTTTTGTGCTTGGGATTCTCAAAATAAATCCACTTTTATCACTTGTAACTATACGATGCAAAAACGACTTCCTTTTGTACCGAGCGAGCAAAATGTCACGCGTGTTTTTTACGCTTTTCCATTTGTCTGTCGTTCAACTCATGTGGTACTCATCTACCGGCTTCTGAATCTTTCCCATCTCTCGTAGCCGATTGGAAACGGCTTGTTGACTAACGCCCAATTGCTCGGCGAGTTGTTTTTGTGTTTGCGAATCATCTTCGTCCAACAATGCTTGCAAATCCATTTCTTCGTATTTTTTTTTGGCGGTATTTCACGTTCCTTATCTACAACATCGAAGTCACCACTTTTGAAACGCCAAAACCATCGTTCACACGTATCTTGCGATGGAGCATGTTCACCATAAGCTTCTCGAAGTAATCGGTATGATTTAACAGTAGTTTTCTTCAAATGAAAACAAAAAATTAATGCTCTCCGCGAATGCTCTTTGTTCGGTATAAATTTCGACATATTGAACAAAACAACATAACACTATGCACACACTTTTCCAATTTATCACTCGTGCGCGTCTGTCACTTGTTGATGACACAAGAAAATGGCGCAGTGTCAAATCTTTATATCACAAACTACATTGCTGCACCGTCTGTTGCCTGAAATCAGCATTTCATACTTGTACACCTGGTAACCTACAGAAAAGAGATTAAATAACATGATATTTATAAGAAACAGCTTAATATTTTCTAAATTTGCAGTTTAATCAGTTACATAAAATACACATAACTCCGCCTGCAGTGTTGATGGATGGATTGAATAGAACACTGTTGCCGGTTCCAAGCCCGGATAAAGGAGGAGGGTTGTGGCGTTAGGAGTTAGCACCCTAACACACGTAAAAGCTAAACTGGGAAATGCTAGTTGTTTTTGAAAAGTAAGATGAAAAATCACAAGATAAGCAAAAATCCCCGGGTGGCAATCCACACCTTGGAAGAAGGGTGCCCCATCGGATACGGGGGGGGGGGGGCAATTCTACTTTAATACGAATAGTTAACCCACGCTTAAAACTCAGCCAAACGAAGAAATCCCGAAACAGATTAGCTGCTCTCGGCACCTGGAATATACAGGGATGGAAGACAAAGAACATCGAAGTCATACAAGTGTTTAAGAAGATGAACATAGACATTTTAGTAATAAGCAAGATGAAGAAAAAGGGAAGTGGAATAGAAGAAATAGATGAAGTGATGTATTGTTGGAGTGGAGTAAAGAAGGAAGAAAGAGCAAAGGCCGGAGTTGGAATATTAGTAAAAAAGAAGTGGAAAAAGAAAATAACATCTTGGGAACCCATCAATGAGAGAATCATAAAACTAAAATATAACAATGCTAGGAAAAGACATGGTAATATTAGGAGTATATGGCCCAACAGAAGACAGCACTATAAGAGAAAAAGATAATTTCATGGAAACACTAGAAATAGAAACACAAAAAGTAAAGAAAAACCAAGAATTAATAATAATGGGAGAACAGGAAGGAAAACAAAGGAAAATACGTAGGACCATTCGGAGAAGACATTACTAACGACAACGGAGAGAGACTAATAGAGATGTGTGAACTAAATGGCCTCAAAATAACAAACAGATTCTACAAACACAAGGACATCCACAAATATACTTGGATGCAAGAAACACGAAACTTAAAATCAATAATAAACTACATTATAATTAAAAATTATACCACTATCAAAATAAAGGACGCAAGAGTAAAGAGAGGGGCAGAATGTGGAACAGGCCATAGACTATTAATAGCAAATATAAAAGTACCGTGGTACAAGACAATAAAGCAAAAAGAAACAATAGATAAAGAAAACAGAAATACTAATGAGATAACAGAAAAAGCAGACAAAGAAATAAAATACAAAATACACTTACAGCAAGACGAAACGATAAGAGACCTATATAGACAGCGATTAGATCAAAAATTAAATGAATTTAACTACGACAACCTCCAACAGATGTATGACCACATAAAAGAATGCATCAAACAGGCGTCCCTAGAAGCATTAGGTAAAGAAGACAACGAGAACGAGAAGCATAAAATTAGAATCTGTGAAAAAACCAAAGAATCTATAAAGGAGGAAAAAAGACTATACGAAAAATGGCTGAATACAAAAACAGAAGAAGATCTACAGAAATATAAAGAGAAAAATGCAGAAACGAGGAGGATGATAAACAAAGAAAAGAACGAGAGATGGGAAAAATCGTGCGAACATGTAGAACAGTATATAGGAGGAACTAGAAGTACAGAGTCATGGAAAATAATTAAACATTAAGGACTAACAATAGAGAGAAGACGTATATAGAGTACATCCCAGAAAGCGAGTGGGAAGAATATTATAAGAAGCTGCTAACAGAAGATAGACAAGAATTCCAAGAAGAGAACCCTGAAGAAGAACAGAATAAGGAAATAAAAGAGATAGAACTAAGCTATGAAGAAGTAAAGAAGACAAAAAAAACACTCAAAAATAATAAATATGCAGGGCCTGGGGGTGTGGTAAATGAAATGATTAAGTACGGGTCTAATAAATTACATCGAATGCTGAGAAACATGTTCCACAGAGCGATAAATGGAGAAAAAATACCAGAGGAATGGTCAAAAGCTTATATAGTATCTATATTTAAAAAGGGAGACCGCAGAAAATGCCCAAACTATCGAGGCCTAAGCATAATATCGAGTATGGGACGTTTGTATGGAAAAATTATATTAAAAATATCATGGAGGAAAATATAAAAGGAAAAATTGGAGAAGACCAAGCAGGCTTTACGGCCGGAAAATCATGTATAGACCACATATACACTATAAAATAAACAATGGAAAAAAAACTGGCAAAGAATAGAGAAGTTCATCTAACCTTCATAGACATAAGAAAGGCCTATGACTCAGTACCAAGACAAAGATTATGGAACGCAACGAAAGAAATAGGCATTGACAAAGAACTAATATACGCAGTAAAAGCTCTCTACGAAAACAACACAGTGAACATAAAAATAGGACATAAAATAGGGAAGAGACTCCAAACATCAAAAGGCCTATTACAAGGATGCTCTACATCCCCAACACTATTCAAAATATACCTCGAACAAACATTAAAAAAATGGAAGCAAAAATGTAGTGGAATGGGAGTCCCAATGCGAAAAGATTACTTATATACTCTAAGTTTCGCAGACGACCAAGTAATCATAGCGCAAGATGAGAAGACCACAGTTATATGGTAAGAAAACAGAAAGAAGAATACACTAAAGCAGGATTAGCAATAAACTTTGATAAAACGGACTATTTAACAACAAAGGAGGGAAACGTGGAGAATCTAGAAGTAGATAACGAAACAATAATCAAAGGAACCGATAGATTTAAATATCTAGGAACCATCATTTCAAAAAACGCAACATCAGAAGAAGAGATTAAAGCTAGATAAGGACAAACGCGAACATGAATAAGACAATTAAATTCGATCCTGTGGGACAAGCACATTATAAAGAGAAACAAAACACGCATATAGAAATCAATAATACAAAGCATAATGACATACGGGTCAGAAACATGGACGATCAACAAAAGAAATAAATCTAAAATTAACGCGGTAGAGATGGAGTATTGGAGAAGATGTTGTAGAGTGACACGTATAGAGAGAATAACAAATGAAGAAATAAGAAGCAGAATGAACATCAAAGAGAACGCAATAAACACCATTGAAGAAAAACGATTAAAATGGTATGGACACATAAGACGAAGCGAAGATAATAGGTGGATAAAGAAAATAACCGAGTGGAGCCCTATAGGAGAAGAAAAAGAAGAAGATCCAGACGATCGTGGAGAGACGATGTGGACGAGGCTACGGAGGACAGAGGTCTAACAGATGGAGCTGGGAAGATAGAAACGGATGGAATCAAAGGCTGAGAGAAGGAAGACAGCGTCAGCTGTAGAAAATCCTTGTTTTATATATATATATATATATATATATATATATATATATATATATATATATATATATATGTATATATATATATATATATATATATATATATATATATATATATATATATATATATATATATATATATATATATAATATATATATATATATATATATATATATATATAACCTGCTAATAAAATTAACAAATATAAGTGACAACCCCTACGCCGTCTCAACAAGTTTTCCTAACAGACTACCTGCGATGATTTATGTTTTTAGCGGCGCTGCATAAGCGGTGGTCCCGTCATTTTTTTCCATAAGAAAGTCTGCCCAATATTTCCTACTTGTCCTTTTCGCACTCAATGCAGTTTCCAATAGATCATTGCTCTAGCGGGAAACGATGCTATAAATCATATATTCTGTTTATTCTTTTTGTGTCTGAGAGCTTTGCACTAGTATGTATGTAATAGTTTGATGATTAATATACTATATTTAGGTCACTGACACTTTTAATGCAGGGCCAAACCTGGAAACCGACTAGAGATTTGCAGACAGTTACAATACAATTTGTCAATGAACTAGGAGTTTGAATTGTACGTATTTAAGGCTACAAAAACCTACCCAGGAGCTGACGTTTATTTACGTTATAACTTGTTAGTGGGTTAATTCTAAGTACGATTGAGGAATTGTTCAAAGAAAAGATATATACCCAAAACTGATATTTCAAAGATACACAATCTAAACCATGGTTGAAAAATAAAATTTTAGATTTAATGGATGAAAGGAGAACGTCTAAAACTGTTGATAAACTGGAATATCTTAAATTACAAAAAAAATTAGAAGTAGGATCAGACAGGCCAAAGAAGAATGGCTATCATCCTAACGTAAAGAAATAGGAACATCGCATTCAAAATATGACTAATATACATAAAAAAGTGAAACAGAGAGCTGGATTGTACAAAAACAAAAGCAATGGAATCTTGACAAATCATCTTGGTAATATATTAACAACCGAAGAAAAACTAGAGGACTGGAAAGTATAAGTAAGATTAGCCGTGCCCGCGGCTCCGCTCGCGTGGACTTGATTCACTCTTATCGTGCTTATTCCTTATGTTATTTAACGTAACATAGAACGCATCTATTTTATAAAAAAACACGTAAATCGGATAAGTGGTTCTTAAGTGCTAAACGCACTAACGGACAGACAGACAGAGAGACGTTGTGTTTTATATATATTATGGATTTTTTTTTGATAAATATTTAAGATTTAAAAAAAAAAAAACACGTAAATCGAATGCTAAGCGCACTAACGGATAAACAGAGAGACGTTGCAGCTGATATATATATATATATATATATATATATATATATATATATATATATATATATATATATATATATATATATATAATAGATTATAGATTATAGATTATAGATTATTATTATTATTATTATATAACCTGGCAAGAAAACATATGTATAAATAAAAAAAAACACGTAAATCGGATAAATGGTTTTAGAGTGATTAGCGCACTAACGAACAGACAGACAGACAGAGAAACGTTACATTTTATATATATTATATTCTTTGCTGCATGATATTGTTCCATATTTAATGGTTTAAGCAGTGTATTGCAAGAGAACACGCTGCGGCAAACTTTTTTTCCGACTTGATTCACTATTATTGTCATTGCTTATTCCTTATGTTACCTAACGTAATAAAATATAGCCTATAACCTGGCTAGAGTACATATGTATGTAGTGAGTGATAAGCGCACTAACCGACAAACAGACAGACAGAGAGACGTTGCATTTTATATATATTATAGAAGATTATAGATAACCTGGCCAGAGAACAAATGTATAAATTAAAAAAAAAAACATGTAAATCGGATAAGTGCTTCTCAAGTCATAAGTGCACTAAGGGACAGACAGACAGACAGACAGTTGCATTTCATATATATTATATTCTTTGCTATATGATATTGTTCCATATTTAATGATTTAGGCAGTGGATTGCAAGAGAACGTGCTAGCGGCAAACTTTTTTCCGACTAGATTCACTATTATCACCACTGCTTATTCCTTATGTTACCTATCGTAATAAAATATAGCTTATAACCTGGCCAGAGAACATATGTATGTTTTAAAAAAAGCACGTAATTCGGATAAATAGTTCTCGAGTGATAAGCGCACTAACAGACAGACAGACAGAGAGACGTTACATTTTTATATATATTTTAGATATCTTTTTGATGACCAAACCAGAAGTGTGAATCATAGCATTCATTGTAATGATGGTGTCAATATCACAAGAGATGAAGTCGTGCGTGTGTTGAAGTTGGCAAAAAAAGGAAAATCTGCTGGCCCAGATGACATCCATGTCGATGTTTTGTTTGGTACTAATGAAGGAACGTGTGCTTTCTATCTTGGTGGAACTGTTTGATAATGTGTATAAGTCGGGTAGAATTTCAAGGGATTAGCTAAGATCATCTTTCGTAACGTTGCCCAAGAAGCTAAAGGCAAAACAATGTCACGATCAGAGACTGATAAGTTTGATTCCTAAAAATTATACCCCTTGGCATCTATCTCAAATGTGAAGAAAATGTAAGCGACACTCAGTTCGGATTTAAGAATTGTGTCGGGACTCGAGAGGCTTCGTTCAGTATTAAGATGTTAGCGCAGCATTTTCGTGATGTTAATGCCAATATATTTGCTTGTTTTTTGGATTATGAAAGAGCTTTCGACACAATACAATATGACAAGGTTATGGAAATGCTAAAAAAGTTGGGAGTCGATGGTAGAGATATTCGTATAATAGCAAATTTATATTGGAACCAAAGAGCTGAGGTTCGTGTTGAAGACACCGTTTCAGGAAAATTCAAATTTTGAAAGGAGCCAGCCAGGATTGCATCTTTTCATTTTTGTTCTTTAATTTATATGCGGAAAAAAATATGAATCCCTGCAAGAAACCGATATTGGTGTAGTAATTAATGGAGTCAAGATTAACAACTTGAGATACGCTGATGATACAGTTTTATTGGTTACTAGTCTGGAAGGATTGCAAACGTTAACTAGTATGGTTTTCTCCAAAAGCGCAGAGTACGGATTAAAACTAAATTTTAACAAGACAAAATGGATAGAAATCCACCTCAAAGATCACTTACAATAGGTAATGCTACTGTGGAGAGGGTCAAGACTTTTAAATACCTGGTTCCGTACTTATACAATATTGGGACCATATGCAGGAGATCAGATGCAGAATCCAATAAGCGAGGCATGCATTTGTGAGAATGAGTAACTACTTATCGGAACACAGCAAAACGGTTCATTTATAACTAAAATTCCCTAAATTGTGGAAAAACTCCGAACAAAAGTATCTACAGGGGTGCTGTTTTTGTAAGGCAATACGCTCACTCACAAATTGCTGTCAGTTTTGCAGAGAATAAATAAATTGGGCTTTAAACTAATTTATCATGCCCCATATTCGTCCAATTTAGCGCTCTCGGATTATTACCTATTCTTAAAACTGAAAAAAAACATTTGAAAATACACAAATTTCATTGAAATGAAGAAGTAATACAGATTGTCGAAGACTGGTTTGCAAACTAAGACAAATATATATATTTTTTTTTGAAAGAGACAGAGTTACTTCAAAAAACCGTTGTGCGAAGTGTATAAAGTGGAAAGGAGATTATGTGGAATAAACGTTTTTTATTTTTGAGATTTGCTTTTTGTTTCTATGCTAGACTAGAAACTTATCAATCCATCATGGTATGTAACATACCCTCATTATGGAAAACTTGGATCACTTATCCAAAAACACTTCACTTGGATCACTTATCCACAACCACACAACGTTTTATTCTTTCAATGTAGGTAACGAGTTGTGAAATATTTACTGGTATGTTAAGCAGCTTCTTTTTACAGGAACTCACTTGTGCTAAACGGCCGCTATTATGTTGTAGGAAATGGGTTCCAGCTAGAAAGATACTAATAAATGTAATTTTTTTTATTTTTGGCACTACCTATTTTTATTCAGCAACTGTCTTTACCTAGCATAGAACTGGGAAGTACTAGGTCCTCTAAGTATTGTTAAAATAAACAGAATTAAGGTGTGACTATACTAGGCAATGAAATAAAAAAAATAAGATAACTAAAACTTAACATTTTTTCTTCGTATTCACTTATTAGGGTAAATATATATATATATATATATATATATATATATATATATATATATATATATATATATATATATATATATATATATATATCCTATAATAAGTTTTAGAATTAATAGATTATATATACAATTAAACTACTATTTATGTTTTACTAAATAAAGATTTTCGGATTCATAAAAAATTACTGGCCTTAAAAATTCCTTTCTCTCTTTCTCGTTGATGAAAGAACTATTTTATTTAGATCGGTGAAATGCAGCCAGGAAATCAAAATACCACACCGTGTCCGCGTCTTTATCGTTCTGAGGCATGGACCCTTACTGAAACCATGTATAGAAGGCTGAAGGCATTTGACAAGTGGACTTACAGAAGAACGTTGAAAACACCTTAGGTAGCTAAGAAAATTAATATTTAGGTGTAATAACAAACGGGCAAAGAAACTAAGATCATCAATACAATCAAAAAATAAAATTGTAATATTTTAGGCATGTGATCAGAAACAACACCAAATACCAGCTGCAACAGCTAATAATCCAACGAAATATTGTAGATAAACGCAGCTCCGGCCGAAGAATTTACGCTAGTGATATGGATTGAGTACACCTCACATTTCAAAGCCGCTGTCGATAAGGTTAAAAACGTATATATGTTTGCTAACGTAACGAGAACAGGATACATGAAGAAAAAGTAGTACTTTACATGACTTGTGTGCACCTGCTACCTGTTCACCTGTCGCTACTTGAGCCTGACGTCGTTTATTTGCTTTTCTTTTCTATGGTGTGATGCTACGTTCTAGTGTAGTTAAAGTTTTTCAAAACGGACGGGATTCTTTCGCAAAAACGAAGAATCCTTACCATATCCAGAGACAATGAGGACCTGACTATTATGATAGTTATCACTATCCCAAAAAAAATTATAGGTCTTAATTTTGAAGTAATCGGAAAGATTTTTTTTGAATTGCTCGTTTTTTCATGACCAATCGGTCTGTCGAGATAGGTTTTAGATTTTTTCCTACAGTTTTCCGGAATTTTTAGAAGAAGTATTAATTTTTATAAAAAACGGTATTTCTCGCCGGAAAATCACTCTATAGATCGTAATTTTCACTTAATCATGATACATTTTTTTTTAAATATTCGTTTTTTTTATTGCATCGATTGAGCTGGATTTTTGATTTTCCCCCTGTGTTATTCAAAAATTTGAGAGAAAGCTTGTAATTCCATGGAAGTGCGATTTTTTTTCCGCAAATAGCTATTCATGGATGGTTTTCCTCCATTTTCAGGACAGATTTTTGTCAAAACTCATTTATTTTGATGGGCAATCAATCTATCGACCTCGGATTATCATTTTTGCCCCAGATTTTTCAAAAATTGCAAGCATTTTGGGCGTTACCCAGGATAGACTACATGGAGGTAGTGTCTACTGGTAACCCTTTGTGTATATGTGTGTGTCTATATATATATATATATATATATATATATATATATATATATATATATATATATATACATATAATTTTGACACTGACACACTCATCGATCATCAAAATTCTAAGGTACTTCTAACAGACACAACTTCAAATTTTGAATTTAATTAGTGTTTAGCCTATAAAGGAAGATAAAACTGAAACATCCCGACATTTTACTCCCGTTTTCTAAATTGTATTGTACAGTCACTTAAGCCAAAAAAGAGGGTTAACCTCGTAATGAGAGATAATAAGCTGTAAACTTGTATAAACCTTTATTTTGGCATTCTACAAGTTGTCTCAAAAGTCTTATAAAATCTCGTGTCCGCGTCTTAAGATATTCGAGGTCAAATGTCACAAAAATCGGTTTTTCGCAAATATCTCGCTTCCTATGGTTTCAATGATATTTGCATTTATTATGAAAATTGAAGAGCATAAAATTCTCTACAAATTTTGTTCTAAATATTTTTTTATACGCTTAACCATTTTTGAATTAGAGCGCGGAGAGCGCGCAGCGCTCATCCATACATAGCATAATGCAAGGTCAACCGTGAGTCCCGACAAATAATACGTCGTATAAAGTTAGTTAATCACTAAAAAATCCATAATTATGAATAATTTGCATTATTTATTAATTAATATATTACATTTAATAATATTTTTCATTTATCAAATATATTCGTTTAATAATACTTACCTACTTCGTGTAATTAAAAAATTGTTAAGTGAAATACTTTAAGTATATTTTAATTATAAAAAAGTATGAAGATGATGCTTCCATGACAGCAGGGCTAGAAGAGAATATAGTTATTAAAATAGGAGCAAAAGTCATGTTAAGACGAAATATTGACGTGAGTCTTGGCTTAGTCAACGATTCTATCGCTATAGTACAAGGAGTAAAGGTTGATCCTGAAAATACAAATCAAATAAAAAAAAAATACATATTACATTTAATAATGAACATCTTTACGAGCTTGGTCCAGTCAAAACTAAACTTGAAATTATTAATAGAGCTTATGTTCATCGCGAACAGTTTCCGATATGTATAGCCTATGCTATTACCATACACAAAAGTCAGGGGCTAAGTCGAAACAGTGCACGGATGGCCATCGTTTCTTCAGTGTTCATATGCGGTCAAGCATACGTGGCACTTTCGAGAGTGACAAGTCTGGGCGGATTACATCTAATTAATGTCTTTTCGGTAGTATCAAAGCTCAGGAGTCTGCAATTGTTGAATATAATCGACTTAGAAGCACTTATCGTCCCGACTTGTCAAAAATTGTTACATCATAGCCTTTGAGAAAAACCAATAGAGACAGGGAATGGGCTTTAAGAAAATCCATAGCTGACGTACAAGAAATATTACTCGAGAAGAAAAAAAAGAGGACTACCTACAAAAAGAAATGAGATCCCATCAAAAACATAAAATGTAAAAAAATGCCAAGTCTCGCAACGCAATCCTTCTACCACAAAACGTTGTGAGATCTCATGTAAAACCAAGTCAGTTATTTTAGTTAGTATCTATGGAAGCAACTTTGCCATAAATTGTTATCTATTTAGTTTCCTACCAACATTTATAGTGACCGTATCAATATTAGACATCTTTATTTCTATAATCAATATAATGACTTGGCAATCGCACGGCAACATAATCACATAAAAATAATCTACTATTTAAAATACTTTATTCTAAAGTGCACTGTTTAGACTTACTTAGCAATCGAAATAGTTTCGTAATATTTAAACTTTTTATTTTTGAGTTACCGTTAATATGAGTAACAATTTATCTTCGGTACTTGAGTTGGTTATGTAAACAATGGCATATCTGCATATAGCTGAATGTTTTATTGTAATAGTTCTATTATTTTAAAAGCCCATTTAATACATTTTATAGTGCTTTTAATACTGTGCGGGATTATTATATTTCGTCTACAATACTAACGAATTTTGAAAAAATTTTACAAAAGTAGAACACAATTTAAATTGTAATTCAGTTAAGAGTTAAAGCATTCTGCCTTTTTAGTTCTCTGTAAACAACTTCGCAAGTTTACGCTTTAATTAAAGTCACATCGACTTATTTTAACATTTCGAAGTTTTAAAGCCTGTTGAACATACAACAGAGTCAATAACGAATTTAAATTAAACAGTCGTCGATGAATATATTAAAGTAGAGGGTAAACATAAGAGAAAATAAACAATGATGACGTTAATATAATTTAAGAAATACCTACACCTACGCACATTAAAATAATTGACTTCTTGAGCTGTAATAAAAATTGTTAAGTTCGTAACTTGTATTTATTTATTCTAAATCTAAAAACAGAACTGTAGCAGTACTAAAAATGTCATTAGCTATTTATAGTTTAGAAATTACAAGAAATTTAAATTAAACAATAAGAGTAAGTTGGTAAAACCTTGGTTGGCATCTACGATTTGCTGGAAATGAGTTTAGGCAATACTCATTGAAAAGAACAGTCTACGAATGTGGGGCAACACCCATTTTCGCAGACTATCAAATACATGGACCAGAGCAAGCCTCCTAATCAATATTTTGTGGTCGATTATATTAAAGGTATTGCTAAAGTTAGTACCATATATATGCAGTCTAGTTGCCTCCTAAAATCCATCTATTACAATCGATAGCGTTATACATTATTTGTCAATAGTATACCAGATTTCTCTCTAAATAGTAACTGTCAAATGAAGACTCATAGCGTCATTAAAAAAATCTTATCTATATATGATCTCAAACCAGACATCAAAGCAAATCAACTAACAATACATAATGTCGTAGAACCCAAACTACGTAAACCTGGTGTACCATTAAGACCAACAATTTCATGGATTTGATCTCTTTTTTATAAATTATCCAAAGATTTAAGTAATTATCTCTCCAAAATATTATGTAATAACCGGTCAAGTGCAAGTAGCACTGGCGCAATTAGTGTTCCGTACGTTTATTGCTATTAAAATAAAAAATTTTGTTACGGAGTTATTAAATGACCAGGGACTTCACAAAACACACCCCAAATGAGTTTTCAACAAAGTTTTTTTGCTCAAAATTGATGACCTTGGATTTTTTTTTTATATACCAGATAGATTAATTATTAAAGGTAATGCACTCGTGATAATTTCCGTTCAATCTACACCCTGTGGAGAATATTCCAGAATTTTTTGATCAGTACTTTTCGAGATAAGGGAGGGGCAGCGATTTTTCGCAAGAAAAGTGTACGCAAATATTATATATTTTTGAACTCGTATTTTTGCTTTAATTTGACACTCCACTCGATGTGCTGGTATTTTTTTTTCACTTCCGATTTCACGCCCCTGAACTAACCCCTTAAGTCAAAATTTAACATTCTTTTTTTTTATGGGTCTAGAACACGTGCTACAGGGAAGTCTCTAAAGCGCTCCAGGAGCGGCATGTGTGCGGGAAAAGCGATTCACTTTGTTATTGAATCGCTGTAAATTGTACTCGGTTGAAAACACAGTCCTGGGCAAATTATTCCAAAGGGTTGATGTTCTCCATATAAAAGACTGCTTGAAATGCGTTGTATGCGGAGTAACAAGCTGAACCTCATACGGATAATGATTCTCTTCTCAGTGATTTCTTTGTCAGGTCTTGTGATTTTATTATAGCAACGCATGGTGTGCTCGTTGATTCCTGTAGTGCGACTCATGCGTTGCTTTGATTTTCCCGCCGACACAACACTTTTGGCAGGTCCATTTTCGGTTGCCCGGTTTTCATCGTTTTGGTCGAGCTGCCATTTCCCGCGACGTCCTCGACCATTACGTCGCTCGCCCGATGCTTCTTTTATTAGTCTACTGGTGTTTGGGATGTTTTTAGTCTTTTATGGTGTCAGAAGCTCAAAGTCCCCCAACATTGGGTTAAACTACATGGCTCTGATGAGGCCATCAATTGTTATATTAGTGCCAAATTTCAACTTTTTATGTTAAATAGTTTCGGAGAAAATCGGGTGTGACAGACAGACGGACAGACAGGCAGACAGATACAGAAGTGATCTTATAAGTGTTCCGTAGGGAACACTAAAAATGATTATTACACGAGTAACATGAATATATCAAATTAATATCACATGACGTCGTACCTCCTTATACAAAAGTATCAACTGAGTTTTTAACTAATATAATAACAGAAAAAAACCGATGCAAGTCGGACTTGCGCAATTAGTGTTCTGTACGGTGATTGCTTTTAAAATAAACATTTTTGTTACGGAGGTATAAATTGATCAGTTACTTCATAAAACACACCTCAAATGAGTTTTCAACAAAGTTTGTTTCCATTCCACGTTTCAATATACCAGGTAAATTATCAAAGGTAATGGACTCGTGATAATTTTGATAAAATCTACACCTTATGGAGAACATTCCAGAATTTTTTTGAAATTTTGAGATATGATGGGGGACTGCGGTTTTTGACAATTTTCTTAAAATATTATAAAGAACAGGTAATTTTCTAAACTACACAGGGCTATCAATTTCTATATTTCTTTTTGTGACAAATTTCAACTTTCTGGATCAAATAGTTTCGAAGAAAATCATTTGTGACAGACAGACGAACAGACAGACGGACACCGACGTTACCCCATACGGAACACTAAAAATGGAATAATCAAAAAAAGAAACATATAACCTTAAATCGAGATATGTTTATAGAAACCATAAACCTAACTTTAACTAACAACTATTTTCAATATGAAAATGCTCTTTATCACCAGTTAGATGGGTGTGCCGTTGGTTCTCCCATATCATCAACAGTTGTGCAATTACTCATTGAATAGTTAGAAAAAAATGTCTTAAAAAGTACCAACATTCTCGTCTTGTTTTCAAAAAGATACTGCGATGATTGCCTTACTGCTGTATCTCAAGCTAAAATTTACGTCGAAAATATAAAACCAACATATTATAAACAGGACAGCAAAACAGTGAAAAATTAAAAACTAAATGGTACGCAAAAAATACGTCGTCAGGTCGATACCTCAATTATAATTCATGCCATCCCAGAACCTCAAACAACAACAACGGTGGTATAAAATGATCAGGAACGTCACAAAACACACCCCAAATGAGTTTTCAACAAAGTTTGTTTCCAATCATTACTGAAAATTGATGATCTTGAAATTTTTGTTTTTTTATATACCAGATAAATTATTAAAGGTAATGCACTCGTGATAATTTTCGTTCAATCTACACCTCCTGGAGAATATTCCAGAATTTTTTCAAAATTTTTTGATCAGTTCTTTTCGAGGTGAGGTGGGAGGACAGCGATTTTTGACGATTTTTTAAAAATAATAGAAACAAGTGTGCGCAAGTATTACATTATATATATATTTTTTACTCGTGTTTTCACAAGCTTTCATTTGACACCACCCTCGACGACCTAAAAAAATTTTTTTTAACTTCCGATTTCACCCCCAAAACAAACCCCTTAAGTCAAAATTTCTTTCAAAACTACACGGCTTTGATGAGGCTATCAATTCCTATATTATTACTAAATTTCATCTTTCTATGCCAAGTAGTTTCGTAGAAAATCGGGTGTGACAGACAGACAGACGGACAGACAGACATCGAAGTCATCTTATAAGTGTTCCGTACGGAACATTAAAAATCATATTAGTCTGTGACAAGGCCCAAAATCATTTGTCTTCAATATTCTCTCCGCTAAAAAGTAAAATTCTAATTAAAACAAAGTCAGCCCTAATATATTATATACCCTGTCTATCTAGTACTCCCATAAATACGAGTACTGTTACAATGAAAACATTGCCGAAATATTTCATTTCTATGAAAATTAAAACAAATTATTATGGAATTAATGACAAAATTAATTTAACATTTACTCAAAATGTCCCCCTCTTGCTTTTACACAAACCCTCAAACGATTAGGTCATTCGCCTATGGCAGCATGCACTTGATCTAACGCAAAATTGTCCACCGCTTTTGCTAAAGCTCATTTTAAAGAGTCAAGATTAGCATGTCTTTTAGAGCAACCCATACCCTCTAAGAGAGACCATAGTTTATAATCTAAAGAATTTAGATCAGAACTTGCAGAAGGCCAATCCTCTGTAGTAATAAATGAAGGCGCATTTTTGTTGAAACCATGTGTGTGTAACTTTATGTCCTGGTGCAGAATTTTACTGGAAGACCCAATACTTATTTTTGAAAATAGTATTGTTTAGGGGTTTCACAATGTTCTCCAAAATAGTGTCTTGATATATTTTTAGCCGAATTTTTCACACCTTTTTCACAAAAATGAGTACTGGTAACTCCATCAAAGCTGACTCCCCACCAAACCATAATTGATGCTGGATGATGACCCCTCTGAACTTTTGGAACAAGTTCAGAAGCTTCCTTAGAAGATCTGGCATAAATCCTGTCATTTTGCTTATTGAAATATTGTTCCACAGTGAAAATTTTTTCATCGGTAAACAAAATTCTGTTTGTCATTAGCGTATTCCTTCAACAAACTTTTAGATTTTTGGCATCGTTATCGCTTTAAATCTTCCGTTAGCCAATGACCAGTGTGTTTCTTATAAGCCCTTAGTCTTAGGTCTTCTTTAATAAAACGAGACATAGAATTTCTCGAAATTGTCATGTCACGAAATAATATTTTTTGTTTGCGGAAAAGATTTCGGTCAATTCGCGCTTTAACAACTTTAACCGCTTGTGACGTTTGAACTACCCTTGATTTGCCGGACTTCTTTTATGTCTCCCGTCTCACTAAATAATTTTATCGTTCAGTAAACAAACATATGACTTATTTTAAGCGGTTTTAGGGTCTTAAAAATGTCCATGCCGCACTTAAATAAAGCTATAACAGCACTCTTGATCCATCCACTGCATTGTTTAAAGAATCCAAATTGTAAATATATTTATACACAATAACTGTACAGGGTGAGTCACCGATAGAGTAAAGTTCATTATCTCATTTATTTCGGGAATGACGAAAAAATGTTAAGTACGATAGTTTTAGGGAATGTTAAGGTTCACAGTTTAAAATTACTTTTGAGTATACAGGGTCCTTCAAAAAAGTGTGGTCAATATAACATTTTTTTTTTTATGGAACATTATATTTTCTAATTTATTTTTTAAATTCTGCGTAAAATTTTATAACTTTTTTATTAATAATATTATATACCTAAACCTAGTAGTTTTTCTAATACTTCAATTTTTTTTGAAAAAATACTAGTTTTCAGTTTTGTAAAAAATTGCCTGTAGCGCCATTGTTTCTGAAGGTGGAATACTCATAATAGGTACGAGCATTCTATAGAGATGAAAAAAAAGAAATGTGTAAAGAAATTTGAGTTAGATGCTACAGGGTGTTCAAAATAAATTTATGCAGAGAGAGACTGGAGGTCTCAGTAAATAATTTTATCGCTCAATAAACAAACATATGACTTATTTTAAGCGGTTTTAAGGTCTTAAAAATGTCCATGCCGCACTTAAATAAAGCTATAACAGCACTCTCGATCCATCCACTGCATTGTTTAAAGAATCCAAATTGTAAATATATTTATACACAATAACTGTACAGGGTGAGTCACCGATAGAATAAAGTTCATTATCTCATTTATTTCGGGAATGACGAAAAAATGTTAAGCACGATAGTTTTAGGGAATGTTAAGGTTCACAGTTTAAAATTATTTTTGAGTATACAGGGTACCTCAAAAAAATGTGGTCAATATAACATTTGTTTTTTTTATGGAACATTATATTTTCTAATTTATTTTTAAATTCTGCGTAAAATTTTATAACTTTTTTATTAATAATGTTATATACCTAAACCTAGTAGTTTTTCTAATACTTCAATTTTTTTGAAAAAATACTAGTTTTCAGTTTTGTAAAAAATTGCCAGTAACGCCATTGTTTCTGAAGGTAGAATACTCATAATAGGTACGAGCATTCTATAGAGATGAAAAAAAAGATATGTGTAAAGAAATTTGAGTTAGATGCTACAGGGTATTCAAAATAAATTTATGCAGAAAGAGACGGGAGGTCTCAGTAAATAATTTTATCGCTCAATAAACAAACATATGACTTATTTTAAGCGGTTTTAAGGTCTTAAAAATGTCCATGCCGCACTTAAATAAAGCTATAACAGCACTCTCGATCCATCCACTGCATTGTTTAAAGAATCCAAATTGTAAATATATTTATACACAATAACTGTACAGGGTGAGTCACCGATAGAACAAAGTTCATTATCTCATTTATTTCGGGAATGACGAAAAAATGTTAAGCACGATAGTTTTAGGGAATGTTAAGGTTCACAGTTTAAAATTACTTTTGAGTATACAGGGTACTTCAAAAAAGTGTGGTCAATATAACATTTGTTTTTTTTTATGGAACATTATATTTTCTAATTTATTTTTAAATTCTGCGTAAAATTTTATAACTTTTTTATTAATAATATTATATACCTAAACCTAGTAGTTTTTCTAATACTTCAATTTTTTTGAAAAAATACTAGTTTTCAGTTTTGTAAAAAATTGCCTGTAGCGCTATTGTTTCTGAAGGTGGAATACTCATAATAGGTACGAGCATTCTATAGAGATGAGAAAAAAGAAATGTGTAAAGAAATTTGAGTTAGATGCTACAGGGTGTTCAAAATAAATTTATGCAGAGAGAGACGGTAGGTCTCAGTAAATAATTTTATCGCTCAATAAACAAACATATGACTTATTTTAAGCGGTTTTAAGGTCTTAAAAATGTCCATGCCGCACTTAAATAAAGCTATAACAGCACTCTCGATCCCCTCACTGCATTGTTTAAAGAATCCAAATTGTAAATATTATTATACACAATAACTGTACAACTGAGTAACATAACCTATAAATAACACTGGCCTACACACATTTTGGTGCCTAAGATTTTAGACCTGATTTTAAGTATGTCTGAGAAGGTGATGTCGAAATTGTTACTGGTTTTTTTTGTATCAGCTCTAGTTAATGAGATAGAAAAAAAATGCATTTTTACAAAAATATGGTTTTATTTTAACATTCTACATGAAGAAATTGTTCTTTAAGTGATTTTTTAGAGTGAAATTATCTTGGGCAATTTCGCATAAATCCCCAGCAATAGTCTGACATCATATGAACGTCCCATCTGCCTTGATACCTGTTCTCCACTGTTTTTATATCTTGGTGGAAAAGTTCTCCTTGTTCTTCGCCCAAATCTCCTAGGTTATGTTAAAAATGATCTTTATGACCATGAAGGTAGTGTATTTTTACATCCATATGACTGCTTAAATTTTTAAAGTTATGAAGCATTTTGTCACCTAATTGTACAGGGTGGTCTAAATTAGACAATTTTAAAAGTAAATCCCTTTATCCAAAGGAGATAGACGAAAACTGATGTCGGTGTCTGAGGCTCAATTTTTATGATAAACTCAACGGTGAAAACCACATATCGATATCTAGTACCGTTTCAGATATACAGGGTGTTTTTCAAAAATCTGCATTTTGGAAAAATGTTTGTAATTCTTTTCCTATTGAAAATTTTTGATTTCTGTAAAAACATTCTCAAAGCACTTTTTTTCACGTGGATTTCAACAGTGTAAATTACATTTTTTCAACTAATATTTTAATAGTTATTAACGCGAAAATATATTTTTTAAATGGGATACCCTGTATATTTTTCCTTATCCGAATAGAGCTTTAAATTACCATTCTAAAAATATAGCACACTTTATATTTTGCTTAAATTTACTTCAAAATTTAAAGGTTTTCAGTTTTTCCGCGAGTTTTTAAATGCACATTTTGTGAAGTTTTGGACGGAGCGGCAATATCAGTTGTTTACCGATAGCAGTCAAATCGTAAAAAAAATTCCCAGAAGTAACTCTAAGAGTCATAACTACAATGAAATTTACTAAATGCTATAGTACTTTAAACTATGTAGAAAATAAAACAAAACAATAAAACAAATTATTCCGAGTAGAGCTAACTAAAACAAAACAATTTTCTATAAGAGAAGTTCGAAATGTCCTTTTCAGTTTCATTTACATATAGACGGCACCTTTTCTGGATATTTTTTTACCGAGTGGATTAGTTCAAGAGGAGTAAAAGCTGCAAAACTTTGTATCACTGCGACTTCTAACTCCTGCGTGGTGTTTGTCGGCAATTTAAAAATTAGGTCTTTCAATCTTCTCCATGGGTGTTAAATCCGGTGTCCTTGTCGGCCAACGGTTCGGACCTTGGTTGGCTATCCAGTTATTGTCGAAATTGGCCAATAAAAATTACTGATAACTGCAGCGTTATGAGGGGGTGCCCCGTCGTGTTAAAAAAATATATTTCTAAGGTTAATTAACGGCAATTCATCAACAAGAGGTTCTATTTGCTGCCTTAAAATTTCTAAATATCTCTGAGAGGTGAGTGTTCCTTCGTAAATAAATGGACCTATAACCTTGCCTCTAAAAATTCCTGCCCATACATTGAATCCAAATCTGCCTTGATTTCTCCACAACTAAATGAGGATTTTCTGGTGCCCCCGTATAAGAATTGTAATGGTTAAAAATACCTGCATTGCTTACATAAGCTTCGTCTGTCCAAATACAATTTAATGAAAAATTCGGAACATGGATACAATTCTCGAGAAACCATTGGCAAGAATCCATACGCCGTTGAAAATCTCCGTCTCTAAGGTGATGAAATTTTCTTGTTCTATATGGTCTGAATTTGCGCTTTTTCAAAGTACGACTTACGTTAGTTCTTGGTAGTCCAGTCGATTCTTTTAACTGTCGGGTTGAAGTGTTGGGATTATTTCCAATAGTTCCTAAAACTACTATTTCTTCTAACTCCTTATCCCTGTTTGACGCATAATTTTGGGTTGTTTCTTTTCAAACTGGCCACTATTAACTAGGTTATGTCGCAATCGAGCGAATATATCCTTGAAGGGTTGACGCCTCTCTGGATACCGTTCGTGGCACAAATTACTTGCCCCCATCCCATTTTTCGTAAATTTTCAAACTTCATTGCGATTTATTTGACAATTCAATAACTGATCCTGAAGTAAAATTTGACAACTACGAGTAAACAATTGGATTAAACCATATGGCCGCTCCGTCCAAAGCCTACTTCACAAAATATGCTTTAAAACTCGCGTAAAAATTGAAAACCTTTATATCTTGAAGTAGATTTAAGCAAAATATAAAGTGTGCTATATTTTTAGAATGGTAATTTAAAGCCTTATTCGGGTAATGAAAAATATACGGGCTATTCCATTTAAAAATATATTTTGCGTTAATAACTATTAAAATATTAGTTGTAAAAAAATGTAACTTACACTGTTAAAATCCACGGGAAAAAGTGCTTTGAGAATATTTTTACAGAAGTCAAAAATTTTCAATAGGAAAAGAATTACAAACATTTTTCCAAAATGCGGGTTTTTGAAAAACACCCTATATATCTGAAGCAGGACTAGAAATCGATATGCGGTTTTCACCATTGAGTTTATCATAAAAATTGAGCCTCAGATACCGACATCGCTTTTCGTCTATCCCCTTTAGATAAAAGTGTTTACCCTTTAAAGTGTCCAATTTGGACCACCCTGTACATAGTTTTCAGCCTTGTAATTTCCGAGGAAATTTTGTATAACTGCTACAAAAGATTTCTACGGAAGTCGTTTAACTTCAGTCATAGATCTCTCAAAATTAGTGGAGTTTTTAATTAATCGACGTATTTCGGTCCCATCAAAAATACCTCCTTTTAGTTTTTCAGTACTTAATCCAGGAAATTTTTGAGAAATAAAATGGAAATATGGACATGGATATTTTGTACAGCTTTTAGATTTCGTTTACTGCTGTCAATAAAGAGACGCCAGTCACTTGCCTGATAGATCTCCAAGCCCATGAAAGTGAGTAAGCGGCCCACATCACTACAATATACTAAATTTTCATCAGAAGAAATTTTTGTATCAGAGGATAGGAAATTTTTTTCTTTTAATCTTGATGCTAGCAATTCGGCACGCTCTTTTGAAAAATCTAAGTCTCTGATAAGATCATTAAACTCTTTTAGTGAAAATAAATTAGGATTCGATGTTTCTGCACAATATTCACTTCCTTCAATTTCTTCATCCTAAAATTGTGGTAGCTGATGAAAAACTGGTACTGGAACGTTTTCTGAATGGGGTATTGGTCTTCTTGCTGAAGAAATATTGTGATATTTCCATTTATGAAGACTGATTTTATTGATGCCCACTGTATTTGTCATACAGAAGTAACAGTCGTTGTCATGATTTTGTTGTTCTTTTCAAATCATGGGTACTCCAAATTTCAGGGATTTACGTGTACCTTTCGCCCATTGTCGCAGATCTTCAATGCACATTTTACATACACTATGAGGCACCCAGGCTTTATCTTGATTGCGAATTTCTATACTGAAGTAAGCAAAATACAAACGGGTCACAGTATCTGTTACCAATTTTCGCTGATCTTTCAAATTATATTCACCACAAATGTAACAAAACTTATCAAGATCGTTTACACAACGTCTTAACTTACTAGCCATTATGAAATAATAAGATTAATTTTATCCGTGTTACTGTAAAACTTGCTGTTTTCGAATAAGACGGTTAAAAATAAAAAATGAGGTTAGGTAGTGAACTAGAGCTGACAGGGTAAAATAAATTTTGCCTATATATGTATTACATCCCTTATCAACTATAGATGACAACAGAGCTGCACCAAAACAACATTTTTTTGTAGACTTGTGTAATACGACGAAATTGTCATGTCACGAGATAACATTTTTTGATTGCGGAAAGGATTTCGGTCAATTCGAGCTTTAACAACTTTAACAGCTTGTGGCGTTTAAACTGCCATTGATCTGCCGAACGTCTTTTATGTCTCACGTCTCAGTAAATAATTTTATCGCTCAGTAAACAAACATACGGCTTATTTTAAGCGGTTTTAAGGTCTTAAAAATGGTCATGCCGCAGTTAAATAAAGCTATAACAGCACTTTCGATCCCCCCACTGCGTTGTTTAAAAAATTCAAATTGTAAATATATTTATACACAATAACTGTACAGGGGGAGTTAACGATAGAGTAAAGTTCATTATCTCATTTGTTTCCGGAAAGACGAAAAAATGTTAAATACAATAGTTTTAGAGAATGTTCAGGTGTAAAGTTTAAAATTATTTTTGTGTATACAGGGTACTTCAAAAAAGTGTGGCCGATATAACATGTGTTTTTCAAATAAAACATCCTATTTTCGAATTTATTTTTAAATTCTACGTAAAATTTTATAACTTTTTTATTAATAATGTTATATACCCAAAAATAGTAGTTTTTCTAATATTTCAATTAAAAAAAAATACTAGTTTTCAGTTTTGTAAAAAATTGCCAGTAGCGCCATTGTTTCTGAAGATGGAATACTCATAATTGGTACGAGCGTTCTATAGAGTTGAGAAAAAAGATATGTGTAAAGAAATTTGAGTTAGATGTTACAGGGTGTTCAAAATAAATTTATGCATTTCGACTAAAAATCTCAAATTTTTTAAATGGCACACCCTGTATATTATTATTTTTATGATAGATTTTACAAAACCCTCCAACTTTTATTAAGTATGTCATATTTCTAATAGTTTTCAATTATTTTGAATTTTTCAATTTGTACCCTTGTTTTTAATACACTTACGCTATAATATCATAGTAGCAAAGACAAAACAAAAATGTAGGCATTGTCAAATTTTAACATGTCTATTAAGCAAGTAAAAATAGTTTAATTTGTAGTAGTAATTGACGTATAAAGGATTTTCCTAAAAGTTTATTATGGTTTATATACTGGGCGAGGAGGGAAAAAATTGTCTTTTGGCAGTAAGGCTTTACAGAGCGAAGTACCCTAATAGACGTATACCATCTTCTCAGTGCTTAATGGAACGGTTTGATGGTAGTGGTAGCGTTGAATATACGAAACGGAAAGTAGTAAACCAGAATGCTACCAATGAGGAAAAAGAAATGGCTATTTGATTTCATGTTGAAGATAATCCCCAGGTCAGCAGCCGTCAACTAAGTGACTTATCTGACTCATCCCAATTTACGGCTAATCGCACCAGTAGATATGGAAAATAGGATACGGGATGCGCGCATGACAATAACGCCCTTTATGCTAAGGAAAGTGAAGGAAAATATAGTAAAACGCCTAAACATGTGTTTTCAAGTAGACGGGCATATTTTTGAATATTTATTACGTCATAATAATTAATCATTAGATAAGTTAAACTATATTAAAATTATTATTAACTATTTGTTTATAAACTCCTGGACAAAATTAACGCAACAATCTGAAAATTAATTTATCTTTTTCTTATGTCAGTTTTAAAGTTTATCAAGTATTTGAATAGTAGGCTATGCATATTTTGTTTCGTTGTTCATGACAGAAATCAAAACAATTCGTTTAGATTTACAGTTTTAAAGAATTTTTTAGAAGATAAACAATTTTCTGTAATAATGCGATAGATTTTCTTTAAAAGTAAGCTTGTAAATTGTTCCCTTTTTCAAAGTAATACGTTTTTGTGGTAGACTGTTTTATTTTTGACCCCGAAGAATTAGAAAAATGAATCCAACAAGGAATTTAACTGAACACGAGGTAGTGCGAGCCTCAGTTTTATTGGACGAGGGATATTGTCAGAGTTATGTTGCCAATTTGTTAGGCAAACATCGTTCCACAATAAGTCGTATGGTAAGACGCTTAAATGAAGTAGGAACTTATTCTAGAAGGCTAGAGCAAGGGTGAAAACGATGCACTAGCGACCTAGATGAACGTTTTATAAGACAATCTGCTTTAAGAAACAGGACTGTCACTAGTTCTATAATAAGAAACGAACTCGAAGCTGTTCGCAATGTCACAATTTCTTCTAAAACAGTTAGAAGACGGTTAAATGAAGCTGGATTACATAGTAGGAGACCAGCCAGTGCGCCCTTGCTTACTAGAGAGAACAGAGTTGCCAGGTTACGTTTTGCTCGAAATCACGAAAACTGGTCTGTGGATGATTGGAAACAAGTTTTCTTCACAGATAAAACTAGGGAGGGTTAGTCTAAAACATCCAGATGGTCGTGAGCGAGTATGGCGAAGATCAGGAAAGAGGTTTGCTCCTTGCAATATCTCTGCAAGGATTCCATTCGGCGGTGGCTCTGTTATGTTCTGGGATGGCATCTGCTTTGATGCTCGCACAGAGTTAGTTCCTGTCCGTACGAGATCCATGAATGCCGACTACTATCTTGAGAATATTGTAATAGAACATATGATGCCTTTCGGTAATTTTGTGAGGCCCAATTTCCTGTTTATGCAAGACAACGCTCGACCTCACGTGGCTAGAGAGGTACTCGATTATCTTAATCAAGTTGATATACCACCACCAAAAAGCCCGGATCTGAATCCGATAGAACATGTATGGGATCACCTTAAGAAAAATGTGAAACGTCATATACCTGCACCTAGAAACCTGAGGAAATTTGAAAATGCAGTTATCACAGAATGGGAGCAAATTCCTCAAGATTTTTATCCAAAATTTAATTAGAAGCATGCCTAGACGCATAAACGCTCTCATCCGAAGTAGAGGAGGTAACACACGCTACTAGCGTCCCAGTTACAACATTAATTTTGTTACTAGTGTCCCGGTTTATTTTTTTCATTATTACATAATTTCAACGATTTTGTTATTAGGTCTTAAGAATAATTTTAATTCGAATCTTATAGAGAAATTTGGTAGCTAATTCACTTTTAAAGTATTCGAATAAGTTTTTTCTAACTTTTAGTGTAACCAATGTTCATAAAAAATTATTAAAATTAATTCATTATAAAGATTTGTATGATTTAATATATTGTTACGTTAATTTTGTCCAGGAGTGTATTTTCACAATAGCGTAAATGTATTAAAAACAACGGTAAAAATTGAAAAATTCAAAATAAATCGAAAACTATTATAGATAGGTATATGACATACTTAATACAAGTTGAAGGGTTTTGTGAAATTCATCGCACAGGGTGTGCGATAGAAATAATAATATACAGGCTGTGCCATTTAAAAAATTTGAAATTTTTCAATATAAAATAGTCGAAATACGAAAATTTATTTTGAACACCCTGTAGCATCTAACTCAAATTTCTTTACATATATCTTTTTTTTTCATCTCTATAGTATGCTCGTACCAATTATGAGTATTCCACCTTCAGAAACAATGGCGCTACTGGCAATTTTTTATAAAACTGAAAACTAGTATTTTTTTTTAAAAAAATGAAATGTTAGGTTTAGGTATACAACATTATTAATAAAAAAGTTATAAAATTTTACCCAGAATTTAAAAAATAAATTAGAAAATAGAATGTTCTATTTAAAAACACATTATCGGTCACACTTTATTGAAATACCCTGTACACTCAAAAATAATTTTAAACTGTGCACCTTAACATTCCCTAAAACTATTGTATTTAACATTTTTTCGTCATTTCCGAAACAAATGAGATAATGTACTTTGCTCTATCGTTGACTCACCCTGTACAATTTTCTTTAAATTGTTTTTTAAAACATGAAGCTTTATATTTTCATTTTAACAGGTTTATTGTTGGTGTTGAAATTTTAAAAATATTTTTATTCAATAGACCCTCAACTCATCTTTTGTCTGTAGAAAAAATATGCTTTATTATTTAAATTCAATTTTTCGCTACTCAGAAGATCTTACAACCGATGTAACGTACTGATATAGTAGAAACATTAAATGTCAAATCTTATATTTTACATCACTTTTACATCGAATAAACATATTTTGCCATATTTGATTTTATTTCCAACAACGTACGTAGTATACATTTTGATAAGGAGTATAATAGTATTTTTGTGCTTTCATGCCAAATAATCTTGATATATGTTACATCTTTTATGCCTATAGAAGGAATAGAAAAATTGACAGGTACGTATCCTAATTTCGATCAGGTGCCCTAGTACTACATCGGGTGAAAAGTCCCCAAGGATGGTAAAAAATAATATGATTTTCAGTTAGTGTCAAGACTCAGATGATTCATGTAAAATTTTCATGACATTAGTTTGCGAGTTACAGCTGTGTGAGTAACGCTACTTTTGATTTTTGCGAAACGATAGAACGAAAAAAGGCTTGTATAGAAAGACCAGATTACCGCCTCCGCACAGTGCGAAATTTCTTGAGTTTACCGGAACTTAATTATTTAAACCAGTAAAACAGTTCTTTAAAGTTTTTAATAAAAATTAATGTGTTTTATTTAAAGTTTTTCAGTTTATTTGTGTTTTTTATTACAGAACAATTAAAAAAAAACATACATTTTGTAACAACATTTTGAACATCTATTCAGAACGAGACTCATTGCAATCGTCTGAAGACTCGCAATCATTACATGGGTCTACAAATCTTTCTAACAACTCTAAAACTTCTGGCGTAACTTCACTATGCTTGGTTTTGGGTGCTTTACCAAGACTAGCGATGTACGGATCCGATAAAATAAGCAGTCGATTAAATAAATCCGTATTTGTGTCAATTCGGGATGTTTTTCTACTAAAAGTTCGCGATATTTTCTGCAGTCTTTGTTTCTTGCCTCCTGAGCTTCTTCAGAAAATTGTCCGATCGGAAGAATGCAAGAGGCTATAATATCCTTTCCATGACAAAGGACTTTATGCACACTTACGGGCATTGAGTACCAGAAATATTCTTTCAAATACAATTCCAAAGTTTCTCTTGCATATTCGCCGAACTTTTCTGAATCAATTTTAAGACCACAATTTAGGCACTCTAACAGCACATGAAAACGCTTGATCAAATCTAAATTAACGCCAGTTATTTCGGAAGACTTTTCGGCATTTCTAAAGAATTTCCTCGCGGTATTACCATCGTTTGTGTTTCCGGTCTGCCGTTTTGGCATATCTATAAGCAAGCCAAGCTCCTCTTTGAATTTTTGTTGAATGTATTTTTTCTTCTCTGCAATTTTTTTTTTATTTTCTGCTCCACGAGCTTGCCATGCCTTAATATCCAGTTTGTACGATATATGTAAAATACATTCCAAAAACCTTATCCATGCATGGAGGGGTGATAGTCCAAGGGATAAAAAGGATTCATTTATATTTTTTTGAGGTATATCGCAGATGTTGTTCATTTCACTAGGTTTAGCCCCACATAAGTAGCATGTTTGTGATGATGCACAGGATGATACAGCATTGCATACTTTACCGTCAATCATACAAAAGATCATATTTGCTGTAACCTGAAATTGCTTGCCATCTACAAGTATAGTGGTTGGAGTAAGTTGAGATATTTGTTCTTTCACTTTGTTTACTTCTGAGGTAATTACACTGACTGTTTCTTTGGCAAAAACGAACTTAATGGGGCGACAGTACCGTGTGGAAGAAGAAGCAGGGTTTTTTCCAAATTACTGACTGATTATCACCATTATCATTTACGGAGCACATTTGGATTGGTACCATTGATACACTAAACATACTATCATCAGAGCTATGTTTGTCCATATACTTTTGTCGATAATTAACTTGTTCCGCCCCATCACAACCCCACTTTACGATAATATTTAGTGCTTTAACGTGATAAAGTTCTAAGAATCCCTTCTAGCCTTGTACAAAGTCTTGCTAGGGTATGATTTATAAGCGACTGAACTGATACTTCAGCTGAAACTTCAGTTATTATTATGTCCTTTGGATAGCACAACCTCTTTGCCTCTTTTACAACATAATAAGGTGGATACAAAGTGCAACGCTGATTTTTTTTGCTTGATCTCGAACAATGTTGTACTGATTTGACGATAAGTTTGCATCAATAAGTAGCGCCAGAGCCTGGTCTGGAGTTAATTTTCGTGGGCTGTTTGAAGAAGACATGCAAGCCTTCTTAATTTTGCTACCCCTTTCTGGAGAACCAGATGCCAGTTCCTTGACAATCGCTGCAGAGTTTCGTTTTCCAAATTGGTATAGCGTTGTTGAAGTTGCTTTGGCTAACTCGTCTCGACTACCGGACTTCAAAAGATGATGCACTTTTCTGTTTTGCACTTTAAGATGACAATCCCTAAATTCTTTTTTAGGTCTGCCTGCATTGGTCCTCGATCCACTAGGCAATGAATCCCTTACAGCATTCGAAAATTTTACATTATTTTCAAGCCAGCTAGCATTTTTATTCAGAAATGATGCTAAATTTCGACTGGATTCCCTCCACCTTTTTTGTATTTTACAAACCAGCGCACGAAGAGTTGCCTTTAAACTGAAAAGAGCGTCTGATGTTAGCTGTTAGCATTGGTGAGCCTATTTTTTTTCAAAACAAAACCAATGATGGCGTCCGATGTCGGTTCTTCCTTCCATTTTTGAAATATACAGTTATATGAAATTTGCATTCTGGAAAATGTTTAATTCAAAAGAAGATCGCAAAATATCGCAGAAGATCTTTTGTGTTTCCAACAGAGGAAAAAAAACCTTTTAAATTTTGTGCGTTTCAAGCTGGTATTATGTAGTATCACTTTTTAAAGTCTCCACTGAAGTTAAAAATGTAAATTTTACTTACTTCTTAAAAATCACTTTTTTCACGAACAAATCACACACGAGTAAGAAAAGATTTTGCAATTATTTAAATGCCAATAATTGACAATTCTCTTATAAAATAAATGAAGAAAAAATCATGGCCTACTGACTTGCCGTTTGTATGTACCACTCTATTAACTTAAACAAATCGAATAGCTTTCTGTAGGCAAAAAGTATGATTGAATAAGTAATGCAACTTTCAGGTGCATTTTGCAGTTGTTTCGCAGGGTTAATCCCCAAACTAAGTATGAAGTTTTAGAGGTGGGATATTAACCTACCAAAATAATGAATAATCTTATGCATTTTACGTATTTCAAAAATTGAATAAAGTTCCGCTAAACTTCCTAAATTTCGCACTGTGCTCCGCCAAGAAAGTCAACCAAATCTTCTGCAACATCTAGCGTCTATTCAAGTCCAGCAAATTGTCAATTCGCAACAGATAATCTACAAGATGATCTTCCGAACCGGACTGACCTACTCCAGCACAGCTTAGTCCTAGATGTCAAGCAACCACATATTCACCCCCCAAACCATCTAAAACAAGGCCCTCCGTATCATCGCCTAAGCCCCATGATTTGTCCGCAACACTGTGACGTCTTGACTTTCTTTACTTTTAATAAATGTTTTATTTATTAAATAGAAGCCGTTATTTGCCCCTTATGTATATCTTAATTTTTGAGAATGAATTGAGTGGATATTAATACTGATAGCGCAAAAAACTAGATATAAGCTATCTCGTTTTTTTACTGGTAGAGTACATGGAGATTGAGGTAATTTTTGTACGCCTTTTGAAAATAGTCTCTACAGTTGTTTAAAATTTACTTGTACTGTTTGGGCACCATTCATTTTAGAATAAAAAGTATCTAAGTTCAGCTCAAAAAATGAAAAAATACTGAAGAGTTATTTAGTTATTGAAATAAAATTAATTTTCGTACAACCGTTGCGTCCTGAAAAAAAAGAGCAGGAATTTAGTGAAACACTAAATTTAAATATAGAAGGATCTATTATAGACAAAATAAAAATTCCTAACTTTATTACACTTTTAAAAATTATTTCTACTAAATAAAAACCCCTTAAGCTAGAAGAGTGTACACTATGGCATAGAGTTCTTAGATTAGGGTTACTAAGTTTTAATAAAAGGCTTGATAAAACACAATATTAAAAGTTTGTGAAATTAACTCCGCGAGTTACACGTGTTGACTAGTCGCTGGAAATGCACTTGTAGACAGGAAGTTAGATATTTAGACGGGTGTGCTTATGACTTACAGATTGGTTTCTCTTCGTGGGTTTTTTATAAGTTACTTGGCCTCTCCAGGTGAGATTCTTATAAAAATATTGTCTCAACCACTACCATCCTAGTTTCATTTGGGTTGCTAAACACTTTTTGACCCGAAATGTCTGAGGATGAGTAGGATATTTCAAGCAAGGAGAAAGGTCTTAAACTTGAGAGCTAGAAACCGTTACTGCACTACTACATCACTGAGAAAAAAACACTCTGGCGTGCTGGAGAAGAAAGCCACTACGACCTACTGCTTCATGGTCGAAAAAGCCACTACTGCTTCATGGTGGAAAAAGCCTCTACGCCTTCATGGTGGAAAAATCCTTCAAAATTCGAAATAGCTGCCTAAAGTGACATCTTTCAAATGGTTCACTTCCGGGCGAAAAATTAATACAAACTAAATAAATCAAGTCGGCAACACGCTTTACACACTCTGCCGGTTTAAATTAAACTGCTCAAAAATTTAAAAACTGTTTTAAGCTATACTGCTCAAGAATTCAAATCACTGCAATAGATATAAAAATGTAATAAAATACAAATTATAGGGAGAAAAACAGTGTCGTAATATGATCTTAAAATCTATGAAAAAATGAATGTTACAACACCCAACTCCACCGAGACCTCCAGATGCCCACAATCCGTGATTTCATCAGCAATGCTCAGACCAAATTCCTCGGCAAAGCCACCCACCACCCCAACCACAACATACCGCCTACCGCCCCCCCACGTCATGCACGCCGCCGTCTGCCAAGACCCAACGACCCCCTGCCTCCGGATTAGCTTAAATTAACCTTACTTATTATTAAATTTAATTTTAAGTTTATGTTTATGAAATATCTTAAATTCTCTCAATATAAATCGCTCATCTAGGCTAATTTAATTAGGTCCCTACCATGTATATATCTAAGATCTAAATTGTTGACCATGTTCTGTAATGTCATTCTAATAACAGTTATAGTTATAGACTAGTTAGTTGTCAATAAATGAAATGTAGAACGAAAAGAATTTGGTGTGTTGATTAAACAGTGCTTTTTAATGGGAAAAAATATAGCCAGACAGCAACTCTATATTGCTCTACATGCATCGATGATGTAGTTACTCTAAAGAGTTCTAAAAAATCCACCATATTGTTATTGTTCTGAATGGTCGCAAAGTGAAATTCAGAGGGACAGCTGACATCGTGAAGATATCAACAGAATGCGTGAGGCGTATTTTGCATGAACATTTGCATATGAAAAAACTGTGTGCCCTATAGGTACCGTGCCCTCTCACAATTGATCAAAAACAGCAACGTTCAGCAAGAGTCAGAACGCTGTGTGGTACTGTTTCGGCGTAATCCACCGGAGTTTTTGCATAGATTCGTAACAATGAACAAAATATGGATCCACGATGACAGGTCAACAGGCAGTGTGCAGACATCAGCTGGAAAGGTTTTTGGCAAGTATATTTTTGCATGCATATGGAATAATACTGATCGACTACATAGGCCGACAAATTTTTTACCCAGAAATCAGAATAAACTTTGGCTCCGGTTTTCGAGATATTCTAACCTAAAAGTTCGAAAATCACGGTTTTTCGAGATATTTGAGGTTATGTTACATCGAAAGGTATTTTTTTTTATAAAACCATTAATGGGATTCGAAAGAACTATTCTTCCACTTCAAAACGCATTTAGATTTGCTTGGATATCTTTTTTTATCTTTGAGAAATCGTATGCTGAATTTAAGTAGTTAGACTTATTTCTCGACCTTTGGAAAAGGAAAGGCATCGAATTTTTACGATTCTTCGACGCATTAATTCGTCTGTTTGTTTATTCAACCCAAAATAAGTCTAATTTGAAAACATCCTTCCCCATAAAGTAACAATCGTTACAAAAGTTAATGCGTCGAAGTATATTTATTCGATGCCTTTCATTTTTCCAAAAACCGAGAAATAAGTCGAAATATTTAATTTCAACATACGATTTCTCAAAGATGAAAAAATATATTCGGACAAATCTAAATGTATTTTGAAGAGGAAGAGTAGTTCTTTCGGATTCCATTAATGGTTTAGTAAAAAAAAATATATCTCGATATAACGTAACCTCAAATATGTCGAAAAACCGTTATTTTCGCGCTTTGAGATTAGAATATCTCGAAAATCGGAGCCATCAGAGAAATTCTGACGCGCTGAATTCGGAAAAGTATATTCTGGTTTCTGGGTAAAAGGTTTGGCCTAATTTTGTCGGCTTGTGCTATCTTAAGCATGGGCGAACAATCACCGGAGATTATTATGTTGGTTTATTGGAGCGTTTCAACGGTGAAATCAAGAAAAAAGGCAACATTAAGCGAAGAAAAATTGTTTCACCAAGGTAATGCACCAACTCATAACTGCATAAAATCGATGGTGAAATTGGACCAGAGGTTATTACCTCTTCAGAGATTCGAAAAGACGTCTTCAAGGAAATAGACTGGGCTGAAATGAAGAAGTCAAATGGAAAACTGAGGTTTATTTTAAAGAGGTCGACATCTCGTACTATATGAAAAGTATTAAAATGTTGAAAGTTCGCTGGAATAAGTATATCGCTCTTAAAGGAAGCTATGTTGAAGAACAAAATCGATTTTTGGCAAAACATTATTTTTTCTAGAAAAGTCTCATCAGTAAGTTCACCAGAACTGGATCTCCATTTTAAAGCAATTTTAGGTCTCTCCGCACTGCAAAGAGTTCAACTTGGAGCTGGCATCGCACAACTTAGTACTTGTCAAAATTAGTTGAAATGAACTGCCAGCAATTTAATTTTTCCCACCAAGAAAAAATTGTTTTAAGTGGTTAAAATCCATCTGCTTAACAGACAGAAAAATAATAAAATACACCAATATCTATATATTAAACTAAAGAGGCTAAAAACTAACGGAAAGATTAGCGTGGAGTCCAGAAAAACTTATGCAGAAGCAAGCAAACAGTCAAAAGAAGTTTTGATTGTCAAACCAAAAACAAAGCAGGATCATAAAAAAAACCTAAAAGAAGCTATTAAAGGTGTAGTTAATTCCATGGATTTAGAGGTGGGAATAATACAAATGAAGGATGTAAAAGATGGTGGTGTATTAATGAGGTGCCAAACTAAAGAAGAGATTAATAGAATAAAATGTGGTATAGATAAAAAGCTGAAAAATAAATACGAAATCAAAGTACCAAAAGCCAAATATCCAGAAAGAAAGATAATAGATATCGAGGAAGAGATGGAGAAAGAAGTTATAAAAGCTTTAATACCAAAACAAAATAAGGACATTATACATGAAAACACTCATTTGAAAGTTAAAGTTGTTAAGAAAATGAAAACTAAGGTTATGGCAATAATGATCCAAAAACTTTCTGGGCTATTATGGAATCAAGACATAAACTATGTGTTGGATGCTCTGTTTGTCGTGTTTTCGAGTACGTGCCTGTAATCCGATATTTTAAATGTAGTAAATTCGGTCATAGTGCAAATGAGGGCAAAGAAGAAATAAAGTGTCTAAAATTCTGTGAAGATAATCATATAACTACTGAATGTGTAAGTACTAACTCAAAATGTATCAATTGTATGGATGCTAATGAATGATTTACATCATTCCACATTGGATGTGAAATGTCCCATATATCAAAGAAAAACTGAAATTGAAAAGATGAAAATAAACTATGTTGTTGAACAATAGCAATTACCGAAGGGTCAGGAAAAACAGAATAAAGACTTCTTACACATTATTCATCAAAATGTACAAAGTTTTAGAAAGAAAATTGATAATATTGAGAATACTAAGTTGGGATGGGAATGTGGAATCTTTGGCACAATGATACTACTCAGTATATATCACCACTACAATCAAGAATTTGTACACAAAACGTAGTATGCTAGAAGTAGAATCATACAGCATATTCAAAAAACTTACTTCAGGATTAAACAATATTGAATATGAAGTATGGAGCGAGTTCCAGAGGAAAATGTTTTTAGTTATTGATATTCAATATAAAAAGAAATTTTCTATTCTAAGTAAAAAATTAAAAAAGCTCTTACCGAAGAAGAATAGTCCTAGGGAACTCGTAAATATTGTAGAAAATCATTCATCTCAAACCTTTACACGAAATGAAATTCGCATCTTAAACAAAGGTCTTAACTTTGCAGTACCCCCTCCTAGAGATAATTTATCAGAAATAGTTGCTCACATTGAAAGTTCCATTAGTACACTTCCAGAAAATAGTAAATCCTTTGTTAGGGAAGCATGTCGCAATCAGATATCGAAAAACATAGTTAACAACACAAATTCTAATTCACGAAAAAACATAAAAGTAGTTAAAGGATTGAAAAAGAAAGATGTCTTCTACTTAAAAGCGGATAAAGGAAATAAGGTTGTTATATTGGATAAGAAAGATTACTTTGAACGAGTAGATAATCTTGTCGAATCTGGCCCTTATGAAAAGGTAATAAGAAATCTATTACCGAGAATGATAACAGAAGTTAAAAATTCTTTAAAAAAATGTAAGAACCTTATCTCCGATTTGCTAAAATTTAAATTAAATGTGAGTAATCCGACCATACCAAAATTGTATTGCTTACCCAAAATTCACAAACCTGGAAAAGCAATGCGACCCATTGTTTCATCGGTCGGATCACCCACATATTTAATATCCAAATGATTATCAAAAGAACTTGAGAAGTTACCATTAAATACTTTCGCAGTGAAGAATTCGTTAGAATTCATTAATAAAACAAAAAATCTAGTTCTTAATGAAGGTGAAGTCTTAATTTTTTTTTGATGTTAGTTCTTTGTTCCCAAGTGTGCCAATTCCACAAACTATACAATATCTCGAAGAATTACTTAGAATGAATGACTTTGAAGACGAAATTATTCGTGAATACTTAACATTATCTAAACTTTGTATGGAACAAAATTATTTCCAATATAACAATCAATTTTATGTTCAGAAAGAAGGAACAGCTATGGGTAATTGCTTGTCACCTTTCATAGCCAATTTATTCATGAGTAAGTTTGAAATCGAAGCCAGTCAAGAATTCGAATATTTCCCAAGGGTATGGTATAGGTATGTGGATGATATTTTCGCGATTTTTGATACAAAGAAAGCAAATATTGATGATTGTTTCTAAATTAAATAGCCGGTATGATTCCATTAAATTTACTTACGAAGTTGAGAACAAAGGACAATTGCCTTTTCTAGATATTTTAATTATTAAAAATAATAATAGATTAGAATTTGATATATATAGAAAGGACACAATAACAGATAGATATATTCCTAATGATTCATTTCATTGCAAACAACATAAATTAGCCTCATTACATTTTTTTAGTTCATCGTTTGGTCATTTTCCCTCTGAATAGAGTAAACTTTAATAAAGAAAGGAATCGTATTAGAAATATAACTAGCGTTAATGGTTATGACGATGACTTAGTAAATAAGCTAATAAATAGACATAAATTTAGGATTAATATTCAGAATTCCACCTTTTTTACACGCGAAGAAAATAACACCAAGTATGTATCCATACCATATAATCCGAAATATAGCAAGGGACTCAATAAGGTATTTAATAAGGTAGGCCTCACCTTAGTCTATAAGTCATCAGACAATCTGAGGAATATCTTAGGAAATCCCAAAGATAAGATTCCTAATTGTGAGAAAAGTGGAATTTATGAAATTAGTTGTAATGATTGTGACACAAAGTATGTTGGGCAAACTAAAAGGTCAATTAAAACACGATTTAAAGAACATTTAGCATACTTAAGATACAATAGAACAGAAAAAGTCTAGCATTGCCGAACATGCCCTTGAAGCTGATCATACTGTAACATTAGATAATCTAAGATTAATAAGAAATGTATTTGATAGGAGATTGTTGAACGCATACAAAAGTATGGAAATCATAAAATGATTGGATGGAGTCATGATTCTACACAATAAAAAATATAATTCACAAGTAAAAAACAGTGATCGGTCCAACGCGCGTAAATGGAGACTCGACCACGTCCACTGATTACATCTATACAAGTTAAGAGTTCTCGAAACTGCATTCTTATGTTTGGAACAACTGTTTGTCGGATCACTCTGCTCAACTCTTAAAACTACCGTATCAACCAATACCTTTAGAATCTCTCTATAAAAGAGATTACAGTGAAAATAATATTGAAACTTTTAGAATACATTTGAACAAGGAATCCTGGCAGAATGTGTTCCAGGCACCCGACATCGAACATGGATTCAGTTCTGCATACTTCACTACATCAATGTATCCTTCCTTTTGCAGGGAAGCCAAACAGAATCCCTGGATGACGGTGGGTATCAGGAAATCCTCCAAAACACTAAAAGACTTGTTTAAGAAAAAAAAATGAGTTCAAGAATGAACATGACATAATTCATTATAAAATGTATCAAAAAAATATATACGATAGTGATTAGATAAGCAAGAGTAATGCGTAACAGTAATATGTATTTCGAATCGAATAATATATCTAAAGCTGCTTGGGCAATTGTGAATAATAACATTCATAATCCTCGAAAATCAAAAACAAATATCGAAACCATAAGAAATGAAGAAAGAAAAAGTATAAGAAACAAAAAAGATATTGACACTGTTTCAATCGAAATATCCTTTAGCCAGCATAACTTCACCTGTAGTTCATAAATAAGCTGTACTTTCAAATATGATGATCTTGAGACCGGTGAGCGAATATGAAATTATGGAAACGATTTCTAAGTTGAAAAAATACAAAGCACCAGGTATTGATAAGATACTTTCATTTCTAATAAAAAAAAACAGCTGGCTTATTGTTGCTTCCACTAACATATTTGGTGAACTGGTCTCTGGAAAGTGGCATCTTTCCGAAAGTTTTGAAACATACAAAAATTGTTCCGCTTTTTAAGAGTGCAGATTCATTTCTTACGGAGAATTACAGACCCATAGCCTTATTACCTGCTGTATCTAAAATACTTGAGAGAATTGTTTATGATCAAATTGTCTCCTACAATGTTTTGACATCCTAAAACCTTCTCAAAATAGTTTCTGTTGTGGACGATCTACTTATTCTGCCAATTTTTAAACAAGAGGAAAGATTGGGGAATGGATAAAATTTACCTGGCTAATAGATGTCAATCTGTAGAGATCGACTACGTAAGATCTAAAAAATTGTCAATTTCTTGTGGGGTGCCCCAGAGTTCCATCCTGGGTTATCTTTTAGTCCTATTGTTTATAAACGATTTACCGGATATTTGTAATAACCGAAATATAGTAATGTTTGCTGATGATAGCAGTTACCTAGTCACGTCTGATAATGTTCAAGGAGCAATCCACTTAACCCAAGTAGTAGTCAATAAATTCTATGATTAGTTTCTAAGTAGATAAAACTGTTTTCATAAATTTTGCACCTAGGATTCATAATATGGATAAATTCTATCTTCTTAAGATTAAAAATCTTTCAATACGACAAGCATCAAGTACGAAATTTTTGGGTGTCTATATTGATAATCGGCATAGTTGGGACATAAATGTTGATGAACTATATAAAAAGCTTGCAGTTACTACATATGCTTTATTCAGGTTAAAACAAGTAAGCAATATTGAAGTTCTGTTTTCGTACTACTACGCTATTTTTTTTTAGTCATGTAAAATATGGATTGATTTTCTGGGGAAATACAAGATATTTAAATAAAGTATTTAAAATACAAAAGCATATAATTAGAATGATTTCTCGGGCACATAGGTTGGCTTCATGCCGAGCTATTTTCAAAAAATGGGGAATCATGACATTACCCTCGCTGTATATATTTGAGGTAATCCTATTTGTGAGAAAGAATATTCACAAGTTTAAACAACATTTTCAATATCATAATTACAATACTAGGGGCTATAACAATATGGTGTATCAGATTCATTCACTTAGCATTACTGAAAACATATATATTATGTTGATGCCAAGATTTATAATAAGTTTTCGGACAGATTTAAATATGTCTCCAATGAGAAAGAATTTAAAAACACCATTAGGACATTTCTGATATATAATAGCTTTTATTTGAACTGTTTAATTGATTGAACATCTCCAAAAGTTACCTTTTCACATATTATAATTCATTAATTTACGCTTGTAAAAAATATGTGTTTTCTTTTGTTTTCTTTTCTATTTTTTAGTTACTTTAAGTTTACTTTTATAATTGAATTTATAATTAGGGTAGAAATACATGTACACGCATTTAATTATAGTATCATAAAAGCTTTGTACACTGACCTGATCCATACAGATTTTGTACTGTCCAACAGATTTAATAAAATTTATTTATTTATTTAAATATCTGTCTATATGATTGTATGTACAGGATTATTCATTATAGATGGACCACCATTCTAACCCGATTATTGGAAGAGTTTGGCAAAAACGTTAAATACAGAGATTGATGAAGCGTTTTTTTTTTTTAAATTTAATTATATTATCTAACTTTGCCAAAGTTTTCTATGCACTTTTGGGAATCCCATAGGTATATGTTGAGATTTTTGATAGTAGTAAGTTACGATAAGCCTGTGAGAGTAAGTTTAAGTAAAATTTCCCATTTTATTGATTTTTATACTTGACACGTGTTTTGCTAAAACTAGCTTTATCAGAAGTATGGGTATGGAATGAAATAAACATTTTTCGATGGTTTTATAAGCAAATATTTACACGTAGGTTGTAACTAAAGAATAACAACAAATATACAAATTATCTGTTCATTAAATAAATTCAACAATGGAGAATTTCCGAGGTCCAGTTGGTCATTTAACTGTGTGTTTGTATTCTTTCTTTTATTGAACTCGAGGATCTCAAATAAATTTAATTTATGCGATTTGTTCTGAACGTGTAAAATATGGAAATTATTATCACATACAATACTCTTCTATTAAATGTTTGGCATAAGAAGAATCAGTTTTACTTTTTAAAAAACTTTAATTATGCTCTGAAATTCTTTGTTCGAATGTTCGCCCTGTTTGTCCTATGTAGAGTTTATTGCAAGAACCACAATTAAGTTGGTAAACACCAGATTTATGATTTTTCAAGGTTTTATCTTTATTGTTCTTGATATGTTTGTTTAAGTTAGTATTTATTGTGTATGTGATTGTCACGTTGTGTTTTCTTAGATATTTAGCGATTTTTTAGTTGTTGGGCAAAAATCGTTCGTTACAACCTATCTGTAAATATTTACTTACTACTAAAAACACGTGTCAAGTATAATAACCGGTCAAGTGCAAGTTGAACTTGCACAATTAGTGTTCCGTACGTTGATTGTTTTTAAAATAAAAAATTTTGTTAGGGTGGTATAAAATGATCAGTGACTTCACAAAACACATCCCAAATGAGATTTCAACAAAGTTTATTTCCAATCTTTACTGAAAACTGGTGACTTTGAAATTTTGGTTTAATTTTTTTTTTTTTTTTTTTATATACCAGATAAATTATTAAAGGTAATGATAATTTTCGTTCAATCTATACCCCGTGGAAAATATTCCAGGGTTTTTTCAAAATTTTTTGATCAGTACTTTTCGAGATAAGGTAGGGGACAGCGATTTTTCACGATTTTTTAAAAGTAATACGAAGAAAAGTGTGCTCAAGTATTACATTATCAATATATATATATATATATATATATATATATATATATATATATATATATATATATATATTTTACTCGTGTTTTCACAAGCTTTCATTTGACACCACACTCGATGACCTAGTAAAAAAATTTTTTTTTCACTTCCGATTTCACCCCTCAAAACGAATCCCTTAAGTCAAAATTTATGTTACGGTGATATAAAATGATCAGTGACTTCACAAAACACACCCCAAATAAGTTTTCAACAAAGTTTATTTCCAATCTTTACTGAAAATTGATGACCTCGAAATTTCTGTTTTTTTTTTATATACCAGATAAATTATTATAAGTAATGCACTCGTGATAATTTTCGTTCAATCTACACCCCGTGGAGAATATTCCAGAATTTTTTCAAAATTTTTTGATAAGTACTTTCCGAGATAAGGCGGGTGGACAGCGATTTTTTCGCGATTTTTTAAAAATAATACAAAGAAAAGTGCGCGCAAGTATTACATTATATATATATATATATATATATATATATATATATATATATATATATATATATATATATATATACTTTTTACTCGTGTTTTCACAAGCTTTCATTTGACACCACACTCGATTACCTAGTAAAAAAATTTTTTTTTCACTTCCGATTTCACCCCCCAAAACTAACCCCTTAAGTCAAAATTTAACTTTCAAAACTACATGGCTCTGATGAGGCCATCAATTCCTATATTACTAGCAAATTTCAACTTTCTATGACAAATAGTTTCGGAGAAAATCGGGTGTGACAGACGGACAGACAGACAGACAGACACCGAAGTGATCTTATAAGTGTTCCGTACGGAACACTAAAAATAATAAAAGTGGAAATTTTACTAAAAATTTAGTGTTTTACTCTCATTGAATATGAATTTCCATCAAGTAACGGCCGAGTCAGTTAATCATAAGCCTGTGTTCGACAGACTGACCATGGAAATCAGAATCTAAGGATCATGAAATTTGAAGAAAAGCAAACATCTCAAAATTACGGCGATTACCTTAAGCAAGCGAGGTAAAAATATAAAATTATTTTACAAAGAAATTAAAAATAAAATAAAATACTTTTTGCAATAATGACTACTTGGAAAGAAGAACGTTCTCTCGAAAATTTCCCAATTATTGGTGTTAAATTTCAGGTCCTAAGGGGCCATTAACAAAGAAGGAAATAACCTAATTTTTTTGCCTTTATTTGAAAGGAAATAAAAACTTTGCTTCCGTTACCTGCTCTTTTTTCCTCTAAAAATAAAAATCCCTTCAGAATACTCGTAAATCAAAAGCAGCAATTTGGAGAGATAATCTTAACAATAATTAATCTAATTAGTTTGAGCTGAAAAATTAAAGTATTGTTCCTTGAGAAGAATCTTAGAACTTTTTACTTTATAAAAAATTAGTTACTCGCCCATGAATGCACCGAGTTTTTGGTTATAAATTAGGGAGTGGCCTATAACTCTTCATTATTAATAGATATACAGTCTGTCAAGTAAGAACGTGTTCGCAATAATTCATTTTTGGTAGATGCTATTATAGCTATTCAACAAAAAATCGGTAGAGGGAACCTTTGTCTACGACGTATTTTAGTAAAAGTATCAGTCGATTCCGAACTTTCATCGCAATCACGTAAAATCCAAAATGTGTCACTCGTTTGCGTGTTGCGTCCGTTTGAGGCAGTTCTTTCTTGTTCTTATCCAAAGGAGCCTAAGAAAATATATTTCGCGACCGGTAAATATATTAAGATAGTTCACTCGTAAAACCACTTTTCTTAAGAATTTGATGAAATTGAAATATGATGTTAATCTAAATGTTTTTCATTTAATTAAAAAAAAAAAATTGAACGATTGTGAAGCGAGGTATTCATAATTAAAGTGCACATAATTGACATGCAATAGGCCAATAGGCCTTAAGAACCAATCTTACGATTTTTTTAAAAAACTAATATTTAGTAAAAAAAAATTAGACAAATTTTGAAATAAAAATATTTTTCTTTATCGATTTATTAAAAAGATATAAATCCCATCAAAACATAAAATGTAAAAAAATGCCAAGTCTCGCAAGGCAGTCCTTCCACCATAAAAAGTTGTGAGATCTCATGTAAAACCAAGTCAGTTATTTTTAGTTAGTATCTATGAAAGCACCGATTCAACAACTTTGTCATTATATAGAAATAAAATGTCTAATATTGATACGGTCATTATAAATGTTGGTAGGTAACTAAATAGATAACAATTTATGACAAAGTTGTTGAATAGGTGCTTCCATAGATATTAACTAAAATAACTGACTTAGTTTTACATGAGATCTCACAACTTTTTGTGGTGGAAGGACTGCGTTGCGAGACTTGGCATTTTTTACATTTTATGTTTTTGATGGGATCTCATTTCTTTTTGTAGGTAGTCCTCTTTTTTTTTTCTTCTTGGGTAATATTTCTTGTACATCAGCTATGGATTTTCTTAAAGCCCACTCCCTGTCACTATTGGTCATTCTCAAAGGCTATGATGTAATAATTTTTGACAAGTCTGGACGATAAGCGCTTCTAAGTCGATTATATTCAACGATTGCGGACTCCTGAGCTTTGATACTACCGAAGTCGACATTAATTAGATGTAATCCGCCCAGACTTGTCACTCGAAAGTGCCACATATGCTTGACCGCATGTGAATACTGGAGAACCGATGGCCATCAGGGCACTGTTTAGATTTAGCCCCTGACTTTTGTGTATGGTAATAGCATAGGCTATACATATCGGAAACTGTTCGCGATGAACATAAGCACTATTAATAATTTCAAATTTAGTTTTGACTGGACCAAGCTCGTAAAGATGTTCATTATTAAATGTAATATGTATTTTTTTAAATTTTATTTGTATTTTCAGGATCAACCTTTACTCCTCGTACTATACCGATAGAACCGTTGACTAAGCCAAGACTCACGTCAATATTTCGTCTTAACATGACTTTTGCTTCTATTTTAATAACTATACTCTCTTCTAGCCCTGCTGTCATGGAAGCATCATCTTCATACTTTCTAATAATTAAAATATACTTAAAGTATTTCACTTAACAATTTTTTAATTACACGAAATAGGTAAGTATTATTAAACGAATATATTTGATAAATGAAAAATATTATTAAATATAATATATTAATTAATAAATAATACATTATTCATAATTATGGATTTTTTAGGGACTAATTAACTTTATACGAAGTATTATTTACCGGGACTCACGGTTGACCTTGCATTATACTATGTATGGCTGAGCGCTGCGCGCTCTCCGCGCTCTATCTCAAAAACGGTTAAGCGTATAAAAAAATGTTTAGAACAAAATTTGTAAAGAATTTTATGCTCTATAAATATGTAAATATCATTGAAACCATAGGAAGCGAGATATTTGCGAAAAAACCGATTTTTGTGACCTTTGACCTTGAATATCTTAAGACGCAGACACGAGATTTTATGAGACTTTTGGGACAACTTTTAGAATGCCAAAATAAAGGTTTATACAAGTTTACAGCTTATTATTTCTCATTCCGAGGTTGACCCTCTTTTTTGGCTTAAGTGACTGTACAATTCAATTTAGAAAATGGGACTAAAATTTCGGGATGTTTCAGTTTTCCCTTCCTTTATTGGCTAAACTTTAACTAAATTTGAAGTTTGTGTGTCTGCTAGAAGTACCTTAGAATTTTGATGATCGGTGAGTGTGTCAGTGACAAAATTAAAGAACTTCGACTGGCGATAGTTCGTAAACTATAAGGTATAAATAGTAGGTAATTTAGGAATATAGCTAGTATAGTATGTCCTCTTGGTCACTGAAAATTCAGGCTTCTAGCTTTATCCACAACGAAGTTACAGGGGGGTCGCAAGTGCCGTGAGTGGCTTCGAGAAAAGGATGGTACGACTGTGCTTTCTGCTCGAGTTGGCGGGGGCACTGCCGTGCCCCCAGATATTTAAAGTTGATATTTTTTTAAGAGAATAACCGCGTAGTGAGGGACAGATGTCTCAATTTGACAACGCTGTATATCGTCATACTTTACGCGCAGTCAAACAGCATTTAAAGTCGTTAACTTTTCAACAGAAATTCATTTGTAGGTTAAATAATTTATTGAATAAACCCAATATATGTATTTATCAGCTTTATCTTTAATCATCAAATAAAAATATTAAATGTAATAATTAAAAATTTGAATTTGTATCTTAATATTTATTATTTTTTCTTTAGTATTTAAAAGATTTATATTTAAGCAAAAATATGTTTGTATGTTCAATAATTTTTCGATAATATTTTAAATTAATATTATATTTATGTATTTATCAACATTGTTACGTATTAGTTGATAACAATATTAAATATATATTAAAAAAACGGTTTTATAAAGTTTCTCGGTAAGACTAAGTAAATAATTAATGATACTAATGAAAAATAATAAAGTATTATAAACTATTTGTAAAGTAATTAATTAATTTATTTAATACTCGCGTATGTTTGGTTACACGTGGCTTCCCACTGTCTTTTTGACTAGATAATAATTGCACTACTGTAGAACTTTTTAGACCTTCCAAAGTTATGCTTTCAGACGCAATTTAATCTTTTAATTATAAGATCTGAAATAACACTTTTTAAAGGCATTAAAGATTGCAATATTAGTTTTTTCATGACGCACTCTTTATACGATACGTAATTTGTAATTACGACCTAAACGTTTCTCATGCGTTATCTTTTCTAGTGAAAGGACTTTTTAACACAGACAACACTTGAAATTTTTTCCTAACTCATCTAACTCCATCCGTCGACCACTACACAGGTTAGGCTCATCAGTTTTTAATTTTTTCGCGTCATTCATTCCCGAAACACTTTTTTTGCGTTTATTGGTGAGCTTTTCCTTTGCAAATTTGCCTTTATGTCTCAAATGATTCTAATCAAAAGGCATTTTTTATTTAATTATTTTTTCTTTTATTTTAAAACAGAAGTTATATGGTTTAAAGAGTAAACATTCACAAAGTATAATAAATATAACCTATAAAAACGTTACTTCTATAGAGCATTCGGTATACACATTGGCAGCGTTGCCACATTTATTTTCATTAAAAGTGTGATGTGTATTAGTGTGTGTCTGCATATGAAAGTTTCCATCTATCGAATACAGTCTCCGACAAAAACTCTGCCATTGAGTATTTTAAACTTTTTGTATTTACTGTCGGATTATATTTTTGGCTCCGATTGTCACGAATGAAATACCTTAAAAAGTCGGTATCGTTTGTGAAGAAATGGATAAATTGAGACGAAAAATGTCAAGACTTACCAAAACGTTGCTCAGTAGGTAAAGTCACTTCGAAACTCGAAAAACAAATCGTCCTTTGTTTTCACGGGACCCGAAATTGACGCTGCGTCAAGGAGTGGCAAAATTAAGAAAATCGGGCTTGAATGTGTTCCATAAGGCTATTCGACAACACGCTGAAGAAACATTTGCTGAAAGAAAATCCCGTCGCGAAGCGGCTCGCTTGGGCCCACGACAATATCGACCGTGACTGGGACAACGTTATCTTCACGGACGAAGCTTCCTATTGGAGACAACTGTCACCAATCGTCTCGTTCATCGTGAAAGATCCAGTCAAAAGGCATGTTTGGAGATGCTTTTCGAAACAAGGGTTCGGCAATTTGTATCTCTTCGTGTACAGTTTAAATACGAAAAAAATGTGTGATATTTACGAGAAAGCCTTATTACCAACTGCTAAACGCTGGTTTAAAAGAAAAAACGAGGGTTGGATCCTGTAAGAAGATAATGACCCAAAACACCGCAGCAAGTTTTGCAGGGACTGTAAGATGCAAGCGAAAGCTAAGATACCAGAGTGGCTTTCACAATCGCTGGACGCTAACGCCATTGAAAAGATTTGGTACCTTGTAAAGAGAAAGCGCAGAGGAAATACTCCGAGGACTTTGACTCAGTTTTCTCGCGAGATTCGAAAAATTTTGAGATCATTGCCTTGCGACTACGCAGAAAATCTCGTCGAAAGCATGCCTTCAAGATACCAGGCGATTATTGATGCAGGAGACGATTGGGCAACTACCTAAGGTAATTGCGTCATTGTTAATACACGAAAGAATATATTGATGGCAAAAAATATTTTCAAAACATATTTTTTCAAGAATACGAGCGGTCACATTCTTACTTGACAGACTGTACAGTACAGAATCCAGTATGAGAAAAGCAACATTAAGATGAAGTCGTTTCTTTTACTTTTTAAATCAAGCTTCATCTGAATTTTATAATGAATCGTACCGATTGACAATCATTTATCTAAAAAGAGATGAATTAGGTCATTGAAACTTACCTTTTTCACGAGCGCGCTTACGTCTGAAAGAGCAGTGTATATCAAGATGACCATAACAAGCTCTCGTGACGTCACAAGGAGCTTCTTCCCCATTACGCATCCTCATTGGTGCTGAAACAAAAATTTCTTTTAATGAATGTTTTGGTAGGAATTACTTCTTATTCTTTTATTTTAAGAATTAAAAATGCCCGTTTAAATACTATAATATCCTTTAAAACATCCTTTTTCACTTTGTTTATTTATAAACGAAGGAAATATTTAAGCGTGACAGATGTAAAAAAACCGGCCAAGTGCCAATAGGACTTGGACAGTAAGTGTTTCGTAACGTTATCGCTTTGAAAATAAAAAATTTTGTCACAGGGGTATAAAATGATCAGTGACTTCACAAAACATAGTCCAGATAAGTTTTCAAAAATCAATATCTAGAAGTCGGACATAAACATGTTTGTCATGGCTAAAAAAACTTTCTACAACGCGAATTTCCATATCATTAGGAAAATACACCTGGTCTATTAAGGTTCTGTCTCTAGAAGAACTAGTATCTTTTGCCATTTGTATAATACTCCAGACAGAATACCATTTTGCGATGAAATCGTCGGATACTGCTTTTAAAAAAAAAAATACTCATCTTGACGAGTACATTAAGGAAAAAATATTGCGACAGCTGAAAAATTGAAGCCACACCCTCAAAAATGGAAGAATTGGCCCGTTTTTGGGTTTTTTTAGCGTATTTTTGCAATCATAATTTTATGGAAGATAAATTAAAAATTCTGACATTTTGATTCAAATCAATTGGGAGTTACCATGAGAAACAGACGTCCTTATGTATATCGAAAACTTTCGATTCGATTTTGTATGAACATTAAGATCTGTACCCATTGGATTCCGCATAATTTGACCGAAACTCAAAAACAAGTTCGTGTCGATTGGTGTAAAGAAATGCCAAAAAATTCGACCTAGGACATGCAAAATCCCTATACAAAATCGTAACAGGAGGCGAAACTTGGATATATATTTAAGCAACAATCAACTGTTCGGGTATTCAAATTCAAAATGTAAAAAGTTTATTTTTTATCATTCGAATGTTATTAGGTTGGCAATAAAATCAGAATTTTATAAAGTTGGCAGTAAAATCAAATGTTAGTAGGTTGGCAGTGTTTCGATAAATGTCCAGTTAATATAACCTCGCATTGAAGTGTTTAACCCATCTGCTATAATTCACACTCAAAGTATGGCTAATCGTGGTTGTTAAAACTTTCCTAACACTTTTTATTATATATGTGGTAAGTTTGTAATTAAAAAACATCAAAGAAACATTACTGACTTTGTAAAAAAAAGTAAACTTTGCATATTTTGGTGTAGAAATCGGTAATCAAGAAAAATGTTGGGCTCCTCACAAAGTATGTTATGTTTGTGTCGAGGATTTTAGGAAATGGTATAAGAAAGAAGAGAAAGCCTTTAGATTTGCAATCATCAATCAAATGATTATTATTTTTGCAACGTTGATATTTTTGGACATAACTCCAAAAATAAGAAAGTAATTGTCTATCCTAACTTTACTTCAGCTAATCGGCCGGTAGGATATGAACCGGGACTTCCTGTCCCTGAGCCACCTCAGTCTATTGATGATGTTTTGCAGTCCGGTCCCGAATTTAATGAAATTCGACCAAATGTTGATGAGTTTCAATTTTCTCTAGAAAATTTAAAACCACAGTTGTTACACAAGCTAAGTTAAATGATTTAGTGAGAGATTTAGGTTTGACTAAGGAAAAAGCAGAATTGCTTGGTTCTGGACTGAAAGAAAAACATTTATTGGAATCTAGAACATTTATTTACCATTATAGAACAAGAGATCAACAATTTGCTCAGTTTTTCAAGCAGGAAGAGGATTTGGTTTACTGCCATGATATTAGTAGTCTAATGAACGAATTTGGCATTGAGTACAAGAAGGAAGATTGGAGGCTTTTTATAGACTCATCAAAAATTAGTTTAAAAGGTGTTCTTACACAACGGAAATACTTATGCTTCACTGCCCATTGCTCATTCAGTCCATATGAAGGAAACTTACGAAAATCTTAACATGATTTTACAGAAAATTAACTATCCAGCTCACCATTGGATGCTATATGGAGATTTGAAAGTTTTCTCCATGATCCTTGGTCAACAAAGGAATTTACAAAGTTTCCATGTTTTATATGTGAGTGGGACAGCAGAGTAAGGGATCAACATTGGTCCAAAAAACAATAGCCCGTAAGAAAAACTTTAACACCTGGCGAGAAGAACATTTTGCATAAAACTTTAGTAGATCCAAAAAAGATTCTTCTACCACCACTACACATCAAGTTAGACTTAATGAAACAATTTGTGAAAGCCTTGCCTAAAGATGGTGAATATTTTAAATATTGATGTAAAAGATTTCCTCATTTATCAGATGCCAAACTGAAAGAAGGGGTTTTCGTTGGGCCTGATATTTGTAAAATGATGTTCGATTCCAACTTTGAAGCAAGGATGGTTACAAAGGAAAAATAGGCTTGGATATCATTTAAAGACGTTGTGTCTAAGTTCTTGGGCAATGTGAAAAACCCTAACTATGAACTTATCGTAGCTAATATGATAGACAAGTTCAAAAATCTGGGTTGTCTGATGAGCATTAAAGTCCACTTCTTGCACAACCATCTTGACTTTTTTCCTAAAAACTTAGGCGATGTGAGTAAAGAGCAGGCGGAACGGTTCCATAAGGACATAAAGGAGATTGAGAAACGGTGCCAAGGACGGTGGAATATCAACATGATGGGTGATTACTGTTGGTCACTTCATAAAGAACAACAAATTCCATCACGTCGGAGAAAACGCTATACTTCACAAAGAAACTTCACGGAACGGAAATACAAAAAAAAAGCACCTAAAATATTCACATTGAAGTGAAATATGTTATCGTGGGTAAAAATTGTAGCCTAATCAAATGAGAGTACGGTTTAAGTTTTTATTTTTTATGTATCAAATTTTCTCTATTTTGAAATTTAATCGATGCCATGTTATGGGAGAACCGTGCGTGATATAAAAAAAAAACTGATACCAGATACGGTTTCAGCACCCAAAAATACATAACCCTTAAATGTATTGGTTTAAAAAGTTTTTACAAATATTTTTTTGTTGCTCTGTGTTATTTTGTGGGAGAAAAAATATCGAATTAATGTCTCGTTGCTCGTATTCACCTGATTTATCGCCTAACGGCTTCTTTTTTTTCCCGAATGTCGCGTTGACAGTGATTTTCATCACCTCAAGAAGTTGTTAAATCCTTCCGAAGCCATGTTTTTGAGGTACCAATTTCAATGTGGAAAAAACATTTCGAGAACTGATTCGAACGCATGCAGAAGTGTATAAATCGTAAGGTGAATATTTTGAGATACAATAAAATGATTTGTACCAAAAAAATTTTTTTCTTTCATTGCTTTTTGTAAAAACTTAAAAGGTACCCCTCGTAATATTTAATATTAGTAATGTAGGATTTTAAGGGCAAATCATGATTATCGAAAAGTCGAATATTCTAAAGGTCGCAAAACACAAAACTACCAATTTTAAAACCGCATTACACCATAAGCGTAACGTATCGTATTACATAATCAGCTACCTATAAACATCAAAAGCTTGAGCGAAACACATTTTAAGAGTAAACTTTAACAAAATTTAATGCAAACTGATTACCTGTCCACGGAATAACATGGCATATTCGCTTTCGAAAAAGGTACAGTCCTAGCGAAACTTGTTAAAAATTTGTTAGGTTTTTGAATATTTCATTAAAGTGGAATTTAATAAAAAAAGTGTTGAATTTGCCGTATACTTACTAGTTATGGAGTATAGGCTAAATCATTTTAATTATTTGTAAGTCATCGTTAAAATGTAATGCAATTTTCTATTTTACCATAAATATCCCATAAACTAAAGAATCCCTTTAACCCATTTATGCCCAACGGGTCAAAAACGACCCACTACTTTAATTATACCACTACCTATACACGTGCATGTGTAAAGTGTTACCTATCGTTGCATTCAGTTGTTGAAAGAATAAACATCATTAGCACTATATTGCAGAACGTGCTAAGAATTCGTTTTTTTTAGTATTCGTGAAAAAAATAAATGATAAATTATTGCAGCGTGACATGGAAAGAAAATCGTACTGGTAAGTGGCTTATTTGACTACTTATTGTGTTGTTTTTCAAATTAGTTATTGTACTGATTTCAGATTATGCGAAGTAATATTTCTTTGGAGGTTAGGTTTTTTTATTTGTAAAATAAATGCATGAAAAGTTGCTTGGGTCGTTTTTGACCCGTTGGGCAGATATGTTCTATACATTTTCTTATTTTTAGGACGAAACCATTGACGACGGCTGAGTTGTTAGACGAAATAGAAAAAACTAACCGATGATGATCCTATTCCAGACGCAATCTATATAACTCCCCCAGATGATAATGGGTTTGAAAGTAATGAAGACTCAGGGGATGTAGACTGTAATGATCCCAACAGATTAAACTCAAAGCAGCTTCAAGCGCCAGCGGAAACCAATACAGAAGAAGCCAGCAATTACGATGATGACAGTAACATTACAGAATCTGCTGGAAGGCAAAACAAGTCACGGAAGAATCGACAATGGGTAATAGGTGATTTGAATAGAGGTAAAACAAAACAGTCAAATATCGAACTTTTACCTGTGATGCGATGAATGCGAACCTCTGGATTTTATAAAGCTCTTCCTGAATCCGGAAATATTGGAACTTCTTGTAAAACATACCGTCTTATATGCTGGCAGTAAAAATTGTAGATTAGAAATTGGCAATGACGACATGCTGGTTTTTATTGCTATTCTTTATGTGAGTGGATACGTTCCCGTTCCCAGACGTCGCATGTTTTGGGAAGGACGAGATGACGCCCGAAATGTTTTGGTTTATAACTCTATGAGAAGAAATCGGTTTGAAGAAATATTTAGATTTTTGCACGCAACTGATAACAACAACTTATCACAGAATGATAAAATGGCAAAGCTACGACCTTTGATTGAAAAAATGAACGAAAATTTCATCAGATAACTTCTTGTGTGTCTATCGACGAATCCATGATTCCGTATTTTGGCCGAAACGGATGTAAACAGTTTATCAGAGGAAAGCCAATCCGTTTCGGTTACAAAGCATGGGTTTTAGCAACTCCGTCAGGCTATTGTGTCAATTTCGACGTGTATCAAGGACGAAAATCTCAACAGACTGACGAAAAACTTGGACTAGGCGAATCTGTAGTAACGAATTTTGCGAAATTATTACAAACTAATTTTCCTGATTTTGAGTGTTCATTATTCTTCGAAAATTTCTTTACAAGCACTACTCTTATCAGTAAGTTGGGAGAAATGGGTTTTGGTGCAACGGGTACAGTGCGAGAAAACCGTACCGATAAATGTCCACTTCAACAATCTTTCCAAATGAAAAAAAGGGAAAGGGGCGTATTTGATAATGCCATTGACGAAGAAAATAATATTGTTTGTGTCCGTTGGAAGGATAACAGTGTGGTCACAATTTTATCAAATGAATTTGACGTAGAACCTATCCGCCAAGCTGCTAGATATTCTGCAAAAGAGAAAAAAAAAGTTGAAATTCCCCAGCCAAACGTGATACATTGTTACAACAAGTTCATGGGTGGTGTCGACCAAATGGACAACAATGTGGCAAACTATCGAATAGGCTTTCGTGGAAAGAAATGGTATATTCCTATTTTGTTTTGGACGTTTGATGTATGTATGAATAATGCTTGGATACTGGCTCGAAAATTTGGAAAAAAAAAAATTGACAATTTGGAATTTCGCAGATTAGTTGTATTATCAGTACTTCAAAAATATGGAAAACCCCCCTTAGCTACTGGCCCAAAGCTTACACTTGTTAGTCCGGCCGCTCGTAGACATGGCCAGCATCTGATTTTGAGTAGTCAGACACGACGAAGGTGTGCTCATTGCAAGAACAAAACCACTAAAGCTCGTGACCGGTGTGAAGTTGCTTTACATGACAAATGTTTTGTAGATTTTCATAAAAAAAAAAACTATTTGAATATTATAACCAAATTTGTTATTATTTAAAGGCTTATGATTTTATGGAGATAAAAATAACAACACCCTACAAGTATTTATGTTTTTCACTATACATTTGATCATAGTACTCTATTTGCCCAAGTGGGTCAAAAACGACCCACATCAAAACATCAAATCTCCTGATTCAAACTTATTATTTTACAGTTACTTAGTCTATTTATATGTCATTTAACTAAAATAAGTGAGATTTATAAAGATTTAAAGAAAAAATAATTCTGGGCATAAATGGGTTAAATTACACAGGCCAACGATGAAAAAACTTTTTAAATAATTTTACCTGATTCCTATGTTTTTTGGTGTGTTGAGTCCGAAAATAATAATAAAAAAGTCGTATCACCCATGAATTTTTCACATTTTAATATTCAAAATGTGAAAAGTTTATTTTTTATCATTCGAATGTTATTAAGCTGGCAATAAAATCAGAATTTTATAAGGTTGGCAGTAAAATCAAATGTTATTAGGTTGGCAGTGCCGATAAATGTCACAGCTATTTGTTTTCTTCCAGTTAATATAACCTCGTCGTATTGCAGTGTTTAACCCATGTGCTTTAATTCACACTCAAAGTATGGCTAATCGTGCTTGTAAAACTGTCCCAACACTTTTTGTTATATATGTGGTGAATTTGTAGTTAAAAAACATCAAAGAAACATTACTGACTTTGTAAAAAAAGTATACTTTGCATATTTTGGTGTAGAAATGAAAAATGTTGGGTTTCACAGTGCAACACGAAAAAAAATAACCATATACGGACACCACCACGTGATAATAGACCAAAAAAAAAAAGACCCGTGTCTCCCAGTTTTTCCGAAAGTCATGTACTTTTTTTTTTATGGGCCCCCAAAGATTTGAGGCCTGGGTGTAATTTTTGCAAAAAACTCATCATATTCTGAGGCTCATATCTTGCAAACCGTTTGGAATTTTAATTTACTTTCTGTGGCAAAGTTGTAGCCCTTGTCATAAGGAACAAAAATTGTGAACATTTAAAGTAAAAAAACTTCATCTTCAAGATCAAAATAGCAAAAAACTGTAAAAAATTCGATTTTTTTTACCTTTTTTTCCCTGTTTAGGCCCATAGCTAGCAAACCGTTCAAAAATTCAAGGAAACAATCAACTACAAAAATGTAGCTAAGATCTTAGTAAACAACTTTCTAGAATATATGAACTTTCTAGGAATGATTCTTAACACTGTTTAGGTTGCCGCAAAAGTGAAAATTTCCCGAAAAATCTACTTTTTTAAAGTTTTTTGCGATTTTGATCTGGAAGATGAAATTTTTTGGATTTTATATGTTCACAATTTTTGTTCTTTATGACAAGAGCTACAACTTTGCTTCAGAAAGTAAATCAAAATTCCAAACGGTTTGCAAGATATGAGCCTGAGAATATGATCAGTTTTTTGCAAAAATGCCACCGAGGCCCCAAATCCTTGGGGCCTCATAAAAAAAAAATGCATTACTTGGGGCAAAACTGGGAGACACGGGTCTTTTTTTACCCGAGGCTCCCAGTTTTGGCCCAATTCATGTACTTTTTTTTATGAGGCCCCAAGGATTTGGGGCCTCGGTGTCATTTTTGTAAAAAACTGATCATATTCTCAGGCTCATATCTTGCAAACCGTTCTGAATTTTGATTTACTTTCTGAAGCAAAGTTGTAGCTCTTATCATAAAGAACAAAAATTGTGAACATATAAAATCCAAAAAATTTCATCTGCCAGATCAAAATCGCAAAAAACTTTAAAAAAGTAGATTTTTCGGGAAAATTTTCACTTTTGCGGCTACCTAAACAGTGTTAAGAATCATTCCTAGGAAGTTCATATATTCTAGAAAGTTGTTTACGAAGATCTTAGCTACATTTTTGTAGTTGATTCCTTGAATTTTGAACGGTTTGCTAGCTATGGGCCTAAACAGGGAAAAAAAAGGTAAAAAAAATCGAATTTTTTACAGTTTTTAGCTATTTTGATCTTGAAGATGAATTTTTTTTACTTTAAATGTTCACAATTTTTGTTCCTTATGACAAGGGCTACAACTTTGCCACAGAAAGTAAATTAAAATTCCGAACGGTTTGCAAGATATGAGCCTCAGAATATGATGAGTTTTTTGCAAAAATTACACCCAGGCCTCAAATCTTTGGGGGCCCATAAAAAAAAAAGTGCATGACTTTCGGAAAAAAACTGGGAGACAC
>CM032455.1:20429992-20534556 GCA_019049505.1 Pachyrhynchus sulphureomaculatus | reverse complement strand
TGTTACGATTTATAGTGTTAGGATTTTCACGCCATTGTCGGTAGGCAATATCTTTAGAAGTAACAGCTTCTTTGCATTTTCGGTCAAACCAAGACTTGCCGTTGGAGGGGCATTTCTTCGAAAAAGGGATGTAAGCTTCCATACCAGCGAAAATAACATCGGAGACCTCCCTGGCTCAGTCAGATGGGTTGTCGGATCGAAAACAAACGTCCATCCAAGGGAAAGTTCGAAAATATTCCATGAGATCTTCCCATTTAGCAGATTTGTAGTGGCCTAGGCGCCTCTCTGTCACTGATTGGCAGGATACTTGATGTCGAAAGCAGTTTATGGTCGGAAGAACCTAACGGCGGATTTACGGTGACCGTATAAATCTCTGGATTGGTGGTTAAAAACAGATCAAGAAGACTTGCTAACTCCCCTATAACTATGGCGGGCATGACGTGGGGGGCCGGTAGGTGGTCTTGACTGTGGAGTTGGGGTGGTAGGTGGCTTTGCCGAGGGATTTGGTCTGAACGTTGCTGATAAATTTACGGATTGTGGGCATATAGAGGTCTCGGTAGAGTTGGGTGTTGCGGACGAACCATGAAGCTTAGGTGATGATGCGGAGGGTCTTGTTTTAGATGGTTTGGGGGGTGAATATGCGGTTGCGTGACATCTAGGACTAAGCTGTGCTGGAGTAGGTCAGTCCGGCTCGGAAAATCATCTTGTAGATTGTCTGTTGCGAATTGACAATTTGCTGGACTTGAATAGACGCTAGATGTTGCCGAGGATTTGGTTGACTTTCTTGGCGGAGGCGGTAATCTGGTCCTTCTATACAAGCCTCTTTTCGTTCCATCGTTTCGCAAAAATCAAAAGTAGCGTTACTCACACAGCTGTAACTCGCAAACTAATGTCATGAAAATTTTACATGAATCATCCGAGTCTTGACACTAACTGAAAATCATATTATTTTTTTACCATTCTTGGGGACTTTTCACCCGATGTAGTACTAGGGCATCTGATCGAAATTAGGATACGTACCTGTCGATTTTTCTATTCCTTCTATAGGCATAAAAGACGTAACATATATCAAGATTATTTGGCATGAAAGCACAAAAATACTATTATACTCCTTATCAAAATGTATACGACGTACATTGTTGGAAATAAAATCAAATATGGCAAAATATGTTTATTCGATGTAAAAGTGATGTAAAATATAAGATTTGACATTTAATGTATCTACTATATCAGTACGTTACATCGGTTGTAAGATCTTCTGAGTAGCGAGAAATTGAATTTAAATAATAAAGCATATTTTTTCTACAGACAAAAGATGAGTTGAGGGTCTATTGAATAAAAATATTTTTAATATTTCAACAGGAACAATAAACCTGTTAAAATGAAAATATAAAGCTTCATGTTTTAAAAAACAATTTAAAGAAAATTGTACAGGGTGAGTCAACGATAGAGTAAAGTACATCATCTCATTTGTTTCGGAAATGACGAAAAAATGTTAAATACAACAGTTTTAGGAAATGTTAAGGTGCACAGTTTAAAATTATTTTTGAGTGTACAGGGTATTTCAATAAAGTGTGACCGATTATGTTTTTTTAAATAGAACATTCTATTTTCTAATTTATTTTTTAAATTCTGGGTAAAATTTTATAACTTTTTTATTAATAATGTTGTATACCTAAACCTAATATTTCATTTTTTTAAAAAAATACTAGTTTTCAGTTTTATAAAAAATTGCCAGTAGCGCCATTGTTTCTGAAGGTGGAATACTCATAATGATGAGTGCTACAGGGTGTTCAAAATAAATTTTCGTATTTCGACTATTTTATATTGAAAAAAATTTCAAATTTTTTAAATGGCACAGCCTGTATATTATTATTTCTGTCGCACACCCTGTACGATGAATTTTACAAAACCCTTCAACTTGTATTAAGTATGTCATATACCTATCTATAATAGTTTTCGATTTATTTTGAATTTTTCAATTTTTACCGTTGTTTTTAATACATTTACGCTATTGTGAAAATACACTCCTGGACAAAATTAACGCAACAATATATTAAATCATACAAATCTTTATAATGAATTAATTTTAATAATTTTTATGAACATTGGTTACACTAAAAGTTAGAAAAAACTTATTCGGATACTTTAAAAGTGAATTAGCTACCAAATTTCTCTATAAGATTCGAATTAAAATTATTCTTAAGAACTAATAACAAAATCGTTGAAATTATGTAATAATGAAAAAAATAAACTGGGACACTAGTAACAAAATTAATGTTGTAACTGGGACACTAGTAGCGTGTGTTACCTCCTCTACTTCGGATGACAGCGTTTATGCGCCTAGGCATGCTTCTAATTAAATTTTGGATAAAATCTTGAGGAATTTGCTCCCATTCTGTGATAACTGCATTTTCAAATTCCCTCAGGTTTCTAGGTGCAGGTATATGACGTTTCACATTTTTCTTAAGGTGATCCCATACATGTTCTATCGGATTCAGATCCGGGCTTTTTGGTGGTGGTATATCAACTTGATTAAGATAATCGAGTACCTCTCTAGCCACGTGAGGTCGAGCGTTGTCTTGTATAAACAGGAAATTGGGCCCCACAAATTACCGAAAGGCATCATATGTTCTATTACAATATTCTTAAGATAGTAGTCGGCATTCATGGATCTCGTACGGACAGGAATTAACTCTGTGCGAGCATCAAAGCAGATGCCATCCCAGAACATAACAGAGCCACCGCCGAATGGAATCCTTGCAGAGATATTGCAAGGAGCAAACCTCTCTCCTGGTCTTCGCCATACTCGCTCACGACCATCTGGATGTTTTAGACTAACCCTAGTTTCCAATCATCCATAGACCAGTTTTCGTGATTTCGAGCAAAACGTAACCTGGCAACTCTGTTCTCTCTAGTAAGCAAGGGCGCACTGGCTGGTCTCCTACTGTTTAATCCAGCTTCATTTAACCGTCTTCTAACTGTTTTAGAAGAAATTGTGACATTGCGAACAGCTTCGAGTTCCTTTCTTATTATAGAACTAGTGACAGTCCTGTTTCTTAAAGAATATTGTCTTATAAAACGTTCATCTAGGTCGCTAGTGCATCGTTTTCACCCTTGCTCTAGCCTTCTAGAATAAGTTCCTACTTCATTTAAGCGTCTTACCATACGACTTATTGTGGAACGATGTTTGCCTAACAAATTGGCAACATAACTCTGACAATATCCCTCGTTCAATAAAACTGAGGCTTGCACTACCTCGTGTTCAGTTAAATTCCTTGTTGGATTCATTTTTCTAATTCTTCGGGGTCAAAAATAAAACAGTCTACCACAAAAACGTATTACTTTGAAAAAGAGAACAATTTACAAGCTTACTTTTAAAGAAAATCTATCGCATTATTACAGAAAATTGTTTATCTTCTAAAAAATTCTTTAAAACTGTAAATCTAAACGAATTGTTTTGATTTCTGTCATGAACAACGAAACAAAATATGCATAGCCTACTATTCAAATACTTGATAAACTTTAAAACTGACATAAGAAAAAGATAAATTAATTTTCAGATTGTTGCGTTAATTTTGTCCAGGAGTTTATAAACAAATAGTTAATAATAATTTTAATATAGTTTAACTTATCTAATGATTAATTATTATGACGTAATAAATATTTAAAAATATGCCCGTCTACTTGAATACACATGTTTAGGCGTTTTTACTATATTTTCCTTCACTTTCCTTAGCATATAGGCGTTATTGTCATGCGCGCATCCCGTATCCTATTTTCCATATCTACTGGTGCGATTAGCCGTAAATTGGGATGAGTCAGATAAGTCAGTTAGTTGACGGCTGCTGACCTGGGGATTATCTTCAACATGAAATCAAATAGCCATTTCTTTTTCCTCATTGGTAGCATTCTGGTTTACTACTTTCCGTTTCGTATACTCAATGCTACCACTACCATCAAACCGTTCCATTAAGCACTGAGAAGATGGTATACGTCTATTAGGGTACTTCGCTCTGTAAAGCCTTACTGCCAAAAGACAATTTTTTCCCTCCTCGCCCAGTATATAAACCATAATAAACTTTTAGGAAAATCCTTTATACGTCAATTACTACTACAAATTAAACTATTTTTACTTGCTTAATAGACATGTTAAAATTTGACAATGCCTACATTTTTGTTTGTCTTTGCTACTATGATATTATAGCGTAAGTGTATTAAAAACAAGGGTACAAATTGAAAAATTCAAAATAAATAGAAAACTATTAGAAATATGACATACTTAATAAAAGTTGGAGGGTTTTGTAAAATCTACCATAAAAAATAATAATATACAGGGTGTGCCATTTAAAAAAATTGAGATTTTTAGTCGAAATGCATAAATTTATTTTGAACACCCTGTAACATCTAACTCAAATTTCTTTACACATATCTTTTTTCTCAACTCTATAGAACGCTCGTACCATTATGAGTATTCCATCTTCAGAAACAATGGCGCTACTGGCAATTTTTTACAAAACTGAAAACTAGTATTTTTTTTTTAATTGAAACTACTATTTTTGGGTATATAACATTATTAATAAAAAAGTTATAAAATTTTACGCAGAATTTAAAAATAAATTCGAAAATAGGATGTTTTATTTGAAAAACACATGTTATATCGGCCACACTTTTTTGAAGTACCCTGTATACACAAAAATAATTTTAAACTTTACACCTGAACATTCTCTAAAAACTATTGTATTTAACATTTTTTTCGTCCTTCCGGAAACAAATGAGATAATGAACTTTACTCTATCGTTAACTCACCCTGTACAGTTATTGTGTATATTTACAATTTGAATTTTTTAAACAACGCAGTGGGGAGATCGAAAGTGCTGTTATAGCTTTATTTTAACTGCGGCATGGCCATTTTAAGACCTTAAAACCGCTTAAAATAAGCCGTATGTTTGTTTACTGAGCGATAAAATTATTTACTGAGACGTGAGACATAAAAGACGTTCGGCAGATCAATGGCAGTTTAAACGCCACAAGCTGTTAAAGTTGTTAAAGCTCGAATTGACCGAAATCCTTTCCGCAATCAAAAAATGTTATCTCGTGACATGACAATTTCGTCGTATTACACAAGTCTACAAAAAAAAATGTTGTTTTGGTGCAGCTCTGTTTTCATCTATAGTTGATAAGGGATGTAATACATATATCGACAAAATTTATTTTACCCTGTCAGCTCTAGTTCACTACCTAACCTCATTTTTATTTTTAACCGTCTTATTCGAAAACAGCAACTTTTACAATAACACGGATAAAATTAATCTTATTATTTCATAATGGCTAGTAAGTTAAGACGTTGTGTAAACGATCTTGATAAGTTTTGTTACATTTGTGGTGAATATAATTTGAAAGATCAGCGAAAATTGGTAACAGATACTGTGACCCGTTTGTATTTTGCTTACTTCAGTATAGAAATTCGCAATCAAGATAAAGCCTGGGCGCCTTATAGTGTATGTAAAATGTGCATTGAAGATCTGCGACAATGGGCGAAAGGTACACGTAAATCCCTGAAATTTGGAGTACCCATGATTTGAAAAGAACAAAAAAATCATGACAACGACTGTTACTTCTGTATGACAAATATAGTGGGCATCAATAAAATCAATCTTCATAAATTTCATAAATGGAAATATCACAATATTTCTTCAGCAAGAAGACCAATACCCCATTCAGAAAACGTTCCAGTACCAGTTTTTCATCAGCTACCACAATTTTAGGATGAAGAAATTGAAGGAAGTGAATATTGTGCAGAAACATCGAATCCTAATTTATTTTCACTAAAAGAGTTTAATGATCTTATCAGAGACTTAGGTCTTTCAAAAGAGCGTGCTGAATTGCTAGCATCAAGATTAAAAGAAAAAAATTTCCTATCCTCTGATACAAAAATTTCTTCATATCGCACCAGAGAACAAAACTTATTGCAATTTGTTTCTTCTGATGAAAATTTAGTATATTGTAGTGATGTGAGCCGCTTACTCACTTTCATGGGCTTGGAGATCTATCAGGCAAATGACTGGCGTCTCTTTATTGACAGCAGTAAACGAAATCTAAAAGCTGTACTTTTACATAATGGCAATAAACATGCTTCTATTCTAATTGCCCACTCTACTTGTATGAAAGAAGAATATCAAATATAAATGCGTGACGACTTGAAGAGAGTTAATTTTTTGTTAGGACAACAAAGTGGCTATACAAAATATCCATGTCCATATTTCCATTTTATTTCTCAAAAATTTCCTGGATTAAGTACTGAAAAACTAAAAGGAGGCATTTTTGATGGGACCGAAATACGTCGATTAAATAAAAACTCCACTAATTTTGAGAGATCTATGACTGAAGTTAAACGACTTGGGTAGAAATCTTTTGTAGCAGTTGTACAAAATTTCCTCGGAAATTAAAAGGCTGAAGACTATGTACAGGGTGGTTTAAATTGGACACTTTTAAAGGTAAACCCTTTTATTTAAAGGAGATAGACGAAAAGCGATGTCGGTGTTTGAGGCTCAATTTTTATGATAAACTCAATGGGGAAAACCGCATATCGATTTCTAATCCTGCAGGATCAGTTATTGAATTGTCAAATAAATCGCAATCAAGTTTGAAATTTACGAAAAATGGTATGGGGGCAAGTAATTTGTACCACGAACGGTATCCAGAGAGGCGTCAACCCTTCAAGGATATATTCGCTCGATTGCGACATAACCTAGTTAAGAGTGGCCAGTTTCAAAAAAAACGACCCAAAAATTATGCATCAAACAGGGATAAGGAGTTAGAAGAAATAGTAGTTTTAGAAACTATCGGAAATAATCCCAACACTTCAACCCGACAGTTAAAAGAATCCACCAGACTACCAAGAACTAACGTAAGTCGTACTTTGAAAAAGCACAAATTCAGGCCATATAGGACAAGAAAAGTTCATCACCTTAGAGACGGAGATTTTCAACGGTGTATAGATTCTTGCCAATTGTTTCTCGAAAATTGTAACCATGTTCCGAATTTTTCATTAAATTGCATTTGGAAAGACGAAGCTTATGTAAGCAATGCAGGTATTTTTCACCGTTACAATTCTTATACGTGGGCACAAGAAAATCCTGTTGAAATCCACGTAAAAAAGTGCTTTGAGAATGTTTTTACAGAAATCAAAAATTTTCAATAGGAAAACAATTACAAACATTTTCCAAAATGCAGATTTTTGAAAAACACCCTGTATATCTGAAACGGTACGAGATATCGATATGCGGTTTTCACCGTTGAGTTTATCATAAAAATTGAGTCTTAGACACTGACATCAGTTTTCGTCTATCTCCTTTAGATAAAGGGATTTACTTTTAAAATTGTCCAATTTGGACCACCCTGTACACTTAGTTGATGAAATGCTTCATCACTTTAAAAATTTAAGCAGTCATATGAGCATAAATATACACTACCTTCATAGTCAAATAGATCATTTTTAACATAACCTAGGAGATTTGAGCGAAGAACAAGGAGAACGTTTCCACCAAGATATAAAAACAGTGGAGAACAGGTATCAAGGGTGATGGGACGTTCATATGATGTCAGACTATTACTGGGGATTTATGCGAAATTGCCCAAGATAATTTTACTCTAAAAAATCACTTAAAGAACAATTTCTTCATGTAGAATGTTAAAATAAAGCCATATTTTTGTAAAAATGCATTTTTTTTTCTATCTCATTAACTAGAGCTGATACAAAAAAAACCAGTAACATTTTTGACATCACCTTATCAGACATACTTAAAATCCTAGGCACGAAAATGTGTGTAGGCCAGTGTTATTTATAGGTTATGTTACTCAGTTGTACAGTTATTGTGTATAAATATATTTACAATTTGAATTCTTTAAACAATGCAGTAGGGTGAGCGAGAGTGCTGTTATAGCTTTATTTAAGTGCGGCATGGACATTTTTAAGACCTGAAAACCGCTTAAAATAAGTCATATGTTTGTTTATTGAGCGATAAAATTATTTACTGAGACCTCCCGCCTCTCTCTGCATAAATTTATTTTGAACACCCTGTAGCATCTAACTCAAATTTCTTTACACATATCTTTTTTTTCATCTCTATAAAATGTTCGTACCTATTATGAGTATTCCACCTTCAGAAACAATGGCCCTACTGGCAATTTTTTACAAAACTGAAAAATACTTCTAATACTTCAAAAAAAATTGAAGTATTAGAAAAAAACTACTAGGTTTAGGTATATAACATTATTAATAAAAAAGTTATAAAATTTTACGCAAAATTTAAAAATAAATTAGAAAATATAATGTTCCATAAAAAAAACAAATGTTATATTGACCACACTTTTTTGAAGTACCCTGTATACTCAAAAGTAATTTTAAACTGTGAACCTTAACATTCCCTAAAACTATCGTACTTAACATTTTTTTCGTCATTCCCGAAATAAATGAGATAATGAACTTGACTCTATCGGTGACTCACCCTGTACAGTTATTGTGTATAAATATATTTACAATTTGGATTCTTTAAACAATGCAGTGGATGGCTCGAGAGTGCTGTTATAGCTTTATTTAAGTGCGGCATGGACATTTTTAAGACCCTAAAACCGCTTAAAATAAGTCATATGTTTGTTTACTGAGCGATAAAATTATTTACTGAGACGGGAGACATAAAAGATGTCCGGCAAATCAAGGGTAGTTCAAACGTCACAAGCTGTTAAAGTTGTTAAAGTGCGAATTGACCGAAATCTTTTCCGCAAACAAAAAATATTATTCCGTGACATGACAATTTCGAGAAATTCTATGTCTCGTTTTATTAAAGAAGACCTAAGACTTAGGGCTTATAAGAAACATACTGGTCATTGGCTAACGGAAGATTTAAAGCGATAACGAGGCCAAAAATCTAAAAGTTTGTTGAAGGAATACGCTAATGACAAACAGAATTTTGTTTACCGTTGAAAAAATTTTCACTGTGGAACAATCTTTCAGTAAGCAAAATGACAGGATTTATGCCAGATCTTCTAAGGAAGCTCCTGAACTTGTTCCAAAAGTTCAGAGGGGTCATCATCCAGCATCAATTATGGTTTGGTGGGGAGTCAGCTTTGATGGAGTTACCAGTACTCATTTTTGTGAAAAAAGGTGTGAAAAATTCGGCTAAAATATATCAAGACACTATTTTGGAGAACATTGTGAAACCCCTAAACAATACTATTTTCAAAAATAAGTATTGGGTCTTCCAGTAAAATTCTGCACCAGGACATAAAGTTACACACACATGGTTTCAACAAAATGCGCCTTCATTTATTACTACAGAGGATTGGCCTTCTGCAAGTTCTGATCTAAATTCTTTAGATTGTAAACTATGGTCTCTCTTAGAGGGTATGGTTTGCTCTAAAAGACATGACAATCTTGACTTTCTAAACGAGCTTAACAAAAGCGGTGGACAATTTTCCGTTGGATCAAGTGCGTGCTGCCATAGACGAATGACCTAATCGTTTGGGGGCTTGTGTAAAAGCAAGAGGGAGATATTTGAGTAAATGTTAAATTAATTTTGTCATTAATTCCATATTAATTTGTTTTAATTTTCATAGAAATTGAATGTTTCGGCAATGTTTTCATTGTAACAGTATTTTTGGGAGTACTAGATAGACAGGGTATAGAATATATTAGGGCTGACTTTGTTTTAGTTGGAATTTTACTTTTTAGCGGAGGAAATATTAAAGACAAATGATTTTGGGCCTTGTGACAGACTAATATGATTTTTTAGAATACATTTTATTCTTTCGGGTAGGTTTTGAGTAAATGGCATAGCTATATATTTTTTAAGGTTAATTTATTTATTTTTTGACTGCTTTATTATTAAGTTTAAAAGTTCTCTGTTTACTAGTTTCTGGAAAATTATAATTTTTTTAAATTTTTCGTACTTTTCTTAAAATTTCAGGTCCAAATTAAGGTGAAGTTAAGGTTAGAGCTCTGCCTATCAATTCTTTTATAATGTTGTTGTTTTTTGCGGTTCTGGAATGGCATGAATTATAATTGAGGTATCGACCTGACGACGTATTTTTTGCGTACCATTTAGTTTTTAATTCTTCACTGTTTTGCTGTCGTGTTTATAGTATGTTGGTTTTATATTTTAGACGTAAATTTTAGCTTGAGATGAAAGCTGTTTGTACGAATATTTATAAAATGCTGTTTATTTTGTTTTCGGATACAGCAGTAAAGCAATTATCGCAGTACCTTTTTGAAAACAAGACAAGAACGTTAGTATTTTTTAAGACATTTTTTTCTAACTATTCATTGAGTAATTGTACAACTGTTGATGATATGCGAGAACCAACGGCACACCCATCTAACTGGTGATAAGGAGCATTTTTATACTGAAAATAGTTTTTAGTTAAAGTTAGGTTTATGGTTTCTATAAACATATCTCGATTTAAGGCTATATGTTTTTTTTAAATTATTCCATTTGTAGTGTTCCGTAGGAAACACTTATGGGGTAACGTCGGTGTCCGTCTGTCTGTTTGTCTGTCTGTTCGTCTGTCTCTCACAAATGATTTTCTTCGAAACTATTTGACCCAAAAAGTTGAAATTTGTCACAAAAAGAAATATAGGAATTGATAGCTCAGTCGGAGTTGTGTAGTTTTGAAAATTACTTGTTCTTTATAATATTTTAAGAAAATTGTCAAAAACCGCAGTCCCCCACCATATCTCAAAATTTCAAAAAAATACTGGAGTGTTCTCCATAAGGTGTAGATTTTATCAAAATTATCACGAGTCCATTGATTGTTTATCTGGTATATAAAAACGTGGAATGGAAACAAACTTTGTTGAAAACTCATTTGACGTGTGTTTTGTGAAGTAACTGATCAAATTATATCTCCGTAACAAAAAAATGTTTTTTTTTTAAAAGCAATCGCCGTACAAAACACTAATTGCGCAAGTCCGACTTGCGCCGGTTTTTTTCTTTTATTATATTAGTTAAAAACTCATTTGATACATTTGTATAAGGAGGTACGACGTCATGTGATACTAATTTGATATATTAATGTTACTCGTGTAATAATCATTTTTAGTGTTTCCTACGGAACACTTATAAGATCACTTCTGTATCTGTCTGCCTGTCTGTCCGTCTGTCTGTCACACCCGATTTTCTCCGAAACTATTTAACATAAAAAGTTGAAATTTGGCACTAATATAACAATTGATGGCCTCATCACAGCCGTGTAGTTTAACCCAATATCGGGAGACTTTGAACTTCTGACACCATAAAAGACTAAAAACATCTCAAACAACAGTAGACTAATAAAAGAAGCATCGGGCGAGCGACGTAACGGTCGAGGACGTCGCGGGAAATGGCAGCTCGACCAAAACGATGAAGAGCGGGCAACCGAAGATGAACCTGCCAAAAGTGTTGTGCCGGCGAGTAAACCGACACACACCAAGGCGGGAAAATCCAAGTAACGCATGAGTTGCACTACAGGAATCAACGAACACACCATGCGTTGCTATAATAAAATCACAAGACCTGACAAAGAAATCACTGAGAAGAGAATCACTATCCGTATGAGGTTCAGCTTGTTACTCCGCATACAACACTTTTTCAAGCAGTCTTTTATATGGAGAACATCATCCCTTTGGAATAATTTGCCCAGGGCTGTGTTTCCAACCGAGTACAATTTACAGCGATTCAATAACAACGTGAATCGCTTTTCCCGCACACATGCCGCTCCTGGAGCGCTTCAGGAACTTCCCTGTAGCACGTGTGCTAGACCCATAAAAAAAAAGAATGTTAAATTTTGACTTAAGGGGTTAGTTCAGGGGCGTGAAATCGGAAGTGAAAAAAAATACCAGCACATGGAGTGGAGTGTCAAATTAAAGCAAAAATACGAGTTCAAAAATATATATAATACTTGCGTACACTTTTCTTGCGAAAAATCGCTTCCCCTCCCTTATCTCGAAAAGTACTGTTCAAAAAATTTTGAAAAAATTCTGGAATATTCTCCACAGGGTGTAGATTGAACGGAAATTATCACGAGTGCATTTACCTTTAATCATCTATCTGGTATATAAAAAAAAATTCCAAGGTCATCAATTTTTAGCAAAAAAACTTTGTTGAAAACTCATTTGGGGTGTGTTTTGTGTGTCATTTTATAACTCCGTAACAAAATTTTTTATTTTAATAGCAATAAACGTACGGAACACTAATTGCGCCAGTGCTACTTGCACTTGACCGGTTATTACATAATATTTGGAGAGATAATTACTTAAATCTTTGGATAATTTATAAAAAGGAGATCAAATCCATGAAATTGTTGGTCTTAATGGTACACCAGGTTTACGTAGTTTGGGTTCTACGACATTATGTATTGTTAGTTGATTTGCTTTGATGTCTGGTTTGAGATCATATATAGATAAGATTTTTTTAATGACGCTATGAGTCTTCATTTGACAGTTACTATTTAGAGAGAAATCTGGTATACTATTGACAAATAATGTATAACGCTATCGATTGTAATAGATGGATTTTAGGAGGCAACTAGACTGCATATATATGGTACTAACTTTAGCAATACCTTTAATATAATCGACCACAAAATATTGATTAGGAGGCTTGCTCTGGTCCATGTATTTGATAGTCTGCGAAAATGGGTGTTGCCCCACATTCGTAGACTGTTCTTTTCAATGAGTATTGCCTAAACTCATTTCCAGCAAACCGTAGATGCCAACCAAGGTTTTACCAACTTACTCTTATTGTTTAATTTAAATTTCTTGTAATTTCTAAACTATAAATAGCTAATGACATTTTTAGTACTGCTACAGTTCTGTTTTTAGATTTAGAATAAATAAATACAAGTTACGAACTTAACAATTTTTATTACAGCTCAAGAAGTCAATTATTTTAATGTGCGTAGGTGTAGGTATTTCTTAAATTATATTAACGTCATCATTGTTTATTTTCTCTTATGTTTACCCTCTACTTTAATATATTCATCGACGACTGTTTAATTTAAATTCGTTATTGACTCTGTTGTATGTTCAACAGGCTTTAAAACTTCGAAATGTTAAAATAAGTCGATGTGACTTTAATTAAAGTGTAAACTTGCGAAGTTGTTTACAGTGAACTAAAAAGGCAGAATGCTTTAACTCTTAACTGAATTACAATTTAAATTGTGTTCTACTTTTGTAAGATAAACTAAAAATTTTTTAAAAATTCGTTAGTATTGTAGACGAAATATAATAATCCCGCACAGTATTAAAAGCACTATAAAATGTATTAAATGGGCTTTTAAAATAATAGAAACTATTACAATAAAACATTCAGCTATATGCAGTATGCCATTGTTTACATAACCAACTCAAGTACCGAAGATAAATTGTTACTCATATTAACGGTAACTCAAAAATAAAAAGTTTAAATATTACGAAACTATTTCGATTGCTAAGTAAGTCTAAACAGTGCACTTCAGAATAAAGTATTTTAAATAGTAGATTATTTTTATGTGATTATGTTGCCGTGCGATTGCCAAGTCATTATATTGATTATAGAAATAAAGATGTCTAATATTGATACGGTCACTATAAATGTTGGTAGGAAACTAAATAGATAACAATTTATGGCAAAGTTGCTTTCATAGATACTAACTAAAATAACTGACTTGGTTTTACATGAGATCTCACAACGTTTTGTGGTAGAAGGATTGCGTTGCGAGACTTGGCATTTTTTTACATTTTATGTTTTTGATGGGATCTCATTTCTTTTTGTAGGTAGTCCTCTTTTTTTCTTCTCGAGTAATATTTCTTGTACGTCAGCTATGGATTTTCTTAAAGCCCATTCCCTGTCTCTATTGGTTTTTCTCAAAGGCTATGATGTAACAATTTTTGACAAGTCGGGACGATAAGTGCTTCTAAGTCGATTATATTCAACGATTGCGGACTCCTGAGCTTTGATACTACCGAAACGACATTAATTAGATGTAATCCGCCCAGACTTGTCACTCTCGAAAGTGCCACGTATGCTTGACCGCATATGAACACTGAAGAAGCGATGGCCATCCGTGCACTGTTTCGACTTAGCCCCTGACTTTTGTGTATGGTAATAGCATAGGCTATACATATCGGAAACTGTTCGCGATGAACATAAGCTCTATTAATAATTTCAATTTTAGTTTTGACTGGACCAAGCTCGTAAAGATGTTCATTATTAAATGTAATATGTATTTTTTTTAATTTTATTTGTATTTTCAAGATCAACCTTTACTCCTTGTACTATAGCGATAGAATCGTTGACTAAGCCAAGACTCACGTCAATATTTCGTCTTAACATGACTTTTGCTCCTATTTTAATAACTATATTCTATTCTAGCCCTGCTGTCATGGAAGCATCATCTTCATACTTTTTTATAATTAAAATATACTTAAAGTATTTCACTTAACAATTTTTCAATTACACGAAGTAGGTAAGTATTATTAAACGAATATATTTGATAAATGAAAAATATTATTAAATGTAATATATTAATTAATAAATAATGCAAATTATTCATAATTATGGATTTTTTAGTAATTAACTAACTTTATACGACGTATTATTTGCCGGGACTCACGGTTGACCTTGCATTATGCTATGTATGGATGAGCGCTGCGCGCTCTCCGCGCTCTAATTCAAAAACGGTTAAGCGTATAAAAAAATATTTAGAACAAAATTTGTAGAGAATTTTATGCTCTTCAATTTTCATAATAAATGCAAATATCATTGAAACCATAGGAAGCGAAATATTTGCGAAAAACCGATTTTTGTGACCTTTGACCTTGAATATCTTAAGACGCGGACACGAGATGTTATGAGACTTTTGAGACAACTTTTAGCCAAAATAGAGGTTTATACAAGTTTACAGCTTATTATCTCCCATTACGAGGTTAACCCTCTTTTTTGGCTTAAGTTACTGTACAATACAGTTTAGAAAAGTATTACTTTTTCTTCATGTGTCCTGTTCTCTGATCACGTTAGCAAACATATATATGTTTTTAACCTTATCGACAGCGGCTCTGAAATGTGAGGTGTACTCAATCCATACCACTAGCGTAAATTCTTCGGCCGGAGCTGCGTTTATCTACAATATTTTGTTGGATTATTAGCTGTTGCAGCTGGTATTTGGTGTTGTTTCTGATCACATGCCTAAAACATTACAATTTTATTTTTTGATTGTATTGATGATCTCAGTTTCTTTGCCCGTTTGTTATTACACCTAAATATTAGTTTTCTTAGCTACCTAAGGTGTTTTCAACGTTCTTCTGTAACTCCACTTGTCAAATGCCTTCAGTCGTCTACACATAGTTTCAGTAAGGGTCCATGCCTCAGAACGATAAAGACGCGGACCCGGTGTGGTATTTTGATTTCCTGGCTGCATTTCACCGATCTAAATAAAATAGTTCTTTCATCAACGAGAAAGAGAGAAAGGAATTTTTAAGGCCAGTAATTTTTTATGAATCCGAAAATCTTTATTTAGTAAAACATAAATAGTAGTTTAATTGTATATATAATCTATTAATTCTAAAACTTATTATAGGATAAATATATGTATATATACACATATATATATATATATATATATATATATATATATATATATATATATATATATATATAAAGGGTGATTCATTTATAGGTACTTTTTGTGATGGGGATTTAATTGCAGATTGCGCATGCGTCGTGTCAACTGAAGTGGCATTCCTGTTCAGTAGTGTTTGACAATTCATAATGGAAAGACTTAGCCCGGCACAGCGTCTACAAATTGTTCAACTTTATTACGAAAATGGGCGTTCTACGAGGAATATGTATCGGGCGCTTAGAGTAACTTATGGTCCACATAATCGGCCTACCGAACGCACAATTCGCTCTACTATCAATAAGTTTGAGACCCAATTTTCATTATTGGATAATGCTCGACCGAATAGACCACATCCAGCACGTAGTGAAGAAAATATAGGGGCGGTAGCGGAGAGTGTACGCGAAGACCGTGAAGTGTCGATTCGTCGCCGTTCTCAACAGCTTGGCCTGTCATATTCAACAACTTGGTGTATTTTACGTAAGGATCTTTCTTTAAAAGCATACAAAATTCAACTAGTGCAACAACTGAAGCCGACCGACCTTCCGAATCGTTTCCGTTTTAGTCGTTGGGTTCTTGACAAGCTTGCAGAAGATCCACTGTTTTCGAGGAAAATTTTGTTTACCGATGAGGCCCATTTTTGGCTTAATGGGTTCGTAAATAAACAAAATGCCCGTGTTTGGGGTGATGAACAACCTGAAGAGGTTCAAGAGCTGCCATTAAATCCAGAAAAAACAACTGTTTGGTGTGGTTTATGGGCCGGTGGAATAATCGGTCCATATTTCTTCAAAACAGAGGCCGGCCGGAATGTTACTGTGAATGGTGACTGTTATCGCGCCATGATAACAGACTATTTGATGCCAGAAATTGAAGCCCGTGGTCTCGACGAAATTTGGTTCGAACAAGATGGCGCCACTTGCCATACAGCCCGTGAAACCATGGCTTTACGGCGAGAGCAATTCGGCGAACAGATCATTTCACGCTTTGGACCAGTGAATTGGCCGGCTAGATCATGTGACATCACACCTCTTGACTTTTTCCTTTGGGGCTATATAAAGTCCAAAGTCTACATGGATAAGCCAGCTACAATTGAGGCATTGGAGGCCAATATTACTCGAGTCATTGGCCAAATACCACTCGAAATACTCACACGCGTCATTGAAAATTCGAACTTCAGAATGGACGTTGTTAACCGTAGTCGCGGACAACATTTGAAAGAAATTATCTTTAAGAAATAATTGTAAAGAATGGTTCTTTTATATGATAATAAAGATTATAAAATAAAATTGTTTTTATTCATTTTTTTTTTATTTAAAAAAAAAGTACCTCTAAATGAATCACCCTTTATATATATATATATATATATATATATATATATATATATATATATATATAAAATAAAGAGAGAGAAAGCAAAAGTTGCCGTATCTAACAAAATCCTAAATTATGAAACTAGTTGAGGGACTCGGCAAAACGGGCATCAGCAGATGTTCATACTATATTGATTTAGCCAATATTTCGGTCCTAGGTTGGGACCTTCATCAGGGCACAAATTGTAGCATGAAAATTAATCTAACAAGAATGACCATCAAAAACAATCGCCATAGTAAAAAACCAACACTGAATTAAAACAACCACTATTCACTAACAGTTTAACATAAAAACATGGCATTTACAGCAGGGATGCCATTGATAACGTTGGATGCTGAAATTCAAAACTAATTAACCACCTGCCATCTTAAAGAAAAATGAATGAAAAGTGACAACTTTGACAGGGCGCTGACAAAGGACGACCACGTGACAGATGTAAGGGATCACTCAAAAAGAATAAAAGGAAAGGTCAAACGACCAGGAAAGGACCGGTTTAGGTACGAAATTAAGTGCTACGTCATATAATAAAATTAAAATTTTTGAAATTTTTGGTATAAGAGGAAAGGAAATCCAATGGGAAGGCAAATTTACGCTGTTATGACCATTGAAAGACATATAAAGGAACCAATTTTTATTTCATCTGGGGGAAGTAGAGCAAGGAAAAAGGAAGGCGATAACTGGAAAGGATTTTTCATTAATTGGGAGCATATTATTCATTTTATTATTATAATTCTTATTATATCAATGTTATCTAAATAGGGATGTAAATTATGAAGAAATTGAGGGGAACCAAGAAAAACATATACTTAAACAAGATGGTACCCAGAGGGGAACATGCAAAAGGACAGAGTTTTCAAATACCAAAAAACGAAAGTTATTATGGGGAGTATGACGACCCAGGGACGTTAAGCAAGGGATGACGGTCACAAGAGAGAAGATAGCTATATATGCTGCTCAAGCCATCAAGATCAGTTCTTTTATTGATATTTTGGGGATTCTCGTTGATATAGCACATCTCAAGGAATTCTCTTTTAAGAAGGTTTTTTTGGATATGAAGGATTTTTGGTTCTCTGAAATTAAAGGAATGTCCATTATCAACAGAATGAGTTGCCAGTGCACATCTTTGTGGATGGCATCTGGTGTCGCTTTTATGTAATGCGATGCGACGGTTGAGACATTGTGATGTCTGGCCAATATACACAGCAGGACAGTCAAGACAGGAAACGGAATAGACTACATCTGACATGGAAAGAATAGGTAGAGAAGATTTCAATTTACTGAAAATGCGCTTATTTTTATAGAAATAATACTTGGCAATCTTAACATTGGGAATGACGCGCAAAATATGAACCAATTTTGAAGTAAGACCAGGTATAAATGGCAAAGAGAGCAAGGAAGGACTTATTTCCGTATGGCTAGCAGGGGGTAACTGGGGTGGAAGGGGAGGAGGGGATAAGTGTAAAGGGGGAGGTTCTGGTAAAATGTCATTAGAAAGGAAGAGCTTGTCGACTTCATCCTTGGTCTTAAGCAGGAACCTCTTGTTGTACCCATTTTCCATAAAGAGACTGGTAAGTAGTGTTTGTGCTTGTGGAAGATAATCTGGGTGAGCTATATTTCTAATTCTTCGATATAGACCTTTTATGACGTTAATTTTAACTTTCCAATCATGGCCAGAATTGGCATGTATATATCTGCCTGATGAAGTTGGCTTTCTATACCAGTCCAGTCTGATCACACCATCGGGACATCTAATGACTCTTGTGTCCAGGAAGGGAACGGAATTGTTTGACTCTTCTTCCATAGTAAACTGTAGATGTTGATCAAAAGAATTGAAGACATGAAGGATTTCTTCTTTACCATTCTCTGGTATGGACAGAATAAGATCATCCACATATTGAAAGAGAAAAGGGGGTCTGAAGGATAACTTTTCAATGCAATTTTTTTCAAAAGGAAGGACATGACTATTGCTGCGAGAGTGGGGCTTAAATTACTGCCCATAGGGCAACCAAAGGTTTGTCGGTAGAAATGTTCTTTGTACTTGAAAAAGGTAGATTGGAAGAAAAACTCAATGACAGAGAGGAAGAAGGATTTATCTAATTTTTGTTGGGGCGAAATTAGTGCCCATTCGGAATCAATAATATGTTTGGTTAGCTGCCATGAAATGTTGGTAAAGAGACTGACTACATCTAGAGAAACAATGACATGATTCTCAGGTAATAAGAAATTATTAACTTCTGCACTGAAGGCAAAGGAGTCCTTAACAGCATATCGATGGTAATTTTGGAAGGATTTTTCTAATATATCTGCACAGAATTTACTTAAGCTTGATGTAGGAGAGTTGATTGTGGAGACAATAGGTCTTAGTGGCACACCTTCTTTGTGTATCTTTGGCAGGCCGTAGATTCTTGGTGGGATGGCTTTGTAAGTACAAAGTTGTCTTGCTGTTCTGTCATCGATCCACTTCTTATTCTTCATCTGCTTAACAAAGGAATTGCTTTTATTTTGATATTGACTTGTAGGGTCATGCGAAAGCTTTTCATAGACTTGTTCATCATCTATTAATTCGGACATTTTCGTTTCGTAATGCTGCTTTTCAAGCGCCACAGTGACTGAGCCCTTGTCTGAAGGAATGATCAAGATGTCTTTGTGTTGTTTGAGGAAGGTTACTGCTTTCTTGAATAAACTTTTCTCAAAGGATGTAGCGGTGTTGCGATTCTGGAGTACAGCATTAGTGACGGCATTGGTACACTTAGCTCTAAGGATATCTTGGTTAGGAGAAGGTAAAAGTTTAATGAAAGATTCAATATCTGCTAGAACTGTCTTGACAGGTATATCTTTACCTGGAAAAGAATCAAAAACAAATTTGGGACCCAGGGAGAGAACTGTGTGAACTTCGGAAGGAAAGTTGACCTGAGAGAGATTAGTAAACCAATGTTGACACACCTTCAGTTTGTTAGCACGAACTTGTATTAAATTGTTAAATTTATTAAACAGATTACTTGAGAGAGATCTAGAAACAGTGTGAAAAGATTTTAATTGAGTGGTACGGAAACGTTGTACTATATATGGAGGAACTCTGTCCTCTGCAGAGTGAATAACATGATTAAGGAGAGAGGTTAGCTTAGTTATTTCTTTGATAGTGAAGGAAATCTCATAGGATAGAATTTTGAGAGATACCTTACTCTGGAAGCGCTGGATCCTGTTATTATCATTCGGTCTATCTGACATTAAATTGTTCATGCATCCAAAGTTCTGTACAATGTGTCTAGGGATAAGGCCTGTTGACCTGCACTTCAATAAAAAGTTCCTTCTACTGGTCATTTTTGCTAGTTTTAGGTTAAATTTAGCCCAATTTCGGAAAAGGTTAGCTGTTTCCGCTCCATATCTATTGTTTAAATCTTGAAAAAAACCCCATGTCTATAACAAATAAAGAGAGAGAAAGCAAAAGTTGCCGTATCTAACAAAATCCTAAATTATGAAACTAGTTGAGGGACTCGGCAAAACGGGCATCAGCAGATGCCGAGTCCCTCAACTAGTTTCATAATTTAGGATTTTGTTAGATACGGCAACTTTTGCTTTCTCTCTCTTTATTTGTTATAGACATGGGGTTTTTTCAAGATTTAAACAATAGATATGGAGCGGAAACAGCTAACCTTTTCCGAAATTGGGCTAAATTTAACCTAAAACTAGCAAAAATGACCAGTAGAAGGAACTTTTTATTGAAGTGCAGGTCAACAGGCCTTATCCCTAGACACATTGTACAGAACTTTGGATGCATGAACAATTTAATGTCAGATAGACCGAATGATAATAACAGGATCCAGCGCTTCCAGAGTAAGGTATCTCTCAAAATTCTATCCTATGAGATTTCCTTCACTATCAAAGAAATAACTAAGCTAACCTCTCTCCTTAATCATGTTATTCACTCTGCAGAGGACAGAGTTCCTCCATATATAGTACAACGTTTCCGTACCACTCAATTAAAATCTTTTCACACTGTTTCTAGATCTCTCTCAAGTAATCTGTTTAATAAATTTAACAATTTAATACAAGTTCGTGCTAACAAACTGAAGGTGTGTCAACATTGGTTTACTAATCTCTCTCAGGTCAACTTTCCTTCCGAAGTTCACACAGTTCTCTCCCTGGGTCCCAAATTTGTTTTTGATTCTTTTCCAGGTAAAGATATACCTGTCAAGACAGTTCTAGCAGATATTGAATCTTTCATTAAACTTTTACCTTCTCCTAACCAAGATATCCTTAGAGCTAAGTGTACCAATGCCGTCACTAATGCTGTACTCCAGAATCGCAACACCGCTACATCCTTTGAGAAAAGTTTATTCAAGAAAGCAGTAACCTTCCTCAAACAACACAAAGACATCTTGATCATTCCTTCAGACAAGGGCTCAGTCACTGTGGCGCTTGAAAAGCAGCATTACGAAACGAAAATGTCCGAATTAATAGATGATGAACAAGTCTATGAAAAGCTTTCGCATGACCCTACAAGTCAATATCAAAATAAAAGCAATTCCTTTGTTAAGCAGATGAAGAATAAGAAGTGGATCGATGACAGAACAGCAAGACAACTTTGTACTTACAAAGCCATCCCACCAAGAATCTACGGCCTGCCAAAGATACACAAAGAAGGTGTGCCACTAAGACCTATTGTCTCCACAATCAACTCTCCTACATCAAGCTTAAGTAAATTCTGTGCAGATATATTAGAAAAATCCTTCCAAAATTACCATCGATATGCTGTTAAGGACTCCTTTGCCTTCAGTGCAGAAGTTAATAATTTCTTATTACCTGAGAATCATGTCATTGTTTCTCTAGATGTAGTCAGTCTCTTTACCAACATTTCATGGCAGCTAACCAAACATATTATTGATTCCGAATGGGCACTAATTTCGCCCAACACAAAAATTAGATAAATCCTTCTTCCTCTCTGTCATTGAGTTTTTCTTCCAATCTACCTTTTTCAAGTACAAAGAACATTTCTACCGACAAACCTTTGGTTGCCCTATGGGCAGTAATTTAAGCCCCACTCTCGCAGCAATAGTCATGTCCTTCCTTTTGAAAAATTGCATTGAAAAGTTATCCTTCAGACCCCCTTTTCTCTTTCAATATGTGGATGATCTTATTCTGTCCATACCAGAGAATGGTAAAGAAGAAATCCTTCATGTCTTCAATTCTTTTGATCAACATCTACAGTTTACTATGGAAGAAGAGTCAAACAATTCCGTTCCCTTCCTGGACACAAGAGTCATTAGATGTCCCGATGGTGTGATCAGACTGGACTGGTATAGAAAGCCAACTTCATCAGGCAGATATATACATGCCAATTCTGGCCATGATTGGAAAGTTAAAATTAACGTCATAAAAGGTCTATATCGAAGAATTAGAAATATAGCTCACCCAGATTATCTTCCACAAGCACAAACACTACTTACCAGTCTCTTTATGGAAAATGGGTACAACAAGAGGTTCCTGCTTAAGACCAAGGATGAAGTCGACAAGCTCTTCCTTTCTAATGACATTTTACCAGAACCTCCCCCTTTACACTTATCCCCTCCTCCCCTTCCACCCCAGTTACCCCCTGCTAGCCATACGGAAATAAGTCCTTCCTTGCTCTCTTTGCCATTTATACCTGGTCTTACTTCAAAATTGGTTCATATTTTGCGCGTCATTCCCAATGTTAAGATTGCCAAGTATTATTTCTATAAAAAAATAAGCGCATTTTCAGTAAATTGAAATCTTCTCTACCTATTCTTTCCATGTCAGATGTAGTCTATTCCGTTTCCTGTCTTGACTGTCCTGCTGTGTATATTGGCCAGACATCACAATGTCTCAACCGTCGCATCGCATTACATAAAAGCGACACCAGATGCCATCCACAAAGATGTGCACTGGCAACTCATTCTGTTGATAATGGACATTCCTTTAATTTCAGAGAACCAAAAATCCTTCATATCCAAAAAAACCTTCTTAAAAGAGAATTCCTTGAGATGTGCTATATCAACGAGAATCCCCAAAATATCAATAAAAGAACTGATCTTGATGGCTTGAGCAGCATATATAGCTATCTTCTCTCTTGTGACCGTCATCCCTTGCTTAACGTCCCTGGGTCGTCATACTCCCCATAATAACTTTCGTTTTTTGGTATTTGAAAACTCTGTCCTTTTGCATGTTCCCCTCTGGGTACCATCTTGTTTAAGTATATGTTTTTCTTGGTTCCCCTCAATTTCTTCATAATTTACATCCCTATTTAGATAACATTGATATAATAAGAATTATAATAATAAAATGAATAATATGCTCCCAATTAATGAAAAATCCTTTCCAGTTATCGCCTTCCTTTTTCCTTGCTCTACTTCCCCCAGATGAAATAAAAATTGGTTCCTTTATATGTCTTTCAATGGTCATAACAGCGTAAATTTGCCTTCCCATTGGATTTCCTTTCGTCTTATACCAAAAATTTCAAAAATTTTAATTTTATTATATGACGTAGCACTTAATTTCGTACCTAAACCGGTCCTTTCCTGGTCGTTTGACCTTTCCTTTTATTCTTTTTGAGTGATCCCTTACATCTGTCACGTGGTCGTCCTTTGTCAGCGCCCTGTCAAAGTTGTCACTTTTCATTCATTTTTCTTTAAGATGGCAGGTGGTTAATTAGTTTTGAATTTCAGCATCCAACGTTATCAATGGCATCCCTGCTGTAAATGCCATGTTTTTTATGTTAAACTGTTAGTGAATAGTGGTTGTTTTAATTCAGTGTTGGTTTTTTACTATGGCGATTGTTTTTGATGGTCATTCTTGTTAGATTAATTTTCATGCTACAATTTGTGCCCTGATGAAGGTCCCAACCTAGGACCGAAATATTGGCTAAATCAATATAGTATGAACATCTGCTGATGCCCGTTTTGCCGAGTCCCTCAACTAGTTTCATAATTTATATATATATATATATATATATATATATATATATATATATATATATATATATATATATATATATATATATATATATATATATACCCTAATAAGTGAATACGAAGGAAAAAAGTTAAGTTTTAGTTTATCTTAATTTTTTTTGTTTCATTGCCTAGTATAGTCACACCTTAATTCTGTTTATTTTAACAATATTTAGAGGACCTAGTACTTCCCAGTTCTATGCTAGGGAAAAACAGTTGCTGAATAAAAATAGGTAGTGCCAAAAATAAAAAAAAAATACATTTATTAGTATCTTTATAACTAGAACCCATTTCCTACAACATAATAGCGGCCGTTTAGCACAAGTGAGTTCCTGTAAAAAGAAGCTGCTTAACATACCAGTAAATATTTCACAACCCGTTACCTGCTTCGTAAGATCATATTGAAAAAATAAAACGTTGTGTGGTACCCATTCAGAAGTGTTTTTGGATAAGTGATCACAGTTTTCCATAGTGAGGGTATGTTACATACGATGATGGATTGATAAGTTTCTAGTCTAGCATAGAAACAAAAAGCAAATCTCAAAAATAAAAAACGTTTATTCCACATAATCTCCTTTCCACTTTATACACTTCGCACAACGGTTATAAAGTAACTCTTACTCTTTCAAAAAAAAATATATATATTTGTCTTGGTTTGCAAACCAGTCTTCGACAATCTGTATTACTTCTTCATTTCAATGAAATTTGTGTATTTTCAAATGTTTTTTCAGTTTTAAGAATAGGTAATAATCCGAGAGCGCTAAATTGGACGAATATGGGGCATGATAAATTAGTTTTAAAGCCTAATTTATTTATTCTCTGCAAAACTGACAGCAATTTGTGAGTGAGCGTATTGCCTTACAAAAACAGCATCCCTGTAGATACTTTTGTTCGGAGATTTTCCACAATTTAGGGAATTTTAGTTATAAATGAACCGTTTTGCTGTGTTCCGATAAGTAGTTACTCATTCTCACAAATGCATGCCTCGCTTATTGGATTCTGCATCTGATCTCCTGCATATAGTCCCAATATTGTATAAGTACGGAACCCAGGTATTTAAAAGTCTTGACCCTCTCCACAGTAGCATTACCTATTGTAAGTGATCTTTGAGGTTGATTTCTATCCATTTTGTCTTTTTAAAATTTAGTTTTAATCCGTACTCTGCGCTTTTGGAGAAAACCATACTAGTTAACGTTTGCAATCCTTCCAGACTAGTAACCAATAAAACTGTATCATCAGCGTATCCCAAGTTGTTAATCTTGACTCCATTAATTACTACACCAATATCGGTTTCTTGCAGGGATTCATATTTTTTTCCGCATATAAATTAAAGAACAAAAATGAAAAGATGCAATCCTGGCTGGCTCCTTTCAAAATTTGAATTTTCCCGAAACAGTGTCTTCAACACGAACCGCAGCGCTTTGGTTCCAATACAAATTTGCTATTATACGAATATTTCTACCATCGAGTCCCAACTTTTTTTAGCATTTCCATAAGCTTGTCATATTGTATTGTGTCGAAAGCCCTTTCATAATCCAAAAAACAAGCAAATATATTAGCATTAACATCACGAAAACGCTGCGCTAACATCTTAATACTGAACGAGGCCTCTCGAGTTCCGACACAATTCTTAAATCCCAACTGAGTGTCGCTTATATTTTCTTCACATTTGAGATAGATGCCAAGGTGTATAATTTTTAGGAATCAAATTTATAAGTCTGTGATCGTGACATAGTTTTGCATTTAGCTTCTTGGGCAACGCACAGTGTCTCGACTAGTACAAGCTAGCGGGACAATATTATTTCTTCACTTATTTCAATTGTTTATGTATATTCCAGGTATCTTAAGCTATTTTAAGAAAAAAAAAAGTTGAAAAATGTGTACTGTATGTGTATTAATCGAAATATGTAACTGCAAGACGGAAGTGGTTTACTAATGTGTATCATTTGTTCACTATTGTCGCTAATTGTTCTTTAATTAGCTACATACGTCTACCTACTCATTATGTGTGAAAAGCACAATCATGTTTGTTTACAAAGAAATTTCTAGGAAAAACATAAAAATCATAATGATAGTATCCACATTTATTAATTTACAAAATATTATTTCTTTTAAAATAAATTAGTACAATAACAGTATCTATATATCAATTATTTACGATAACAAGGTGTATAAGTAAAAGAAATATAATATTAAATAACTTACGAGTATATACTAAGGCATGAATTATAAGCAACTACAACACACAATAAAATAAGAATAATAATTACAATAAAAAAATACTTAAACCTACTAATCACCATCAGATGAGTTGTCATCACCGCTCTCCCATTCAGTAGAATATTCAGAGAGTAAATAATCCTCCTCATTTAATTCGTGATGATGACTTACTGATGGTGTTTCGGATGGCAATGAAGGTGGGATAATCAACTGCAGAACCTCCGATGGCAAAGAAGTAAATTTTCTTCGCGGTAATTCTCTATACGAGTTGATAACAGGATCAGACGTAATTAAAAGCATTCTCAAAAGATCTGTATTTGTGGCAATACGTGACCGCTTCCTGGTGTGCCGTTCACGGAATCTACGACAGTCTTTATTTCTTTCCTCCTGGGCTTCTTCGGAGAGTTGTCCAATGGGAAGAAGAAAAGACTTTATAACTTCCGTGCTGTGTACAAGAATTTTATGCACAGTAATGGGCATGGAATACCACGAATACAGATCAAGGTATAATTTTCTAGTATCAACATAAAACTTTTCGAATTCTATATAATTTATGTCATATCCCGATGACAAAGTTCTTAAAATTACATGAAATCTACGAATAAGGTTTACGTCTAATCCTGTAATTTCGCTGATCAATTCAGCTTTGGAAAAAAATCTACGTGCTTCTTTCCATCGTTTGTGTTACCATACCCAGGTTTTGGTTTATCTACAATGAGACCCATACGATCTTTAAACACTTTTTGTATCTCTTGTGAGCGTTGCTTCACAATAGTTTTGTCGTTATCTCCCCTGACTTGCCACTTTTTTATTTCTAAACGATAGCTGATGTGAAGCAAACATTCAAACGTGCGGATCCATGCATGTAAAGTAGATAAACCAAATGCAAGGCGTTCTTCGTTGCTGGGATATTTCTTTGACTCCTCGTTCATAGTAGACGGGGTGGCACCGCAAATATAATACTTTTGTGTTGAACTTGTGTCTGTTAAGGCATTGCACACTTTGCCATCAGTCATTGTCAACAACAAATCGTGTTTAACAGAGATTTGAGACCCAGCAACGTTACATAATGTTGGAAGAAGCTGACTTACTTCATCTAAAATTTTAGAAGTTTCTTCTTTCGTAAACTCTTTTGTCTCCTTGGCAAAAATAAACTTAATAGGACGGCAATATAAAGTAGAGGAAGGTCTTGGATTTTGCCAGATCACAGTTTCGCCATCAAGCAGTCTCAAAGGGACAAATGAGTATACGAACAAAAATTCGTCTCTAGCGTTAGTGTTCTCAAATTTCTGCTTATACGTGCCATGCCCCGAACTCCCATCACAGCCCCCCCATTTGCTTACCAACGTATAATATGAACGAGGTAACACACTTCTAATGACTTCCGTCTGAGCTTTAACTAATCGTTCAGCCGTTTTATCCAAAATCGCCTGAAGTTTAATTTCAGCTCGAGATTCAGACACAGAAATATATTCGTCAGAAGGACAACGAGAAGCTTTGGACTTACCTAAACTATAAAACGATGGATACACTTGATGTCCCGCTTTCATTGACCATTTTCTTGTTTGTTTATATGAGTGAGAAGTCGATTTCGAGTCCACATAATAAGCTAAAGCTTCGTCTGGTGTTAACTGCCGACTTTGTTCAGAACACTTATTCTTTTCTCTAGTTTTACTGACCGCGACGTTATGGATCTGTTTAACAACACTTCGATGCCCTTCTTTTCGAGTAGCTAACTCAGCTGCTGTAATAAGCTCACTTGCACTTCGCGATTCCAAAAGATCTTCTACTCTCCGTCTCTTCGTTTTCGTTGATGAGTCTTCAAATGATTTTCTGGGTCGCCCTACGGAAAGAGCCGCTGATAATGTTGAAGTGCACGGCTGGTTAACACACATCTTTATTTCGATTCCGGATCCCTCTAACCAATCTTTATGTTTGATGATTTCTTTGTTACACTTTAAAGAAGTCCACTTTTGATTGAATTTTGCTGAAAGGCTTGATATTTTCATTTTGAGTCGTTTTAGAGAATCGTCAGAAACATCAGACATATTGAATTTTTCACTTATATAATAAAAAATGCCACTGTTTCGTTCAGTTTTGTCATGTTTTAGCCATTCTTCAAAAAACTCCATTTTCGTCATAGTCACGACTCGTTCTGAAAAAAATGAAATAATTTTACTTTCGGGCCTTTTCGGGGTCTATAATATATATGAATCTGTGCCTGAATGTTGTAGGTATTACATATAGAAAAATCTAGATGGATATATGTGGATAAAAAAAGTTGCTACTTTTAAAGTTTACAATTAATGTAAAATTTGGTGGATTTATCTATACATTTACAAATTGATATTACACCAAAAGTATACATATTTTTTATAAAAAATATAAGTCATAATAGAGTACATACCTTCAACAGAATATTCCATCACAAAAAACTCGTTTCACTTTGCTACCAATTTTAAAATATGTTATCACAAGTGTGCATAAAATGCAACTGATTTGCAAATGAAAATGACCTCTCTTATAAGGGTTACTTTGACCCCCTGATAAGATACCTTTATGAGGTGATAAACAAATTAATTCTTGGAATTCGTTAAATGGGGGGGGTTGTTTACAAGTCGTTATCAGTGGTTCCTGGAAATTACGTCATGAATATTGTCCCGCTAGCATGTTCTTGCCGAATCACTGTGCAACGTTACGAAAGTTGATCTTAGCTAATCCCTTGGAATTCTACCCGACTTATACACATTATCAAACAGTTCCACAAAGATAGAAGGCACACGTTCCTTCCTGAGCACCTAACAAAGCATCGACATGGATGTCATCTGGGCCAGCAGAATTTCCTTTTTTTGCCAACTTCAATACATGCACGACCTCATCTCTTGTGATATTGGGTAAGATCACGTCAAGTGGACCCCCCTATTTTCCACTTGATCATAAAAATTAAGTCCATGTATGTCTTTCATAAGTAGTTACCACCAAATATTGATCCCCCAAACGATTTTTAAAAATTTTAATTTTAACAATAATTTTTTTTACAATGAAAATTTTAGGTACTTTTAATTAAAAATTAGATTTTAAATCAACCGTTAAAGATTAATTATTGAAACTTTCAGGATTTACTGTCGAATATATATATTTTAAGAAAACATTAATAACCAAAAATTATATGTTTATTATCATATTGTTAATTAACTTTTAAATTAACAAATGAAAATTTCATTGATTTCTCGGTCGAAATTTGAAGCTTTTTTTTATCAGTCACATGTGTTATTTATCTAAGTTTAAAATTCCGGAAGAAAATTTCACAATATAAATTTATTTATCACAGCGCGCCGGGCGCCAAGCACTGTCAGAACACCGCGCGGCCGAGCGTCAGACTACATTGCAGCTTTGGTTAATTATAATTACAAATAATAATTTAAAAATATAATTACCAAACCAATTTTATTATTATTATTATCAATATTATGACTAAGGCAATAAATAAACTCTCTATTATTAAACAAAAACAGGAAAAACTAACTAGTAGTTAAATATTAAAATTTATGAACTTCTCGTAATCTTTATTTTATTTTTTTTTAAAAACTTTGTTAGTAAAAACTTTCTCATCCTCCGACACAAGCTTACATTCCAGTAATACATCATCCAACGGTTTAAAATAGTGGAATTGACGAGTATTTTTTATTGTAATTGCTCGTTCAAATCGTTGTTGATTCTTTTGTTGTTGGGTTATTATGATTAATATCAGTACCACTCAATTTCTTCACAGAAGTTAGAATTGCTTTTTTACACTCAGATACACTCGACACTCGTATTCAATTTTATTGGTGGTTCACCGACCTCCAATAGCAATTTATTAATGTTATTAATTTTTAGTTGATTATCTACAGCATCACATTTGAAGGTCGGGTCTTTCTTGTTATCATCTTTAATCTCATCTACTTCCGGATCAGTCGCATCGATACTTACATTGTTATTTACAGGTTATTTACCAGGATTTTCAGGTTTTCCAGGTTTACGACCTAAATATATGGCTCTCTCACAAGAATTGCACATGTAATATCCGATAAAATCTTTAAAATCGCAGGCTCGATTGGCTGTGGTTAGAACTAAATTTTTAATTACGTATTTATGATTCTTTTTATTTAATGGATCGCAACATTTATTTACTCGGCCCATTTTAAATCACAAAAATTATTATTAATTTAAATAAAAATTATAATAATATAAATTGATTAAGTTACAAAACACAAATTTACACAACCTCAGTTCGTATTTTTAATAATTATTTAACTCACGTCTGAACTCATTTAACGAATAAATTGAAATGACTGCTTAAATTCTCTTGTTATTTACGTGGAGACGCGAAAAACAAATGAAAATCGTAACCGAGCGGTTTATTTTTTTTTTTAACTAAAAATGGAGTACTTCCTGGTAAATTTAAAAATGATAGCTTACTAAATTACCAAGCAAAAATAAATATAAAATACATGGTCTTGTAAAGTTTTTAATTGACTATTTATTAATTTTCCCTGTTCAATGTAAGAATAAAAAATGATTTTATTGCATTGTTGATAACACTTTTACAAGGATAAAATTTGTTTAATAATAATAATAATAATCATAAAAATAATAATAGTAATAATAATAATAAAATTCCAAACCGAAGCTGCAATGTAGTCTGACGCTCGGCCGCGCGGTGTTCTGACAGCGCTTGGCGCCCGGCGCTCTGTGATAAATAAATTCGTATTGTTTAAACTAATCGCGAGCAGTGAAATTTTCTTCCGGAATTTTAAACTTAGATAAATAACACATGTGACTGATAAAAAAAGCTTCAAATTTTGACCGAGAAATCAATGAAATTTTCATTTGTTAATTTAAAAGTTAATTAACAATATGATAATAAACAAATAATTTTTAGTTATTAATGTTTTCTTAAAATATATATATTTGACAGTAAATCCTGAAAATTTCAATAATTTATCTTTAACGGTTGATTTAAAATCTAATTTTTAATTAAAAGTACCGAAAATTTTCATTGTAAAAAAAACTATTGTTAATATTAAAATTTTTAAAAATCGTTTGGGGGATCAATATTTCATGGTAACTACTTATGAAAAACATACATGGACTTAATTTTTATGATCAAGTGGAAAATAGGGGGGTCCACTTGACGTGATCTTGCTCATTGACACCATCATTAAAATGAATGCTATTTCACACTTCTGGTTTGGTCATCAAAAAGATATCTAAAATATATATAAAATGCAACGTCTTTCTGCTTATCGTCTTATCACTCGAGAACTACTTATCCCATTTATATACTTTTTTTAAAACATACATATGTTCTCTGGTCAGGTTATAAGCTATATTTTATTAGATAGGTAACTAAGGAATAAGCAGTGGTGATACTAGTGAATCAAGTCCGAAAAAAGTTTGCCGCTAGAGCGTTTTCTTGCAATTCACTGCCTAAATCATTAAATATGGAACAATATCATATAGCAAAGAATATAATATATATGAAATGCAACTGTCTGTCTGTCCGTTAGTGCCCTTATGACTTGAGAAGCACTTATCCGATTTACATGTTTTTTTTTTTAATTTATACATTTGTTCTCTGGCCAGGTTATATATAATCTTCTATAATATATATAAAATGCAACGTCTCTCTGTCTGTCTGTTTGTCCGTCAGTGCGCTTATCACTCGAGAACCACTTATCCGAGTTATGTGCTTTTTTTAATACAAACATATGTACTCTGGCCAGGTTATAGGCTATATTTTATTACGTTAGGTAACATAAGGAATAAGCAATGATAATAATAGTGAATCAAGTCGGAAAAAAGTTTGCCGCTACCGCGTTCTCTTGCAATACACTGCTTATATATATAAAATGTAACGTCTCTCTCTGTCTGTCTGTCTGCTCATTAGTGCGCTTATCACTCGAAAACCATTTATCCGATTTACGTGTTTTTTTTTTTTTATTTATACATCTGTTTTCTTGCCAGGTTATATAATAATAATAATAATCTATAATCTATAATATATATAAACTGCAACGTCTCTCTGTCTATCCGTTAGTGCGCTTATCATCCGATTTACGTGTTTTTTTTTCAAAATCTTACCTTTATATTTATCAAAAAAAAATCCATAATACTCGTATATATAAAACGCAACGTCTCTCTGTCTGTCTGTCCGTTAGTGCGTTTAGCACTCAAGAACCACTTATTCGATTTACGTGTTTATTTTATAAAATAGATTTTTTTTTTATGGGTCTAGCACACGTGCTACAAGGAAGTCCCTAAAGCGCTACAGGAGCGACACGTGTGCGGAAAAAAAAGCGATTCACGTTGTTCTTGAATCGCTGTAGAATGTACTCGGTGGGAAACACAGTCCTAGGCAAATTATTCGAAAGGGATGATGTTCTCCATATAAAAGACTGCTTGAAGAGCGTTGTACGAGGAGTAACAAGCTGAACCTCATACGGGAAGAATTAGCGCGACGTGTACTTCTAACATGCAGTATTCTGGGAAGAATTAAGCCGGCCACATCTTTCGAACACTTTCCATGAAAGTACTTGTAGAATAGGCTCAAGTCGCCAACCGTTCTTCGATGTTCCAGCGAATCAAGGTCGTCGGTCAGTTCGGGGTCTCCAATCAGACGAACAGCTCTTCTCTGAATAGAATCCAACAAATGCAGTGTATGTTTGAGAGCGGAGCTCCAACATGGGAGCAGTATTCCATAGTTGGTCGAATTTGAGCTGTTAATTCTTTAACAGTTGCTGTGGAGTGTAAAGCTTTTTGGTTCGAAATAATATTCCCAACTTTTGAGAAGCTCTCCTTGCTATGCCTGCAACATGTTTATGCCAGGACATATTTGCTCCCAAATTAATGCCCAACAAATTGAGTGACGATGTTAGAGGGATGGAGTGTCCCGACATAACTATATCGGGTTCAGCAACGTTAACTTTTTTAGAGAAAACTGCCGCCTGGGTTTTTGTAACGTTAAATTCCACTTGGTTACTGTCACCCCAAGATAGAATTTCTTCCAGGTCTTTGTTAAGTTGAATGACTTCCTGCTGTCTGCGGATATTCGTCTGAGTAGCCGATGTCCGAGCGTTCAAAGTGACTGAAGAGAGAAGTGTACTGTCATCTGCAAAGCTGTAGATTGGATTTACGGTCTTTTCCAGCAGATCGTTAATGTAAATGAGAAAGAGAGTAAGAGACAGTATGGAGCCTTGGGGTACACCGGCGTTGATAGTGAAGGTGTTAGAAAGAAATCCGTCGACTGCCACTCGTAAAGAACGCTCTTTGAGGAAACATGAGAGCCACAAACAGAACCTTTCAGACATACCATAAGAACGTACCTTAGCCAACAGCCCATCGCACAGTATGTCGACTAGTACAAGTTAGCTGGACAGAATTATTTTTTCACTTATTTCAATTGTTTATGTATATTTTAGGCATATTAAGTTATTTTAAGAAAAAATTCATCGCGTTGGTTTTTTTTATGGGCGTGGCTAATTTTTTCCCCTAAATTAGTCAGCTACGCAGACATATTTAACGATAACTCGGGAACAACTTGTCAGATTTTTATAAATAAAACATTAAAAAATGCGTAACAAAATTTTATTAAAGTTGATTGAATATTATTTTATTCTATCTTTTATCGTTTTGGAGTTATTTAGAAATTAATGGAGAGAAAAAAATTTTTTTCGTGTAAAATTCATTATTTTTTTTCGGTAAAAAAGCGCAATAACAAAAGAAAAACAAAATATTATACATTTTTCTGACAGCTGCGTATCTGGAAAATAAAATAAGGTATTAATCATGAAAATCGGTTAATAAATATGGGTTTTATTCACAATTTACCGCAGGTACTCAATATCGATAAAATTTGTGTAATACAGCCACCCTTGCATATCGCGGTAGGATTGCATCAGCTTAGCAGGTAGATAACGGAACTAAAGGGCAAGGGTATTTTGTATGGTTATTAGAATTAAAAATTATAATACAGTGTCTTTCATTTAGCTGCATTTCGCTTACCTGTATTTTTTGTCTAGCTGCACAAAACATTGTATAACAAAAACAAAATATTCTGCGTATGTGCACGAATTTTTCTACAAACTTGAATGTGCAACTAAATGAAAGACACTGTATTATTATTTTTTTAATAATAACCAGATGAAAAATCATTTATTGCATTTGTCAATTAAAAATAAAACAATTAACCCATATTACTTAGTTTTATTGACACAAAAAGGATAAACTCAAATAATACCTGCCTTTCAGGTAGGTAACTTGTGCATTATACATACATAAGTAGTTGGTATTTTAAAATGTTTTTGATTTTTTTAAGGTACATATTTCTTGCTGCTCGGTTCAAAAACAAATTGTTTTTGAAAATTGCAGTCAAAAATTTTGTTTAATTTTAAAATAAATGTTATAAATGCTCTGTAATAAATTTAGCATAATGACACTGACTGTAATTATATGTAAAATAAAAATACTCATTTATTGATAAAGAAAAATTTACAAGTCAAGGTTTACATGCTTAGCACAAGCACTACATAACTAAAAATAGTGGCTGAACCTAATAATCATCATCAGAGTCTTCTGATGAGTCGTTTACTGTATAATCGTTATCATTTTGTGGCATTGTGCGACAATATGATGACGATTCCAATCTTGAATCATCTATGCTAGGGCTTACAATTAACTTTAATACATCTGTACATATTTTTTCCGGCTTTTTTTTTTTTTTTTTGGGAATCTCTCGAAGACTATTGATCAAAGGATCAGATGTTATAATTAACATGCACAGTAAGTCTCTATTCGTGGCAACACGCGAGCAATCTGCGGCAATCTTTGTTCCGTGCTTCTTGAGCCTCTTCGGAAAGCTGCCCAATTGGAAGCAATGCCGCTTTGATGACTTCTGTGCTCTGAATTAATATTTTATGCACAGTAGCAGGCATACAGTACCACGAATAGAGACTAAGATAATGTTTTCTGGTTTCAAGACAAAATTCTTTGAATTCAACTAAGTTTATCTCGAATCCAGAAGACAATGTTCTCAAAATAACATCAAACTTTTTTATAATTGTAACATCCAACCCTGTGATCTGAGCACTCATCTCAGCATTCTTAAAAAAGCGACGGGCTGTATTTCCATCATTTGAAGAACCAAATCCTGGCTTTGGTTTATCTACAATGAGACCCATCTCGTTCTTAAATTTCAATTTGATTTCCTCGGAACGAACCTTAATATCTGCTTTGTCTTCGTTGCTTCTAGCCTGCCATTTCTTAATATTCAACTTGTAACTGATATGTAAAAGACATTCGAAGCAACGAATCCAAGCATGAAGTGTAGATAAACCAAAGCCAAAATGTTCTTGATTGCTGTTAAACATCGCGGAGTCATCGTTCATCGTCTTAGGGGTGGCGCCACAGATGAAACACTTTTGGGATGAACTAGTTTCCTTTAAGGCGTTACACACCTTTCCGTCTGTCATTGTCAGCAAAAGTTCGTGTTTTACAGAGATTTGAGAATCACCAAAGTTGATAAGTGTTGGAAGAAGAGCATTAACTTCTTACCACAATCTATTTGTCTCCACTAACGTGAAGTCGTTCGTTTCTTTGGCAAATATAAATTTGATTGGGCGACAATACAAAGTTGATGAAGACCGAGGATTTTGCCAAATAATTTTGGACCCATCGTATAACTTAAGGGGAACTAAAGAAAATGCGAAAAGAAACTCGTCCGTATATTCAGTGTTCTCAAATCTCTGTTTGTATGTGATGTGCCCAGAACTTCCATTACATCCCCATTTACTAACAAGTGTAAACGATGAACTTGTTGGGAGCACACTGCTGATAACTTCATTCTGTGCTAATACTAGACGTTCCACTGTTTTATTTAATAAGGCTTGCAAATTTATTTCAGCACGAGTTTCTGTTATAGCAATGTGCTCCTCTGCAGGGTAACAGGCCTGTTTGGACTTTTTTAAACTAAAATATGATGGAAACACATTATGCCCCGCCATCATAGACCACTTCCTAGTTTGTTTGTAAGAATCCGTTGTTGACTTAGGATCTATATAGTAAGCTAAGGCTTCGTCACTACTTAATTGCCTAGGATTAACGGAACTGGTATTTTTAGACTTAATAATATTATCTGGGCTCTCACTAATGTCTCTAATCACATTGGCAATTTTCCTTTGCCCTGCTGAACGCACAGCAATTTCGGCAGCAGTCACCAATTCACTGACACTTCGGGATTCTACGAGATCCACGACGCGACGTTTCTTCGTCTTAAACGACGATTCCTCGAAATCTTTGCGAGGTCTTCCTGCAGGAGTCACATTCTCACTTGATGTTGAAGGTTGTGGCGCAAAAGAACTCGCAGTAAACTGTATGTCTGCTTCATCCAACCAATTCTTATTTTTAATTAAAAAACGCTCCTTCGACTTTCCTGAAGCCAACCATTTGGCACCAAACTTATTAGACAAGTTGGATATCTTCAACTTTATTTCTTTTTGGCTGCTTTCAGTAATGTCACCAAAGTGAAATTTTGAAGAAAGAAAGTCATATACTCGCGAGTTTTTTTCATTCTTCGTGTGTTTCAACCACACCTCAAAAAACGCTACCCTTGAAATAGAGTAAACGTGTTCTGGAAAAAAAGAAAAAAAAAACATGTTGTACTGAAGTGTGTTAAACAATATATGTATTTTTACGAAGAATAAAGTTATTTTTGTGTAATATCTAAAAACTAGCCCGGATAGAGGTGAATGTCTGTATATTCTGAACTTTCAAAGTTTTTTTTTTTAAAAAACACGCTAAAATATATAGGCTATTTAAAAAAAATACTAAAAATTCAAATTAATAGATTCTGATTTAAAAAAAAAATACATTTAAAAATAGTACTTACCCTCAGTATTAATATTCATCACAAAAACTTTCACAATATTACAATATGTCACTATAAGATGTGCACGAAAGTGTCGCTAAATTGCAACTGATTGATTGCATTAAACTCATTACCTGACTTCTGACGCTTATGACTCGCCACTTGCAAATTTGATAAACAACCTTTTCTCGGAATTCGGGGTTTGGTGGTGTTGTCTACGTTTTGCAAATAAGATTTTCCTGGAAATCATAACATAAATTTTGTCCACCTAGCATGTTCTACGCGACACACTGTGGCATCGTGCCAAACATGGTCGAATGCCTTGGATATGTCAAGAGCAACCGCTTGAAATTCTCCAAAGTGTTCAATTGCGTTGTTCCAGACATGTGTTACATAAGTCAGAGGATCTCCTGTTGATCTATTTTTACGAAAGCCATATTGGTGATCGCTAATAATGTTGAATCCTTCAAGACATTTTAGAAGATGCTGATTGATAGCCTTTTCCATGACTTTCGATATTATTGAAAGCAGTGCGATTGGTCGATAGTTATTTGGCAAGGTTTTCTTGCCTTTTTTAGGTATCGGCTGAACTGTAGCACATTTCCAGCAGGATGGAACTATTCCCTTTCTGTAGGATAGGTTGAAAAGTCTACAGAAAACTGGTGTTAGTTCCCTCGCACAGTTTTTAAGAACTATGGCAGGTATTCCGTCAGGGCCAGAAGCCTTTTTTTCTTCATCAGTATACGCTTTATGATACGCTGTCTGAAGACAACATCGGGCATCCTTGACTGCACTATGGGAATAGTAGGTGGTGTTTTTCCTTGGAAATCGACAGTAGAATGTGAAGCAAAGAGTTCAGCCAACAAGTTCGCTTTCTCAACAGGTATCGTTGCAATAGAATTATCTGGCCGTGTGAGTGGCGGTACGGTGGAGTTGGTGAAATTTTGACTAACTGCCTTAGCGACCGACCAAAAGGACCTGGAATTTTCGGGACAAGCGAGAAGTTTGTTTCTAATTCGTTGATTGTGTACCTCCTTGGTTTTGTCGATAACCTCTTTGCATCTATTCCTGGCACGAACAAATGTGTTACGATTTATGGTGTTAGGATTTTCATGCCATTGTCGGTATGCAAGGTGTTTAGAAGCAACAGCTTCTTTGCATTTTCGGTCAAACCAAGGCTTGCCGTTGGGAGGGCATTTCTTCGAAAAGGGGATGTAAGCTTCCATATCGGCCAAAATAACATCGGAAACCTCCCTGGCGCAGTCAGATGGGTCGTCGGATCGAAAACAAACGTCTAACCAAGGGAAAGTTCGAAAATATTCCATGAGATCTTCTCATTTAGCAGACTTGTAGTGCCAAATCTTGCGCAGTTTAGGCATCTCTCTGCCACTGATTGGTAGAAAACTTGATGTCGAAAGTAGTTTATGGTCGTAAGAACCTAACGGCGGATTTACGCTGACCGTGTAAATCTCCGGATTGGTGGTTAAAAACAGCGTTCTGTGTTACGTTAAATAACATAAGGAATATGCAGTGACGATAAGAGTCAATCGAGTCCACGCGAGCGGAGCCGCGGGCAGGGCTAGTCTTACATGTACTTCCCAGTCCTCTAGTTTTTCGTCGGTTGTTAATATTTTACCGAGATGATTTGTCAAGATTCCATTGCTTTTGTTTTTGTACAATCCAGCTCTCTGTTTCACTTTTTTATGTATACTAATGAAGTCATATTTTGAATGCAATGTTCCTATTTCTTTACGTTAGAATGATAGCCATTCTTCTTTGGCCTGTTTGATCCTATTTTCCTACTTTTGTAATTTAAGGTATTCTAGTGTATCAACAGTTTTAGACTTTCTTTTTTCATCCATTAAATCTAAAATTTTATTTGTCAACCATGGTTTGGATTCTGTATCTGCCAAATATCAATTCCGGGTATATATCTTTTCTTTGAACATTTCTTGAATCTCAGAATGAACCCACTAACAAGGTATGACGTAAGTAAACGTCAGCTCTTGGATAGATTTTTGTAGCCTTAAATACGTACAAACTCCCGGTTTATTGTCAAATTGTATTATAACTGTCTGCAACTTTCCAGTCCGTTTCCAGATTTAGCCTTGTATTAAAAGTGTCAGTGAACTAAATATAGTCTATTAATTATCAAACTATTACATATATACTAGTGCAGAGCTCTCAGACACAATAAAAATAGACAGAATATATGATTCATAGCATCATTTCCCGCCAAAGCAATGATCTATTGGAAACTGCATTGAGTTACGAAAAGGACAAGTAGGAAATATTGGGCAGACTTTCTTATGAAAAATAAACCGGTCAAGTGCAAGTTCAACTTGCACAATTAGTATTCCGTACGTTGATTGCTTTCAAAATAAAAAATTGTGTTACGGTGGTATAATATGATCAGTGACTTCACAAACACACACTCCAAAGGGATTTTCAACAAAGGTTGTTTACAATATTCACTGAAAACTGATGACCTTGAATTTTTTGTTTTTTATATACCAGATAAATTATTAAAGGTAATACATCCCGTGGAGAGCATTCCAGAATTTTTTCAAAATTTTTTGATCAATTCTTTTCGAGATAAGGTGGAGGGACAGCGATTTTTCGCGACTTTTTAAAAATAATACAAAGAAAAGTGGGTCCAAGTCCTACATTATTTATATATATATATATATATATATATATATATATATATATATATATATATATATTTATATCTATATATAATTTGGGTTGAATTCTTTCTTGAACCTTGGAATAGCTCTATCAAAACACATTCAACAATTGATTTTAAAAATACAAGAATCTTAAAAAAAGAATCAAATTATTTTAAACGATCAATCCATGAAATGATTTGTATTAATAAGGAGAAAAACAATATAAATGACAAAAGCGACGTTAGGGGTCTCAGTCATACTTATTTCGGACTCTTCTCATAATAACTCAATACCAGTTAATAAATAAAAACACATAAACAAACCAAAGAATGACCTTCGTTCTCTATACATATCTAAAGTTATTTTAAAAAATGTGACCGTCTTAGTAATACCTTTTAAAGAATGTTAAGTGTACCTTCGTTTCAACCCACACGTATAAGTTTTTATATATATTTTTGTGTGTATTTTTTATTATTTCACCTTCTACATTGTATTATAAGTTTAAGAATTTTATATATTCATAATTAAAAAATTGTGAATCCTATTGAACATCCAAAACAATCCTGTAAAATCAAAATTTTAAAATCATAAAAAAAGTAAAGAAAGGAGGAAATTGTATATTGATTGATAATTTCAATTTTTAGATGAACTGAAGAAGCCTACAAATTAGGCGAAACGTTTTCACTAAACTTTTAACTAGAACGTGATGTAATTTCTCTATCCTTAAAACAAAAGAACCATAAAGCCCAAGAAATTGAATATATATATATATATATATATATATATATATTTATATATATATATATATATATATATAATACATATATATATATATATATATATATATATATATATATATATATATATATATATATATATATATGTATATATATATATATATATATATATATATATATATATATATATATATATATATATATATATATTGTAACTTGGGAACTTGCCCTCAGGCAGGAGGCATGAAATTATTTTTTTTATGGTTAAAAACTTTATTTGTACTATTTTTTTTTTGGGCACCATTCATTTTAAAATAGAAAGGATCTAACTTCAGCTAAAAAAATGAAAAAAACACTGAAGTGTTTATACAGTTGGTATCAAAGAATTAGTCTAGTACAACCCTTCTTATCCTGAAAAGAAAGATAGATGTACAGTGAAACACTAGCTTTAACCAACAAAAAGAAAATTTATTCATGATTTTAAAATAAAAGTTCCAACCCTTGCAGTTTTAGGAATTACAAAAATTCTAGCCTAACAAGTAGTTATTATTAGTAGAGTTCCTAAATCAGGCGTCTTATTTCTAAAACTTTACTACACCCGAAATCGAAGAGTAGTGATTTTCACTTCACGATTCTTCAGTTCAAATTGCTGTTAAAACACTTATTTGCGGGAAATAGATCTACTGATGTATGTTCTGGTGACTTACGGTTTTCCTACGGGCTTCTAGGCCTTAAATTGAACACAAAACCGATTTCACACATTCCATCACTTATGAGAAGAGCCTACTTTGGCTACTCCATGTAGAAAAAACACACTAAGCCCACTACGGCTTTACGTTAAAGACTCGTACTTAATTTGGCTCTCGTAAATATTGCCAGAAGCCTCTACTGCGGCTTGATGGGCAAAGCCTGGCTGCGGCTTGATGAGAATAAGCCTTCTCGGCGGCTCGATGGAAAAAAAGCCATCACGGCGGCTTGATGGTACTAAGCCTTCACGGCGGCTTGGTGGAAGTCAGCCTTCACGGCGGCTTGGTGGAAGTAAGCCTAGATCCGCGCTCTCCGGACCCTTAAATAAACCGTGAGAACTCTGTCTCTAAAATGGCGACGCCGGAACCAAACTCCGGAAACAAACATTTGACCAATCCCGGCGTACTACGAATTCGATAGATTCGGTCGGAAACCCGCACTGCACACTGTACGACGAGCGGCTAGACATTCCAGTGTAATACACTGCTCGATACAAAGATGAAAAGAAGTACAATATAAAGCGAAAAATCAGTAACATTACATACTCTTAAAATCTAGGAAAAAATGAATGTTACATTTACCCCCTTCCAAAAAGAAATAGACTACACTAGTCTATTAAACTAAGCCTATTCATCTAAAAAAAGGTACAAAGTGCTACATTGTCACTTAATACTAAGGTCAAAACTTAAAACAAAATTACAATCTTCGGACCTTACTACTAGACTTAATTTAATTAAGCACTAATATTAAGTACAATGAAAACTAAATGAAAGTCTTTGCATGATCACAAGAATCTTATAACTAGACTTAACTTAATTAAGCACTAAGGTTAAGTACATCAAGAAGTAAATAAAAATCCTTGCATGAACATAAGAAATACCTGTCCAGAGTAACAATAGCGGTCTTCTTATATAAAAGAATCAGCTCTATTATTGTTACCAAAACAAAAAAAATATATCTTTGTCTAGACCCTTGTCTAAATCAAAAAAAGTGAACTGAAACAAAATATGAACACCCCCCTTAAAATAGTTTAAGGATTGTCAGAAAATTTTCTATTTCAGCAAAAGAAATTTAGAAAAATTCTTAAATAAAGAAAAATAAAAAAATAAATGATTCTAGTGCAAACACTAACACTAAAAGGAGAAAGTCTTGTAAGACCATTTAGCACAAGGCTAAGAAAAACATCTGGATGAAACTCCAGACAAACGCTCGGGAAAAATCGCCATCAATGCTCTAGCTCACCGCTAAGAGAACATTCTAAATCTAGTATCACTACTAGTCGCACTCAGAAAATAATCGCACTCTATAACGCAATGTCGACGTCCTAAGACATCCAGACATGCTAGAATCGCCAGGGAAAACGCTACATCGCGCAATGTCGACGTCCTGAGACATCCAGACATGCAAAAATCGCCAGGGAAAACGCTCTGGTTGATCGCCAGAAAACACGCCAGCTCATCGCCAACAAAACACTCTGGTATATCGCCAGAAAAAAACCTCGGCTCCTCGCCAAGAAAACACTCTGGTATATCGCCAGAAAAAACCTCGGCTCCTCACCAAGAAAACACTCTGGTATATCGCCAGAAAAAAACCTCGGCTCCTCGCCAAGAAAACATTCTGGTACATCGCCAGAAAAAAGCCTCGGCTCCTCGCCAAGAAAACACTCTGTAAATAGTCCTCGACTACACAAAGTCTGCGTTCTAAAAAGAACAATCTCGCCATTAACATAGTGAGTAGCTATAAAAGCTAACGATATCACTATAAGCGCAGTGAATAGCTATAAAAGCCAAAATTCACCCTAAACACAGTGAATAGCTATAAAAGCTAAAATTCACTAAACTGAATGATCCTGCCTCAAAATGCAACGTTCACAAAGAACAGAATGATTAGTCCGCGCGCAACTAACATTCAAGGAAACATTCCCAAATATGAGACAGCAAGTCTCGAAATAGGACCTCCCTAAAATCACAATTTTATATATAGGAGTCCATAAACAAAACGACTCAAAATCACACATTTTGAGCACATGCCCTCAGGCAACCAATACACACCGAAACATATACAGAAATATATACAGGAGTTCAAATCCCAAACTCTTGGTTATGATAACTCCATATCAAGCTTGGTGAAAGCTCTTAGCAAAAGCTAATCAAATCTTCGGCACATCGCACCAAAGTGGCAAATCTGCCTAGAAACATGAGCCGGAAAAAAAACGCCCTCCGTCATTCTTCAGGATGGCTACACAGAGATATAAAACTTAACCAGCATTGCGCTTCTTCAAGTTGCATGAAGAACCCTCGTGTACTGGTCTCGCCCTAGAACAACAACGGAAAACATCTAATCCATCCCACATAACAGGAGACAAACACCTCACCACGATATACTGAAAGGTGGAGACAATAAAATACGGAAATGGTGACCCTGGTGTCCACCAACAAAAGGGAGTAGATTATAGCATCCACTAAACTAAAACGGTGTCTACCACACCACCATAAGTCAAAAAAATTAATCAATAGGGTGTTCCGAAACACACTACTGCCAACAGCCTGTCACCACTAATAGGCTAATTGGAGCTGAGGTCGACTACAGTAGCTAGGCTCTCCTTTGGCTCAAATAGAAATAACCATTGAGTAACAAAACCTCTAAAGGTCCCAAAAGTCAAACGTTCGCCCTCCATAGACTACCCTTCCAATCAGTCTGTTCCTCAGGAAGACTAACTCCCTGCCAAACGTCGTAACGGCATCTGTTAGCACCCGGTGCATCACAGCCTGTAAGCCTGTAAAAACAGATAACTCATGGGATACAACCTAAAAGGTTTACTAGGTTGACTTAACCAAGCTTCTTACGGAAATTTCCAAAAAAAACGAAAATGAGCTTAAAAAGCTACACGAAGCAAAAATTTCTCAATTTTTCGGTGGCAATGCAACAAAACTTTTGAAGACGACAAGAGCTTTTCCAGCTTAATCAGAAACAAGAAGAAAACATCGTTGACAGCTAAAATATTCGATCATGGTGTTAATCGTCTCCCTAGACAATAGCCTCTAGAAGAAACTGCTACAGGCATAACCGTTTTCTGTCAGCCCAAACTTCTAGATTACCTCTTGGAAATCTAAAAATTCGGTTAGGAATCTTCCTTCACTGCGCTTAGCCACTCTTGACAAGGTTCTCATCTCGGTATCAGATTTTGATCATTTCTTTGTGAAACGACTGTCTTACTCTGCTCTCGTCTCCTGTAAATGATCAGCCTTTAGTTCTCCCGCTGGACTTCAATTTCCTATCAATCTGATAGTAGACCGAAAAACTCATCATACGCCTATGAGTCTATGCAAAAAATTTTTTAAAAAATTTGTGACTCAAAGGTAACGTTTAAGCGGCCCTGAGAAGAATAGAATATACCCTCAGTTTGTCAATTCAGAAGAAGATCTAAATCAAATTAATCCAAGTCTTAGACTTGCTGGATAAACCAAAATCAATTTACTCTTAATTGCACCCATAATATACCATTAAGGTAATAAAAATACACCCACTCGGGTAACAAACTTTGAAATTGCTCATAAAATCTTTTGACTCAACATCATACCACACGAGCTATATCTTGCGCTTGTCCAAACTCAAGATCACTTTGGATTGCCTCTAATCAAAATTTCGCTTCCAAGTGTCAAGAACTGGATATTATTTGGGGTCATAAGCAAATCAAATCCCGCGACCACCGACATACCAGTCTTATGATATATCCTGAGTGTGACTCTTTCGCAAGCTCGCAACAGCTGAGTCGATGCTAAACATCAACCACTATCAACCTAAGTTTGGATATGATCAGTACCCAAAACCTTAGCAAAAAACTATAAAAGTAAGCTATACTCTGCTCAACTTTTATAACAGTCAAAAAAACGAGGTCGTCACCTCTACAGAGCAACATCAAAAAAAACTAAAGCAAAGCAATTAAGATAATGTAAATATAAATTATTCTTCTTCTGACAAACTTTCATTAGGGTTAGGTTCATTGAATGGTTTTAAGTCTTTAATATGCCATCGTCCCACTTTAGTCCCATCTAAATTAACTAAACCATAAACTAAATCTGAAATCTTTTCTCTTATCACGCAATGCACATACTTAGGTACCAACTTAGATGTGAATTTATCAGCTGCACTGGAAAGAATTTTATTTTTTCGCCAAACGTGATCACCTATCTTAAAGGAAAAATCCCTTTTTCTAAGGTTGTAAGACTTACTGTTCCGTTCATAAGCCTTATGTATCCTACTACGCACGTCGGTGAAAATATCTTTTAAACCCTTTAAATTTTCGGCGTACGCACCCCTGTTACCCGGAATTATTTCGCTGTCAACATTGACATCCAAATCTAAATTTTTATAATACGATCCAGATAGAGGTATATGTCTGCCGTAAACTAAGAAAGACGGTGTGAACCCTGTTACTTCGTGTCTTGCGGTATTTATAGCTTGTTGAATTTTGGAAATATCTCTATCCCAAGTGTCATGTGAATCAACGTAACTTCTTAAAGCGGTCCCGACTGTTCGGTTATTACGTTCAACAAAATTACATTGTGGAGAGTACACGGGATTAAAACGGATGTTAAAACCATAAGTTTCACTTAAGCTCTTAAAACTCTTAGAGGTAAACTGAGTACCGTTATCGCATATCAAGAGCGATGGAACACCGTGGATTAGAAAGACATTATTTTCCAAAATTCTCTCTATATATTCAGCTTTAGAGCTTTTCAAAGGAAATAGCATGGTATACTTTGTAAACCAGCAAGAAACCACGAGAAGCCGTTTATTTCCCTTTTTTGAACGTGGAAATGGGCCTACTAGATCAGCTGCTATGACTTGAAAAGGGTAATTAACCGTTTTCTCTTTTCCCATCAGTCCCATAGGTAGTGTATTTGGAGATTTCTGCGCTCCACATACTTCACAAGTCCTCACAAACTTTAAGATATCAAAGCGCATTTTTGGCCAATAATACTGTTCCTGAACCCTGTGAAGAGTTTTATAAAAACCAAAACGACCAGAAGTAGGAGGAGTGTGACACATGTCTATTATTTCCTCTCTCTGTGGTTTAGGAACTAGTATTTTCCACTCGGGTACATTAACTTTTAAAGGCAACTGGTTTGGGATAAATTTGTGCCCGAAATCATTTTCCACCTTCCACTGCGGAAAATTTTGAGGGAATTCTTTAATTTGCTGCCGTAAATTATCGTACCATGGATCTATACGATCTATGTCTACTGTATCAATTCTTACGCCAATCTGTGCATTAAGACTGTTTTTGTCCACTGTATGATCTGGGATTCTTGACAAAGCGTCAGGAATAACATTGTGGACTCCTTTTCTATGAATTAAATTAAACGTATGTTGTCTCAGCCTAATCGCCCAACGCGCTAGTTTGCCACTAGGGTTTTTAATAGAATTAAGCCACAATAAACTATAATGATCTGTTATGACCATGAAAGGAACACCTTCTATGTAAGGTCGAAACTTTTCGATGTTAAAGAGTACTGCTAAACATTCTTTTTCAACAACCGAATAGTTACGTTCAGCCCTTGATAAAGTTCTACTGGCATATGCTATCACTCTTCACTAGAAATATAAAACTGTTGGGAAAAATTTGGTTGGGATAAAATGGGGAGCTGAAACCAATAGCTCTTTAATCTTTATAAAAGATTCTTCGGCTGCCTTTGTCCAATCTACCGATTGTCCTTTTTTTCGTCCTTTCAAAAGATCATTAATAGGCGACAACAGGGTAGAAAAATTCTCAATAAAACGTCTATACCATGAACACATTCCTACGAAGCGCTTAACTTCCGTAGTATTAGTAGGTCTCGCATAATTAACCATGCTTGCTACTTTATCCGGATCGGTACGCAAGGAATTTGAGCCTACAATATAGCCTAAAAACTTTAGAGAAGTTTTGAAAAAATCACATTTGCTCAAATTTATCGTCAGTCCGGCCTCTTTCAATTTATCTTTTACTTCTTTAAGTAAGCGAATATATGCGATTCGAAGTCTTCCGATGTTACTAAAATATCACCGAGATAGGTAAAAATATGTGGCTCATATTTCGGACCAAATATAGCGTCCACTAAACGTTGCTGAGTTTGAGCAGCGTTCTTTAGACCAAACGGCATAGTGACGAACTGAAATAGACCTCGGCCTACTACTGCAAAAGCGGTCTTTTCCTTAGAGGATTTGTCCAAAGGAATTTGCCAGAAAGCCTTTCTAAGATCTATCGAGGATACATACTTAGCATTCCTGAGTGATGTCAAAATTCTATCGATGTTCGGTAATGGATAGTTATCAAATTTGCTGACCTCGTTGAGCTTTCTTCCGTCAAAGCATAGACGATATCACTCCGAGTTTCAACATTTCGTCTAACTCCTTATTTAATACTTTTGACATGTACGGAGACATGGCGAAGGGCCTTGTCTTTACAGGACTGGCATCAGCCGTATCTATAGACATGGTGATTTTTTTCGTTCGGCCTAACCTATCTTTACTACTTATTTCCTTGAAAGAGCTTATTACTTTTTCTGCCTTTAAGCGTTCCGTCCGCGAGAGATCATCTAGGGTACATAGACGCGAGAAAAGGTTTTCTAATGAAATTTCTGAATAACAATCTTTAAAACTTGTATGAGAATTGACTTCTAGGGACTGTGGATATCACGAATTATCTTTAAAATTTACTAAAATTCCGAATTTTTGTGCAAAATCACATCCTAAAACCAAAGTATGTGATAGAGAAGGTACTACTAGAGCAGAGATTACTAAACAATGACCATTGCAGACTAGCGGCAACTCAACCGTACCTAAAACTTTTAGACGGCTGCCATCTGCAGTGGTAACACTTCTATTTTTGACATGGCATATTTTTATACTTAAACGACTTAAAATTTTAATACCATTCTGACCTACAACGGAGGTATTTGCACCAGAGTCAAATAAAGCCGAGAAATGGACACCTAATAGATTTATCTTTATATGCGGTCTATTATCTAAATATTTATGCACGAATAAAGGAGACATGTGACCATTTGGAGAAGCAGGAGTTTTAACTTGAGAAGGAGAACTTTTATTAGACTTTTAAAAAATCAGAAACTTTTTGTAACTATTTAGTCCAATCTGATCTATTGGAATATTTCTTTACTTAAGATCCTCGTTAGAATCTTTCTTTTATCCGCGACCGGACGTTCTGAGAAAGTACGACGGATTTTCAGTTCATAGTCTAATTCATATTCCAGTAGGTGATTGACTTTAAAATTGAAGGCTTCCATGATAAATGTATAAAATTTAAAAGAATTGTTTAAAAAGTCGTAAAAATATTTTTCCTGTGCTCCCAATAGTCAAAATAAAATCATGTAAAGGCAACTAAAATATGTAAACTTCTTTACCAAACATTTAAAAAATCTTCAACAATTTCAAAAAAATGTCTAAGTATCGCCTTGTATTAAAATTCCTTTACTAAATATGTTAAGAATTTTCAACAAAAAATCTCCAAATACCGTTTCGTATCAGCAAAGTATTTTTAATATTCATGCAAAACATAGGTGAGAAAAAACGTACAGTTTTTCTTCAGTTAACCGCAAAGTAAATAAATTCAACAGTGCAAAATTAAAGTAGACCAGCACATCCGCCAATCTGAACTATAAAGCTAGCTTTTAAGAAAAAAGTAGGAATCAATTAACAAAATTCAAATATCTATACCACCATCAGATAAATTGAAATAAATATTCTTTCAAATTTCCTGCTTTTGTCTTATTGCTATAGTGTAGTTTCGTTTAATAAATATTATGAAACAAAAATATCTGAAAAGTTAGAGCTTTTACTTTGTTCGAAAGCTAGTACTCTGAACCCTTTAAAAAATAAAATTCCAAAAGCCCCGCGTTGACAGCGTCATTTTGTAACTTGGGAACTTGCCCTCAGGCAGGAGGCATCATTTTTTGTACCCTGTGAAAAGTTGTTTGTCCCACGCTTGAGCGCAATTTTCTTGCAGCCCCGCTTTAATTTCTGAGAAGGTATTGAGTGAATAATGATTTTAAAAGAACTAAAGAAATTAAACAAACACTAGCTCAGTTTTCCTTGGTAGAGAAATATGGGTAAGAGATAATTGTTGTACGTCTTTTTGGAATTATTTTTTTTATGGTTAAAAACTTTATTTGTACTATTTTTTTTTTGGGCACCATTCATTTTAAAATAGAAAGGATCTAACTTCAGCTAAAAAAATGAAAAAAAAAAAACACTGAAGTGTTTATACAGTTGGTATCAAAGAATTAGTCTAGTACAACCCTTCTTATCCTGAAAAGAAAGATAGATGTACAGTGAAACACTAGCTTTAACCAACAAAAAGAAAATTTATTCATGATTTTAAAATAAAAGTTCCAACCCTTGCAGTTTTAGGAATTACAAAAATTCTAGCCTAACAAGTAGTTATTATTAGTAGAGTTCCTAAATCAGGCGTCTTATTTCTAAAACTTTACTACACCCGAAATCGAAGAGTAGTGATTTTCACTTCACGATTTATCAGTTCAAATTGCTGTTAAAACACTTATTTGCGGGAAATAGATCTACTGATGTATGTTCTGGTGACTTACGGTTTTCCTACGGGCTTCTAGGCCTTAAATTGAACACAAAACCGATTTCACACATTCCATCACTTATGAGAAGAGCCTATTTTGGCTACTCCATGTAGAAAAAAACACACTAAGCCCACTACGGCTTTACGTTAAAGACTCGTACTTAATTTGGCTCTCGTAAATATTGCCAGAAGCCTCTACTGCGGCTTGATGGGCAAAGCCTGGCTGCGGCTTGATGAGAATAAGCCTTCTCGGCGGCTCGATGGAAAAAAAGCCATCACGGCGGCTTGATGGTACTAAGCCTTCACGGCGGCTTGGTGGAAGTCAGCCTTCACGGCGGCTTGGTGGAAGTAAGCCTAGATCCGCGCTCTCCGGACCCTTAAATAAACCGTGAGAACTCTGTCTCTAAAATGGCGACGCCGGAACCAAACTCCGGAAACAAACATTTGACCAATCCCGGCGTACTACGAATTCGATAGATTCGGTCGGAAACCCGCACTGCACACTGTACGACGAGCGGCTAGACATTCCAGTGTAATACACTGCTCGATACAAAGATGAAAAGAAGTACAATATAAAGCGAAAAATCAGTAACATTACATACTCTTAAAATCTAGGAAAAAATGAATGTTACATTTTATATATATATATATATATATATATATATATATATATATATATATATATATATATATATATATATATTACTCGTGTTTTCACTAGTTTTCATTTGACACCACATTCGATGACCTAGACTTTCAAAACTCCACCACTTTGATGAGGCCACCAATTCTTATATTATTACCAATTTTTCAACTTTCTAGGACAAATAGTTTCGGAGAAAAAATCGGGTGTGGTAGACAGACAGATAGACACTAAAAATTACCGGACCACCATTTATACAGCGCCGTTAAAAACATAAATCATCACACGTAGTCTGTTAGGAAAACTTGTTGAGAAGGCGTAGGGGTTGTCACTTATATTTGCTAATTTTATTAGAAGGTTATATGTGTATTTTATGTAACTGATTAAACTGCAAATTTAGAAAATATTGAGCTGTTTCTTATAAATATCAAATATCACCATAATTTTACTTCATTAAATTAGAGTTTTAATAATATTACCATTAAATATTAAATTTTAGTAATCTGACAACACCCCACATTCAACGAAATCGTAGCTCATCGTTTCCAGTCGCCCTTTCTAGAGTCCACTGTCAATATTGGATCGCGCTTAGATGTAAACATGCGGAGCCTCTGAAAATATTTTTCATATATCTTTCAGATACGCTAAACACATAATTCGGTTATCAATTTTGCATAACTACAATATAATACACATATTTGGCTTAATATTATTATTTATTAACTAACCAAAATTTAGTTTGCCAACACATCGGTAATTGAATAAACTACCAGCAAATATAATTCTCCGTAGAAACCTTATTTAAATAATGTATTTACCTTGTTTTTCGGTTGTCAAAATTGAATTTAGTTACCCTCGACTTTTTGATGCAAATTTGCTTTTATTGATTTCGTTTTGTATTTTTTAACAGGTTTAAAAAGTCCGAATTCAGAAAGTTAAAATAATTGATGTAATTGAATAATTTGTAAATTGTTGTGTAGGTTGTAGAGACAATAACCCTAAAACAACTTGTATGCAGGGCAACTATATACAGGGTGTCCCAATATTTCGTGTACATAGAGTTATTGTGGATTTCTGGGATGAAAATATGACCATTTAACCCAAATTCGTAATTTTTGAGATACAGGGTGTCATAGTTATACTTTTTTTTTGGTTTTTCTTAGTAGCTTCCTTAATAATTGTACTATTTGTACAAGATTCGCTGCTAAGAGGTTTTCGGAGATGAGAAATCGAAATCAACTCACAGTTTTGTTGTAGATTGTAGGGGGCGTCACTTATTGCACTGTATATATTTTTAAATTATCATACCTTTTTTATGCCACTCTGTATAATATTTTTAATTAAATATTCGTATTCTCCCCTTTCTTCTGTAGCAAAAAGCTCTCTTGGTAAATGTTACTCCGAGCAACAGTTTCTGAGATAGTGGTATGTTTGTTCCCATTTTCTAATTCCATTGTCAAATTCCTTCACACGTTTCTTCACATTGTATAGTTACTTGGCAATGCTCAAAAATCACTCTGGCAGTGATGTAAGATATATATTCTATGACTTAACTGGCTTGTAGTAATACTGACAGAAAGTAATTTTTGACAGATATCAAACAAGTTTTACGAGTATTAACGAGAATTAATCCCTTTTCAAGCTCAACAGTGTTTTAAATTTAGATTATTATGGAGAACACTTTTGGTGAACAAACTGATATGATTTTAGTGTTTGGTTTTTTAAAGGCAACGGCAGCAAAAGTGCTCGCGTTTAACACGAAAGATTTCCGCATCGTCGGACTTCTAACCATCAGAATTTTGCCAATATTGAGAGGCGGCTTCGAGAAATCGGACAATTTAAGCCGATCAGGAATAATACTGGGTGGCCTTCACAAGCTAGAGCATCCGATGTTGAAGAGGAAATTCTTGAAATTGTACACGATAATCCTGGAATCAATACTCGTTTAATTGGACATCAAAAGGGAATATCAAAAAGTACAACTAACCAGATCATTAGACAACAAATTATTCACCCCTTTCATATACAGTCCGTCCAGGAATTTTTACCTCTAGATCAGAGGTTCCCAAACTTTTTTTTCTCGTAGACCACTTTCAAAATTTTACTGGTTTCGGTGGACCCCCTGCTGCTACATTTCTACCATATTCCCAAAACTCGTCAAAAAATGTGAAGATTACATCTAACGATGGAAATTTGCGACGTGGCTGAGTTCCAACCCTAAATTCGGAGTGGTAAAAATAAAAAGAAAAATAATATATTTTCTTGTGTTCTATTTATTAAAATAATAAGATTACAGACTTAATTGAATTAAAATTAAACATTAATAACGTACCGTAACTTCAACAATGCAAATCAACAATTAAAAAAAAAAATAGTCATAATTTTAATGGGAGGGATGTACTTGATGGATTGACAGCAAATTATCAATATTTGGCTTCAGTTTTGTAAGGAATAACCGCAAATCTCCCCGTTCTGTGATGTTCAATTTGCTCCTTTTTTTTGTTAATAGGTTTGTAACGACACTAAAACTTTTTTCGACAAGGTATGACGAGGGAAATGCTATCAAAAGTTTTCTCGCAATTTCCCACAGCCCAGGATATTTTTCAAGTATTTCTGCCTGCAGCCAAAATGTCTGATAGCTTGTTTTAAATTTCACCTTCAGCTCCTCATTGGTGCTAAGCTCGAGTAGCTCCTCTTGTAATATCACATTCGCCACTTCCGTTTCATCAAATAGATTTATGATCCATGGTGGTATTTCCATCGTCAGAATATCTTCAAATCTATTTTTGATGTCATCATGCAGGGCATTTAAAAGTTGAACGTATGTCTGAATATCCTCATCAAGACATTCCGCCCGTGACAAGTTTGGAAACTGGGAGAATTCGCGCCGACTAATATTTTGCTTCATAAATTTCAATTTTCCAAGAAAAGCCGAAATTACACCCTTTGTTTTTATTAAATTTAGGCTGTCCCCTTGTAACTGCAAGTTAATGTCTTTAAATTTTTTGAACAAATCTGTCAAATACGCTATGTCTGCTTTCAGTTTGATCAGGTTTTCTTTTAAATCTGGATCTTTACTTTCTAGAAACTCTAAAACTGATTCAAAACGTGAGTAAAATCTTGTTAAACATGCACCTTTCGACAACCAGCGTACTTCAGTATGTAAGAGCAATCGTTGGAGGTCTTCATCATTTTCGTCGCACAATTGTGCAAATAAACGGGTATTCAACGCATTGCTTCTTATTTTGTTGTTGCGATTGGTGCAATCTATTACTCAAATTTTTCGCTACCAGGTGTTGTCGGTGGATGACACAGTGAATTGCAGTTACTCCTGGTATAATTCTTTTAAGATGGCTTATAAACCCACGATATCGCCCGAAGATGGCAGGAGCTCCATCTGCTGCCACCGAAATAATGTTTGTAAATGGAATCGATTTTTCCTTAAAAAAAAATCACTCAGGACATTAAATATTGATTCGCCTTTAGTGTCCGTCTCCAAAGTTTTCGCGAATAGCAGCTCTTCATGGATTTCTTCGTCCATAACAAATCGAACTAGTGCCAATAATAATGCTTCATTACCAGGTAAAGTTGACTCGTCCAGTTGAATAGAAAAAATGAGTTGTTTGCAGATAATTACACAACAAGCTTTTAATATCAGAGCTCGTTTCATCCATACGTCTTTGTACAGTGTTGTTACTGAAAGGAATTCTTTTGAGTACGTCAAATGGAGGTTTGTTCAGAACAGTTTTTAAAACCTCTTCAACAGCGCGTAAAATTCTCCGATGGTGTGCGGTTTTCCAGATTTCGCTATAAGCAATGAGATATTGTAAGATGCCCGCAAGCCATCACCGTTACTTTGAGACATTGAAGCGAACATACTGTGCACGGTGGGTCTCTTTTCATATTTTTCCTTCAATGTTTGAAAATATTTTAAATCTTTACCTATTTTATCAGGATGACACCTTCTTAGATGATCTTTGAGCTTCGATGGTTTCATAGAGTCATTGCTCAAAACTTTGTTTCATAAAAGGCATATGGGCAATCATTTGTCTGCCTTTGATGGAAGAAAACCAAATTTCAAATAATCAGCACTCGATATTTCTTCTTAGATTCAGCCATGTTTTGTATCAGTTACCTACCTGTAAAGAAAAAAATGTTTGTTTTAGTAATCATAAGGCGACTTTAACAGGATATGGCTATTTTAACAGAATAGAATAGGATTAATGAATTATTGCAATGAAAAAACCAAAATGCCGGCGGCAAAACTGATTTTAATTATTAGAAGCAATAAACTGCTAAGACCCATATAGAGGTTAGTAGTGTATTTGTGGGAATGCAGGGAGGAGGAGGAGGAGGAGGAGGCAAAATTTTGCCCACAAGTTCTAATAAAAATAAATTTGCATATAAGTGGAAGGCGTAAGAATTTCATGATATAAGAAAGTCCAGAACGATTCTCACTTTGATTATTTGCTTATAAAAATAAAATTGCAATACACAATAATTTTCAAAGATTTTTAATTTATTTAGCTGAATTAAGGTTTTAGCAAACAAAAAGTTGTCAATTTTCACTCTAATTTCTATTTCAACTCGTTAAGCATTTCTTATTCTAGTTAAGAAGGGTAATTAAAAAACAAAAACATTAAAAGTTAAATAAGTTTATTTGATATTCTTACTTCATCAATAGTTCAGATTTTATACACCAAAAAACTCCTATTTAATCTCTTAAACTTTTCTTAAAATAGATATGGAGGTGAACTTAGATTAAAAACAAACAAATAAAATGTAAATTTGTTTTATTTAAAAAGAAAAAAATAGTATTAACGTTTTTCTTCTTTCTCCTCTTCTTCTATCTCCTTTTCTTCTTCTTCTTCTTCTTCTTCTTCTTCTTCTTCGTCTTCGTCCATCACATTAGCTTGATGGATTAATGGTAGCTCCCAGTCCTCCAGCATTTCTGAAGGTAGATCCCAACTCGCATCAATTGGAACATTTGGCAGGGTGCTGAAAATAGGTCTGTCGTCCTCCAACATCTCTGAAGGTTGATCCCAACTCGCATCAATTGGAACATTTGGCAGGGTGCTGAAAATAGGTCTGTCGTCCTCCAACATCTCTGAAGGTTGATCCCAACTCTCATCAATTGGAACATTTGGCGGGGTGCTGACAATAGGTCTGTCGGGTAGGAAGGGGCTCCACCCCTCGTGAACAGTCCAGTTGGTCGTCTCGATTGATCCTACGGGACTTATTTCTTCAGCTTCGCTTGGATTTTGTACATAAATCCAAATATCGTTGATTTCTGGCGTCGGATTAACTAGTTGGTTTTGCGGCACAAGTCGGTTATTTGAGTCATATACTTCGAACGAAAAGTGGCTAGTAACGTGAATTTTGAAAGACATTTTTTTTTTGTTTAAAGTTTTAGATTTAAAATCTGAACAACTGATGAAGTAAGAATATACCAAGCAGTTCTAAAAGCTGAGCTTTTATATCAAACAAATCTGAATGGTAGGAGAAGGTTTGAAAAGCAAGAGATCACTTTACTTCCCTTTTCTTATTTTTTTTGTTTTAAACACCAATAAAAGCAATTTCCTACCCCTTTCCCCGCACCTAATTTTTCCTAAATTTTCGATTTTTAGGCCCGGAAAATGCCTCAAAATGCTTTTTTTTTTTTTTTTTTTTTCGCCAAGGGGGACACCCCCTCCCCGTCACCTTCCCTCCCCCGATCTCCTTCTTATATATATCTATTTTTTTTATACATATCTTCTTATTCATTAGATCTATTTTTTAAACATATCTACTTTTTATATTATTCTTCGATTTTTATTACTTTCCATATTTTTTATTAGTCACATCATATGTCTCCTCCCCAATCTCGTTTATATATCTATTTTATACAAGTTTTTTTTTTTGGGGGGGGGGGGGGGGGTCGCCGAGGAAGGTAGGTGAAGTTGTAATGCTCGGCCAAGTAGGCGGGGCGGATTCGCGGGAGTCCCGAGGGGTGAGGGTTTGCGGGGTCGCGGGGGGGGGGGGGGGGTGTTCGCGGGGCGTTCGCGGGGCGCGCGGGGGGGGGAGGTAGGTGAAGTAGCAATGACCGGTCAAGTGGGAGAGGTGTTGGCTTGGCGTGGCTTGGCTTGACCTTCTTCAAACAGTATAAATTCTGCTTTGGCCTAAGGTAGAGCATTATTTTCTCGCGTTCGGTACTAGTACAAAGTTAGACACGTGAATTTTGTCAAGTTTCTGTTTTTGTATGTGTGTTGTGCAATATTTTGTTATTTTTTAAATATTTTTGTGTTTTATTCCTTTTTTATATTTTAAATTTGCCAGTTTTGTTTGTATCCTTTTGTTGTGAGTAATAATGTCTTTTAATCAAACTGTAAGTACTATGGAATTGACAAGTTTAGATATACCTAATTTTAATTTTGGAAATTTTTTCTCTGACAATGATAGCCTCTTAAGTTTGCTTGATGATGGTGTGAATATACAAGGATTAAATAATAATACTGATTTATCTGATATTGACGCCATTATAAGGGAACGTATAGAGGAAGACCAAATTAATACCCAAAATTATAATGTTTTGGAGCTGGCACAGGAAGCTAAAAATTCTCTTTCTTCTGACAACCAAATTAATAGACAATTTCCTGTGTCAGAGTCAACTTTGGACACCTCGAATCAAAATTTCTCGCTAGAGTCACCTAATCTTCCAAATGAACGAGAAATAGATGAACTTTTATCTCAAAATTTTAATTTTGATAATATAAATAATTTGTCTCAATTCTCATCTATTTCTGAGTCAAATTTTGATATTGAAGATACAACTGTAGAGGATTTAATTAAACCTGCTACAGATGAAAAAAATTTGAAATTATTGTTTAAATCTACTTTCGAAGGAAACTCTAGCGACTCAAATTTGTCAATTCCTTGTTCTCAAGCTAGGCCATTGTCACCACAACAAAATGCAGATTTTTATTCTATTACACATTCTCCCAATTCGCCCACTCTTTCTTCCACTTCTTCCGAATTTTCTTCACCGTCTACTTCTCCAAATTTCAATAATACTAATCTAACATGTTTAATTGTCGAAGAAAATTCAAATGATTTTGAAATTCCATGTGCTCAACCAAAACCCCCTTTGCTTAATTCACAGTTCGATTGTTTAACTCCAGAAAACCCTTGTCAGTCAACCATGTCTCCTAAGTCTCCAAGTTTATTCACTGAACCCTTCAACCTGCAAGAATTTGAATTAAGCAATAATTCTATTTCCACTCAAACCAATTCCATCATTTCTATAGATCGCGATACACAAACTTCTCCGAATATTAATTCTCTAAAAAAAGATTTTTTGGTTGTTAAAGCTAAACATAAAAATACGAAATTTTCCAGAAAATTTGTTTCGAATTTAAAAAGTCTGGCCTTTTCCCTAAATTCCTATGAAAATTTCAGAAATCTTTCTTCTGAGGAAACTCTAATGTGGGATAGGATAAAGAACTGCTTTAACGAATTGGCAAACGTTAATTTTTAATTTTATTTTTTAATTTTAATATTTTAAATTTTTAATTCTTAATTTTCTCTACTCTCAATATTTTTATGTATTATAATGGGTTATAATTTCAAATTCTCACATTAGCATACAACTGTTTTAACAATGCACATCTGCAAAACTTGCCAACGACAATTTACAAGACGCGACAACTTGTATCGACACATGGGAAAGTTGTGTAAACCTTCGTACCTTAGCGGTCAACAATCACCACCTAAAAATTCAACAATTAGAAGAGGTAAGTTTTATTATTTTATTTAACATATTTTTTTATTTTATTAGCAGATACTTGTTGGATGACAGTTAAATTAAATATACAAACACTCTATTGAAAGAAGTTGAAAGTTAACACTATCTGTATTTATTATGGACATATTACACAACTTCTTACAGTTGCTTGCATACGAAGACAAACTTGTTATTTCCAAACCGTTCTGCAAAGCCAGGTGGCGAGATCGACTTGGGTCAACAACACTGTACAACAGGTTGTACAGGGTTCTTGACCCACGTCGATCTCGCCGCCTTGCTTTGCAGAACGGTTTGGAAATAACAAGTTTATTTTCCTATAAACATCACCATGCTATTGCAATGTCTTTACTTAAATATGTAATATCTTCACGTCTAATTTAATTTTTTTCTTTTGTTTCAGAAGCAATTAAATATTGTAAAGATTGCGAAAAAAGATGTCATTAGAAGATCGTGGGGAAGTCATTTGAAGTCTAACAACCACAAGCAACGAGTTATCACTTCTTCGAGAATTTTGGGAATTGAAGTGATAAAATCAGCTTTTAAGGAAAGAATAATTTCCTACCGCATTAACCCAGACAAAGATCATGTCAATGTTAGCAGTTTTTTTGAAGAACTTGCCCAAAAAGTTAATGACCTACTAAAGCGAGCTTTACGACAACATACTTGTATCAAGGCCAACGCAGAGCTATTTGGACTATATCTACACCCCACTAATCTCACCTACAGTGTCAAATCGTTTAACACACAATACAAGACGATTTGCAGCAGTTCAAATGTCTCCGAAATAATTGAAGGTTTTTACGAAACAATTGACAGAAAAGCAGACGAGCTAGCCGAAAGAGATTCTGGTACGTTTATCTTATTTTTAAATTTTTTCAATTTTATTTTATATTCCGTCTGTTCCTATTCCTTTTAACAGATATTTTTAATACTAACTTTTAAAATGCTAAAATTAAAATATTTTAATATATATTTCTGTTGTTGCAGGATGGACGTTGGTCAAACTTCTATATTTAGAGGTCAATGTAAATAAGCACAATCCTCTGAGAGCTTCACAGTATATTCCTTTACCTCAAGAAATTGCCAATAAGCACGCCATCATCAATATGCGCAACGAGGACGACAACTGCTTCTTTTGGTCTGTAACCGCAGCTTTACACGAACCCACCGGACGTGAAGATCATCCTTCGTCTTTACCCCCATTTTTCTACTTTATATGACATTTCTGGTTTGGATGTTCCTTGTAAGTTAAAAGATATATCGAAATTTGAACTTTTAAATAATATTTCTATAAATGTTTATGGATTAGAAAAGTTGAAAACAGATCTAACATATTGTTATGAAGTTGTAGGACCATTGCATTATACAAAACAAAAACAAGAACGTCATGTTAATTTACTTTTAATTAGTGATGATGATGGGAATTTTCATTATTGTTGTATTAAAGACTTGTCCAGATTAGTTTCTAATCAACTTTCAAAACATCATGGAAAAAAGTTTCTATGCGATGGATGTTTACAATATTTTCCCAATAATGATGGTTTAATGAGACATAATGAATATGACTGTGATCATGTTAGAATTAATTTACCATCATCTGCACCCAAAGTTGATAAGTTTGGCAATATAGTGCCCGGAAATATTCTTAAATTTACTAATATTCAAAAACAAATTGAAGTTCCTTTCGTTATCTATGCTGATTTTGAATGTATTCTTAAACCGTTAGATAGTAACATAAATGATTTAGATCCTAACTGTTCCTATACTATTAAACAATACGAACATATTCCATATTCTTTTGCTTATTATATAAAATGTTCATTTGATGATCGCGCATCTAAGTATGAACTTTATAGGGGTTCCAATTGTGATCAGGTTTTTATTAAATTAATCGAAAGAGATGTGTTCGATATCTATAATAAATATTTAAAATTAAATAAGCCGATCAGTAAATTGAACGAGTTAGATAAAATACATTATAATTATACAGGCGAATGTCATATTTGCAATAAAACTATTATTAATGAAGGTGATAAGGTCGCAGATCATGATCACCTAACAGGTCTTTACAGAGGACCGGCACATTCTAAATGTAACTTAAATTTCAAATTACCAAATTATATTCCCGTTATCCTACACAACTTAAAAAATTATGATGCTCATTTATTTATCAAAAATTTATGTCAAAATAACGAACAATTGAAAGTAATTGCTCAGAATAAAGAAAAATATATTTCGTTTGAAAAATATATTAATGTAGACACATACTTTGATAAGCAAACAAAAAAGCTAAAAAAAAAACAGTTTTGCATAAGATTTATTGACTCTTTTCAATTTTTATCATCTTCATTATCAAAATTATCTAATACCCTAGAGGATCAACAATTTCAAGAAGTTTTAAAAATTTTTCAATACAAAGGAACAGTTTGATTTGATCCGTCAAAAAGGGGTTTTTCCTTACAGTTACATTACTGATTATGCAAAATTAGATGAAGATACATTACCAGAAAAAGAACAGTTTTATAACGATTTAACAGGAGAACATATTACTGAAGATGAATATTGCAGAGCTAAACGTGTATGGAATTTGTTCAATTGTAATTCAATAGGAGAATATTCTGATATTTATTTAAAATCCGATGTACTGCTTTTAGCAGATATTTTTGAAAGTTTTCGAAAAACTTGTTTAACTACTTATAAGTTAGATCCTGGGCATTACTATAGCTTTCCCGGATTAAGTTTTGATGCATGTTTAAAATTTGTAGGCATAGAGTTAGAGCTTTTAACAGACCCAGATATGTTACATTTTTTTAAAGATAATGTGCGAGGAGGAGTTAGTACTTGTGTTACCAGAAAATCCATTGCAAACAATAAATTCCTTGATACTTTCGACCCATCTAAGCCTAGTAAATATTTATTGTACGTAGATGCCACGAATTTATATGGCTATGCGATGTCTCAATATCTTCCAGAGAAAAATTTTGTTTGGCTCTCTCAAAAACAAATGGATAATTTTAATGTAATGAATGTTTCAAACACATCAGAAAAAGGTTATGTTTTAGAAGTTGATTTAATATATCCTTCTGATTTGCACGACTTTCACAACGAATATCCTTTTTGTCCGGAGAATTACAAACCTCCTAATTCGAAACATGCAAAATTAATTCCAAATTTACAAAATAAACAACGATATGTTCTACATTATACTTTATTAAAAAATGTATTCAACACGGACTTAAGGTAGAGAAAATTCATAGAATCTTGGAGTTTACACAATCTCCTTGGTTAAAGAGTTATATAGATTTGAATACTAATTTAAGAAATGAATCTAAACATGAGTTTAATAGAAACAATTATAAGCTAAGTAATAATAGTATATATGGAAAAACAATGGAAAATGTTGAGAAACGATCAGACATCAGATTAGTCACCCAATTTGAAAAAAATGGTAGGAAAGATGGTGCTGAAAATTTAATTTCAAAACCACATTTCAAAGAATCATTAATATTTAATGAGAATTTAGTTGCTATTCAAATGAATAAAATACTAATCGATTATGACAAACCGGTTTATGTTGGATTTTCTATTTTAGATATTTCTAAAACAATAATGTATGGTTTCTTTTATGATTTCTTAAAACCTCTATATCAAGACAAGGTAAAGTTACTATACACAGATACTGACTCTTTTATTTTGGAGGTAGATACTGATAATGTTTATGAAGATATGAAAAATTATATTGATTTGTTTGACACCTCTAATTATAAGCCAAATAATATTCACAATATGCCAATTACTAAGTCTGTAGTGGGTAAATTTAAAGATGAATTTGCTGGTGAAATCATAGAATGTTTCTATGGAACTGGAGCGAAAGCTTATTGTGTAAAAAAACCAAAACTAATACGATTAAAAAGGCTAAGGGTGTTAAAAAAAGTAGTATAAATAAACAATTAGATATTATCGATTATAAGGATGTTGTGGAACGTAATTCTAAAACCTTTTGTTCTATGTATGTGTTTCGATCTAGAATGCATAATATATATACGGAATTAATTAATAAGTTGGCTCTGTCTTCCGTAGATGATAAAAGATTCAAAATACCAAATTCTTACGAAACTCTTGCTTGGGGACATCACGATATTCCACTTTATCAGTGGGTTGGGGAAAACGATGAATTTTTTTGATGTTCACTGTACTCCCTCTACTTGAATTTATTGAGATATATATAACATTGAAAGGTATTTCAGCATTCAATTTTATCTCACATTTTGTTGCTAAAAGTTTGAAATGTGTTTAGAATCTTTTGAAAAAGATATTGATAATATAACATATAAAACTTATGAACAAAGAATAAATTCCTTCAAAGCATGGAATGGAAAGTTGAATCCTGAAATATTGGCAGCATCAGGTTTTTATTATTTAATGAAAGAAGATATTTGTAAATGTTATTATTGTGGTGTTGAAATATTTCAGTGGATGTATAACGATTGTCCTATAGATGAACATTATAAACTTTACAAACATTGTGATTTAGTACAGTGTTTACGATATTACAAAATTAAAAATGATGAAATAAAAATATTACGATCCAGAAATTGTTATCAAGATGTATTTTATTTATATATTTGTATTATTTTATTACAAATTTTTTGTATCTACTTTAAGATATAAATAATGGAACAATTTGTAAATATTTTTATTGTTAATAAACTCTTGTTGATATTAACAGTATTTTTGTGACTAATATCCCAAATTACAGTAAATAAAATTAAGAAAAATGGTTTCTATTTCACATTTTATTCTTTTATATTATTTTTATAATTGTACGTTAATAGTTAATAACCCATATCATACAAAGCGTGGTGTTGTATGTTTTTCAAATGATAGCGATCTAACAAAAAATAATTTATGTCATGATATGATCTTTGAACAAATTAACAATAATAAAACATTCGTATTTTCATATGAAATTTTTAATTTAACGGAAGATAACAAATTTTTCAAAATTTTATATTACTATGATAACAACACCATTTTTGACACAAACTGGATAGAAATTTGTCACACGGTAAATTGTACAAGAAATAGAAACCAATTACATAATTTTGATGTAACAAATAAAAAAACGTCTATTAATTTTTCCTCCGAATACAAAACTGAAGAGAACAATGAAAACATATATTGTATTTTATCTTTTATTTTAAACATTTTTATTTGTATATCTGTATGGTTACTCCTCACTTTAACAGGAGTTGTTTATTTAAGATATTGGAAATAAGGCTTTCCTATATTTAGTGGGGGAACAGTGGTGGGGGAAATACTATAATAAAGTTCCCAACATTTTAGCAATTTCAGTTATCTAGATATTCTCAACCAGTATTTGATACATTAGTTATTCCAATAATGAACAGTGGTTATTACACAACACCCAAGATTAATGTGGAACGTAGAAACAATCTACTTCTCAATTCCAAAATTTATTATTTAAACACATCATCATCAAAATTTGTAAATGTTGGAATTGGTTTGAGTGATTTTTTTACCAAAAGTTATTATTGGTGGACAACAAGGATTCCGGATAACTTTAAATGAAGAAGATTGGAAGAATTTACTAAGATATCAAGGTATTATTGTGAATTATTTTTATTCATATCTTGAAGATCAGAGTCCTATTAAATTGGATAATATAACAATATATTTGGAAAAATACAACCACCAACCCATAGTAAAACTGCAAGAAAATGGTGGTTATTATATTTGTTTGTCTTCTGATTCTATAGACAAACTGTGGGAATTACAGGAAATTATTGATTACAGAATTCAAATATATAAAAGGCAAGAGTTCAAGAAATATTTTAATGTGTTTTTGTCTTTGAATAATCAATCTTCAAATTTGTTTACAAATATCTACAACACTTTAAATCCTCCTCAGAACCCAAATAGTGAAAATGTGTGTACCATGTTGGAACTAATGAGAGTCTATCCCGACGAATTGGAACTTAAATTATCAAGAAATGGAACAAAGAGAAAATTTTTCGAAGAAGTGTGTGACTTTCAACGAGAATCAAAATAAAATCCACATACTAATAGCATGGGATTTTGCCTATCGAAACGCTAGGAAATGTAAATGGGAAAAAAACTATTTAGATATGTTAAGATTTAAAAATAAAATTAAATATTGTGAAAATATTTTTTCTACAATTTTAAACGAAAACCATAGAAATCTTATTTATAATGAAAGGTTTAGTGATATGAATTATTAAAAATAAACATATATGTAAATTTAAATTGGTTTTTTTATTTTTAATATTACAATATATCTTTTTTTAAAATCCACGAATTGTGAAATTTGTCAAATCCTAACCATTTAACAAAAACTCTATTTTCTTTTTTTCTTAAAATCCTCTCTACTAAATATGCATCGGGATGTTTTACTTCCTGCAACTCTTCTGAATAAAAACTTCCTTTAATATCTTCATTATTACCATCTTTTAATAGGTAAGTAGTTGGGTTAGTAAGCTGGACTTTTCTTATTTGAAAGATTTCAGTGGACCAATTTGGTGTATAACCTTTGTCAAATGCCTCCCGCTGCTTAGAGATTTCTAACAAAGTCGTTTTCTTTAAGGTTAAAGATTGTGAAAATATTTTTTCTTCAATTTTGAGTAAAAACCATAGAAATCTAATTTTTAATGAAAGATTTATTGATGTGAATTATAAATAATAAAGATATATTTATATTTGAATTTTTGTTTTATTTTTTATTATATATTACAACACATCTTTTTTTTTTTTAAATCCATGAATTGTGAGATTTGTCAAATCCTAACCATTTAACAAAGACTCTATTTCCTTTCCTTCTTAAAATTTTTTCTACTAAATATGCATCCGGATGCTTTACTTTCTGCAACTCTTCAGAATAAAAACTTCCTTTAATATCCTCATTATTAGCATCTTTTAGGAGGTAAGTAGTTGGGTTTGTAAGCTGTACTTTTCTTATTTGAAAGATTTCTGTAGACCAATTCGGAGTATATCCTTTATCGAATGCTTCTCTTTGCTTTGATATTCTAACAAAGTCGTTTTCTTTAAGCTTGGTGTGCTTAAAGTCAATAGTTTTCTTATAAGTAAACGAATTTAATAATATTTTTTCTTCATTTTTCCTATTAATTTCGCTAGGTTTGTGCCCTGTAGTTCTGTGAACGGTGTTATTGTATTTTTCAACTATAATGGGTAAAAATATTATACCACTTATAATTTCCCTGATTACTAAAATATTTCCACATAATGTTTTTTAAAGTTCGATTAACCCGCTCCACAATACTAGATTTTAAATTGGAAAAACTACTATAATGATTAATGTTATAATCATTCATTAGTTTTTGAAAGTCTCTGTTGTAAAATTCTTTTCCCAGATCTGTTTGCAAATTGACAGGTTTCGTGGTTTTATCTAAAATTTTTTTCATTGCTGTTGTTACATCTACCCCCCTTTTGGTTTTTAGTGGTTCGACCCAAACATATTTTGTAAAAGCATTTATTACAACTAAAATATATCTATTTGATTTATTAAATCTAGCATAAGGCTGCATTTCAACTAAATCAACTTGCCATAAGTCGTCTAAACCCTTTACAATCGTTCTTCTTCTCTGATAATTTTTTCTAGCAGGTTTATGTAATTCTTCAACAATAGTTTCTTTTATATTTTCCTTCATGTTACTTTGTTCATACTAATCCATTTTGCTAAATATCTCACTTAAATATCAATTAATTATTTTTCAACTTTTAATTTTATCAGCTATATCTTTGATTTTTTTTTAACATTATCGTCAACCTTTGCAAAATCCTCTCCAAATTTTTTTTTAAAGCTGTCGAATTTTCTGAAATCTTTACTTTCAATTCATTAACAACAGATTTCATACCAGCGAACTCATCTTTATTTGTTTTGTCAAATTCCTTGAACTTATAGTCTATAAGATCTTTAACAGCCTTGTCAAGTTCTTTGATTTTATTTTCAAAATCTTTAAACTTTTCGTCTGCATTGGTTACAATATTGGTTAATGTTTCTACCCAGATCATTTTTTATTGTCGATATTTCCTCCTCTATTCTAGCTTTCAATTCTTTTTCAAGATTTTTTAACTGGTTTAATATATCATCGATTTTTTCAATATCCAAATTTTCTTTTTTGCGTTCCTCAACTATAGTTTGCAATTTCACATTTAAATTTTGTATCTCTGTTGAAACTTTCCCATCTACATTGGTTTTATATTCTGATTCTAAATTATGTAATTTTTGTCAAAACTTCTTCAATTTTTTCACTATTTTTTGTGATATTATCAAATTGTTGGTTATTTGAAATTTTCTCTATATTTCTGATTTGTTCCGTCAACAATATTATTTTTTTTTGAGAAATCATCATTTGTTTTTTTATAAGTTTCGTTAATTTTTTGTTCCAACGACTTAATATTTTCAGTATCATTTTTATGAACAATAAAATGAAGTTTTAAAGATCTATCAACTTTCTCAATATTTTTATTCATATCATCATGCACCTTCGTAAAATTTTCAACTTCCTGTGAAACTCTATTATTGAGCAAATCAGTAAAAGTTTGAAATTTCTTAACCATATTTTTATTAACATCATTTTCTACTTTTTCTGATGTAACCCTAATTATTTCATTTTTCAGTTCTTGTCCTGAGCTATCCAACGCCTCATATTTCTGTTTAATTATTTTTATGTCGTCTTCATGTTTTGAAATTTTTATAATTTGGTCTAGATGTTCCGGAATAATTTTATCTTCGAATATTTTCATCTTTTTTGCAACGTTCTGTATATCCTCATTATTGTCGCTAACTCTTTTATCAAGATTTTTGACGTCTGTTTTTAAATCGGATTGCAAATTTTCAATTATTTTGTTTTCAACATATTTTGTATCACTCTTAAAATCTTTAAATATTTTACTTTCAATATTTGAACTTATTGATTTTTCAATAGAAGGAATAAAAGAGTAAATGTAATGTTTTGAACTGTGAGATCCAAACTTATTAACCGCCATGTTATAAATGCATTAATTATTCTGAAACATGAATTTATATGATAACATCAGCTTCTTTGAGTTCTTCTATAATGGAAATAATTTCATTATAGTGTCCCGTGTGACCTGCAAACATAGATGATACTAATAAACGCAATCTATCAACCAATTCATTAACATCATTCCAATATACGTAGTCTGTATTAGGTTTATTAATTTTTAAACTTAAACTACCACCTTGTGTGGTTGGTTTATTAGATCTGGTTTGTCTAGGATTAGTTGCAAGCACACCTTGAAACAAATTCTGAAGGGGATTAATAGTTCTAGTTTTTGTGATGCCTTTTCTTTGTAAATATGGTCCTATTATTGTAATATACTTGTGTGAAGCGTTTCCTTGAACCTGCTCATCAGGATTGTAATTTCTACGATATGCGTTAGTTCTTTTTAAAATATCCATATAATTATCGAGATCTCTTTGAGTGTAGCCTCTAGGTTCTTTTTTAAATAACAATTCATATAATCCGGTTGTTCCAGGATATTTTACTCCAACCACTTGTATATCTTTACCAATAATCTGAACAGGTACTTGTGTTAAACCCAGATAAAATTTTTCACTTTCATAATCGTGAATTATTCCGTATTGATGATCGAATTTGTGTTCTGTGTCCCTTACACCACCATCAATATACTGACGAGGAAGATTATCAAATTGATCCAACCAGGTAGTGTATGCTTCTGAATTAATGAAAGTATTTATTGTTTGTTTAGTTTGTTCTAATATATCAGAGAGATTGTGAGGTGTTGTCTCAGATCCTTGTGAAGATTTTGTTGTTTCTGCTACAGTGCTTGTTCGAAGGAAAGATGGTCCTTGAGTTGTAGTTAGATCGCTATGAAAAAATGATGGAGTTTTCATATGGAAGATTTGGAGTTTTTCCCGTTTTTTTTGCCCTTTTGTGGAGTTGATGTGCTAGCAAAGATATTTCTCCCTGGTGTTGATATGTCAGCGAACGAATGTTTTGGCGGTGTTGATGATTCATAAAATTTTTTAATTGGAGATTGAAACTCTTCACTAATATCTCTTAGTTCACTTTTCCCAAGTGTTGACACTAGTTTTTGTAGTGGTTCTGTAATTGGTTTATATGTTTCTTCCAGTTTAGCTTGAGTCTCAAATTCAGCATTTTTTAAACTTTGATATTTTTGTTTAACAGCCTTTCTTGATTTAACAAGTTCTCTCGCCAATTGTTCATTCATAATTGAAATGTTGCCAAGTTTTAATCTATTTTTATAAATAAATATACGAATCGAATCCTTTTCTATACCTACCCATCATAATATTAGAATCTTTGTCTATTACTAGAAATCCAAATTTATCTTTCCAACATAATAAACAGAATTCTTTAAATTTATTAAACGACATATCGACATTAACATGATCATCATAAATATGTTTTAAATTTGTGTTGTCTTGCTGAAATATAATAATTAAATTTGCATTATCTCGTATCAACTGTTTCGGAATAGATGAGTATGTTTGACATAAATAAAAACAATCAGTATTCTTATGTCTTCCGAAACAAAAATAATCCTTTACTATGGTTTGGTTACAACAAACTATGTCATCAAATATTACTACAGAGTTTGATTTTATGTCTTGTGGTGAAATAATATTTTCTTCACTGTCTGACGTTGAGAAACCAATTTCTTTTAAAGGTTTAAAAAGTGTCTTTAAATATTCATATTTAGGTTGATATAAAGACTTAGAATAAATATATAAATTCTCAAAACGTAAACCATTAGGATCTTCAATTAGGCTTATTATGACATTGGTTTTACCACATCCCGAAGGACCTACTATTAATCCTCTTTTACTGTTTCCTTCAAACAATTTTCCATGTTTTCTAAAATTATTTGATAAAGAATCGCGATTTTTAATTTTTAAAGAAAATGGTTGTTTTTCAATTCTCATCATATATATTTGACTTTTTCGACAACACTAGTCATTTGTGTCAACACCTTCGTAATATATAATGTTTAAATCACATCGTAAACAACATGTTTTCAAAACAAAACGCGAAAAAAAGAGGAGATGGTTTTTTTTAAACACTTTAATAAATAAATTACCACTTGAACTACACTTATCGGGTTATAATTTTTGTGGGCCGGGGACAAATTTAGAAAAAAGACTTATAAGGGGTGATAAAGGAATTAATCCATTAGACGAAGCCTGCAAAGAGCATGACATTTCTTACTCCCAATCGAATGATATAAATATGAGACATTCTGCGGATAAATTATTATCTGAAAAGGCTTTGGCGAGGTTGAAAGCTGCTGATTCAAGTTTTGGAGAAAAAACTTCTGCTCTAGGAATCGCAACAGCAATGAAAGTAAAGAGAAAATTAGGAATGGGACTTAAAAAAAAGAGAAAAACAACACAAAAAAAATATCGTGCAGGACGAGGAATGTCATTATCTAAAGCTATATCGAAAGCTAGAAAGGGAATTATGGGAAAACAATTTCAAAGTTTAAATGATAGTATCAAAACAGCTCTTAAGTCAATAGGAAAGAGAGGGAAGCGTGTAAATTTTAAGACAAGGGTAATACCCATTCCCAAGACAGGGGGATTTTTACCTCTTATACCCATATTTGCTGGTTTGTCTGCTTTGGGTGCACTTGGAGGAGGAGCTGCTGGTATTGCAAAAGCTGTAAATGATGCGAGATCAGCCAAAGAAAAATTATCTGAAGCTAAACGACATAATCAAATGATGGAATCTATTGCAATTGGAAAAAGAGGAAGTGGTTTGTTTCTAAAACCTTATAAAACAGGATGCGGATTGTTTTTAAAACCATATTCAAAAAACTGCTAAATTATATACCTCGGAATCCGCTTACAAATTATGATCTAATAAAGTATGCCAAATTTTTACAAATTCCATATTTTCGAGGTGTATTTATGAGGAATAAATTACCTAAAAGGATTCAGACACATGAATGTGGCATTGTTAATCTGGATAGCTATAGTGGTAAAGGTACTCATTGGACAGCATATATAAAAAAAGGAAAAAAAATAATTTACTTTGATAGTTATGGTAATTTACGCCCCCCATCTGAGTTAAATTCATATTTTTATAGTAGTGACAATAATAAAAATATTATAACATACAATTATAACAAACATCAAACTTTTAACCAAACAAATTGTGGTCAACTTTGTTTAAAATTTCTTTATAATAACATATAATTAATAATCTTACTTCAGTCTCTACAAGAATATTAAAGGGATATGTCATATAGTTTGGTTATTACTGGTAATTCTCCTAGTTTAACGGTAGAATTTAATCCTGCTATATATCTAGAAGAAGATGCCGAGTATGTTGTTGGACTAGTAAATTTTGAAACATTTAATGCAATACCAAATATTGACGCGTTTAATAATAGAATGATTTTTGATAATAATTATGTATTTTTGATACCTGAAGGAAGCTATGAATTGGATGATCTAAATAAATATATACGTGATAAGTGTAGTAAAAGAGGTATTCAATTTAACATGTTCGCAAATAATAACACTTTACACACACACATCTTGTGTCGTCAGTGGGTGTAATATTTAATGAGGCAACAATTGGTAAATTATTAGGTTTTACACATAAAAGATTAGAGCCGAATGTAGAACATATATCAGACAATCCTGCGGAGATTATTAAAATAAATTCTATAAATATCGATTGTAGTATTGCTGAAGGATCATATCTTAACGGTAAACCTGTTCATATAATACATCAATTTTTTCCCAATGTTGCTCCCGGTTTTAAAATAATAGAATCACCACAAAACGTCATATATTTTCCAGTAACCGTAAAAACCATAGATAAAATTACTATTAAAATAATAGATCAAGAAGGTGAACTTGTTAATTTTAGAGGAGAAGTACTAACGTTAAGGCTACATCTTAAAAAAAAAAAAAAAATTCATGAACAATGGTAATCCTCTATCACAAAAAACCATCCAACATTAATATGCTTACTAAGTCTAATATAAAAAAGCTTAAAAAGAAAGGAGACAAACATATTTTATTTAGTAATAAATCAAACACACAAAGGATAACACCTTCTAATAGACAATTTCTGAAAAGTTTGGGTTTTAAACTAAAACAGTAATGGAATATCTTAACGTAAAAGAAAACATTTTATTTGATGAATCCATTTTAAGTTGGGAAGTACTTTCTTTTGATCCTTTTAATCCTACAAAATTAGGATCAAATGATGAAATAAGAATTTCTTTGCAACAAACTGGCAAATATCCATTGCCATGCAAGAGTGAGATTTATTTTAGAACTACAAGTTACGAAAGAGGATGGTAAAACTCCCCTAACGAACACGGTTTTAATCAATAATGCTCCTGCATTCTTATTTAAAGAACTTCGTTATATTTTAAATGGTGTCACTATCGATTCTGTTCGAGATGTTGGTACAACTTCAACACTTAAGGGTTATATATCTTACAATAAAAATGAAAGCACAAAATTAGAAAATGCCGGGTGGTATCCAAATATGAAAACAGGAGAAAAAATTATGACCGATGATAAAGGAAATGTTTCTCTATGTATTCCTTTAAAGATGTACTCAGGATTTTTTGAAGATTATAATAAAATCATTTTGAATTCACAACAAGAACTTATTTTAATAAGGAGTAATGATGATACTAATGCTCTAGTATCAACTACAGAGGATGAAAAACCCAAAATTACAATAACAAAGCTATGTTGGCGTGTACCTCATCTTACCGTAGCCATCCCGCAAGAACTGGCACTTACGAAACTTATCGACAAAAATAATGATATACTTATTACTTTCCGAAGTTGGGAATTGGTTGAATATCCAGAACTATTGGAAACTACAAGACACAACTGGCCTGTAAAAAGTTCAACTAAGGTTGAAACACCGCGTCATGTTTTAGTTGCTTTCCAAACCAATAGACGAGGAAACATAAAATCTGATATGAGTAAATTTGATCATTGTGAACTAAGAAATATAAATCTGTTTTTAAATTCGGAAAGATATCCTTATAACGATCTTCAACTTGATTTTAATAATAACAAGTTTGCTACATTATATGAAATGTTTTCTGAATTTCGTCAGTTATATTATAATCTGCCAACAGAACCAATTTTTAATCCCATGGAATTTAAGGAACGTGCGCCTATTGTTTATATTAACTGTTCACATCAAAGAGATTTACTTCAGAATGGTCCGGTGACTTTAAGAATTGAATTCGAAACAAAGGAAAAAATTTCAGCTAAAACAACAGCATATTGTCTTATAATACATGATAAAATATTTAGCTATAATCCTTTAACGAAAATAGTCAAACAACTTTGAACTTAACCCCTCCACCAACTGAAAATTAAAATATTTATTATACATATAATATAAAAATAAATCAGTTTTGATTATGTCTTCAACCCAGCCAGTTATTTCCGAAGACGTTAAAATTTTACAATTTCAACAAAGATTACACTCTTTCATTAAGGATTTAGAAGCGTTGAAGAAACAAATAGACGATTATTCCGAAAAAACTTTTATGTTCAAAATTTTTTCGGATTTAAAAATGAATTAAGATTTTTAAAATTATGAGTGTGAGACTAATTCTAGACATACAAGGATTCAAAGATGAAAAAAATAAATTTATACCTAAAGAATTAGCAGCTTATGATGGCAATAGGATAAGCCACTTTATATTTAAACAACCATTTGCATTAAATTTACTTTCTCCAGAATTACATAAACAAGCCGTTTGGTTGATGAAATGTCATCACTGCATTAACTGGAATGAAGGATACACCCCTCTTCATTGTTTTGCTGACATTATGAAAAAACTTACTAAGGATGTCCAATTTATTTATGTTAAAGGAAATGAAAAAGCAGAATACCTTAAGAAATATTCATCCAGTCCTATAATTGAAATAGATAATGAACCCTCTATTAGAGCTTTAACACCAAAATGTTTTTATCACTCAAAGTCAAAATCTATATGTGCTTTATCAAATGTATTTTTTTTGTATGACAATTTTTTTATGAATGAATAAAACAACTTAAATATGAAATAAATATTGTTTAATTTCTATTATACATTGTTACATTGTTACATTTTCTTTTTCTAAATATTGTTCAATTAATCTAATATATTCATATAATTCTAACAATCTAAACTCTAACAATAATTTTTTTAAGTCTTTTGTTTTCAAGTAAAAAATACATGAATTAGCAGCATTTCGACAAAGTTTAATATGATCTGTTAGTTCAAAATATATTGACCAATCTTGTGCTTCATGATCTCCTCCTATATCTCGATAATAATGGGAACAAGCCTCTGACATAATACACTCTTCATATATCTCCTTAACTAATTCCTCCATTATCAGAAAATAACTCTATCATCTCAGCACGAAATTGTTCTCTTTCAACTTCACGGATGTAATTTAATGTTGTTGGATCTTCTATATAACCTTTCAAATGTGTAATTTCTTTATGGAAACCACTTTTTTCCAACTCCTTTATGAATTCTAAAATGTCTTCATTTTTGAAATATTTTATACAAGCATCTATCCCTTTTGAATAAATATCAACTATATTATTATAAAAACGGGCTTTTTCTTGAGAGCTATGTCTAGCATAAAAAACCTGTTCCTCAGCCAAATCACAAAATGTAAAATACAAGTGTAGAATTTGTTTTTCTAATTCACTGCAAGATTCTTCTTCTTCTGCAGACATTATTTACACGTGTTATTGAAGAGAACTGAATAAGCTAATCGTTCTGGACTTTCTTATATCATGAAATTCTTACCCCTTCCACTTATATGCAAATTTATTTTTATTAGAATTTGTGGGAATGTTGATGGGAGACGGAGGAGGCAAAATTTCAACTCTCGGAGGCAATCATTTCACCTCTCGGAGTGTCTCCGAGAGGCGAAATGATTGCCTCTCGGAGGCAAAATTTTGCCTCCTCCTCCTCCTCCTCCCTGCATTCCCACAAATACACTACTGAGGTTTTCACAAAACGGCTGAACCTATTTTAATGTAATATAAAATATTTTTTGATTAATTATATTTTGATACATTTCTGTAAATTCGAGAGAAAATAATTTTAAAGAATATTTTGACATCAAAACTCCGCGATTTTAATGATTTATTTATTACTTTGATGTACGTTACGAGTGGTACATAAAGACACGTACAATTTATGAAAATATTTTTAGTCATCTAGCATTAGCAACTACGAGGGCACTGAAATATGTACAAACAAGCAGGTCAATCATATATATCTCCTTTAGTGAATCACCACAGTCGGGGTAAATAAATAATTTTATAATAAAAAAGTACTAAAAGTTCAATCTTTCTCGGCTTTCTGTTCTTTTATAGAAGTATCGAATAATGGCCCTGTTCAGTATTTAATTTTTATTACGTACCTACTACACGCAAACATAACAAATATAATATTATTACAATATAAAATAAAAGTATGAATATCAAATAGGCAGGTACTTACTTTTTCCGGCAATGGAAAACACTGACATCGATTCACTCACACTTTACTTTTCAAAATTCCGGAAACAAATGAGTAACGTTTGTCCTTGGCATTCGTATTCATACTGGTGAAGAATCAAACAAGTTCATGCAAGATTGCAAGCACAGCATAAGTCGTATTTCGTCCCTTTGCACGTCTGAACGGGTTGCGTTGCGGGCGGGCGGGCGGGCGGGCGGCGTTTTACAAGTCTCGACGCGCGTTGTACTGAATATCGAATATGCAAGTTTTTACAAGTAACAGTAGCTGACCTTAAAATACACTACTCAAAAAAATTAAGGGAGGTTTTAAAACAAGGAAATTAATGCTAAATAAACAGGATCTCTGATCCATATACCGGTCTAACTGAAAAAATTTTTTTCAAGCCCGTGGACCAAAAAAAAGCAAAATATTTGCAATATTATTTTTTCGCGCTATCTGTTAGGATTGCATGAGAACCGTAGCTCCTAAAAAATTTTAGCCAAAAAATCTGAAAATTAGAATCTTAAAGCTTCAAAATGCTTTTTTTAAAAGTCTCAATACGACCATTTTTCACCAAAATATAGCCTGTCAAAAATCACCGAAAAATTTGGAATTTTTTTTTGCTCCCTTAATTTTTTGAGTAGTGTATTATCTGCCTACATTGATAGGTAAAGCCAAGCCAACATTTTTGTTCTTTACTGTAGAAACCAGATAAATTTTCGTGGACCCCCACTTACAACTTGTGAACCCCCATTTTTTTTTTTTTCACGCCAACGTAGACCACCGACCCCTGGGGGTCCACCTGAACCACTTTGGGAATCACTGCTCTAGATCTTGGATCCCGTTTGCATTTTATTGTAAATTATTCGCATACGCATAGTGACTGTTCCGGCTTTTCACACTAAAAATCCTGTTTACAGACGAAGCACGCTTCACTCGACGTGGTATAAAAAAATATGCATAATAATCATGTTTAAACTGAAGAAAAACCCACATGCTGTTCAACAAAAACAGTTTCAAACGCGAATTCAGTATTAATGTCTTGATAGAATTTGTCGCGAATTATTTGATCTGCTCTTTCATCAAGACAATGTACCGTGTCACAAGTCAATGGTTACGATGGCAAAATTGCATAAATTGAAGTTCGAATTGCTTCCTCATCCACCGTATTCTCCAGATTTAGCCCCCAGCGACTAGATTCGCAGACCTCAAAAAAATATTCACGGGAAAGAGATTTGGCTCCAATGAAGAAGTTATCGCCGAAACTGAGGCTTATTTTGAAGACAAAGACAAATCCTTCTACAAGAAACGTATAGAAATGTCAGAAAAGCGTTGGACTGATTGTATCGCTCTTGATTGATGAATAAAGTCGAATTTTGCAAAAAAAAAAATGTGTTTTAAGTAGTTAGACAAAGTAGCTAGACCAAAAACTTTTCAGCCTACACGTTAATACACGTAACATGACGTGTCCCAAGGCTCCATACTATCTCCTATTCTCTTTCTCATTTACATTAACGATCTGCTGGAAAAGACCAGAAACCCAATCTACAGCTTTGCAGATGACAGTACGCTTATCTTTTCATTCACTTTGAACGCTCGGACATCGGCTACTCAGAAGAATATCCGCAGACAGCGGGAAGTCGCTCAACTTAACAAAGACCTGGAAGAAATTCTATCTTGGGGTGACAGTAACCAAGTGGAATTTAACGCTACAAAAACCGAAGCGACAATTTTTTCTAAAAAGGTTAACGTTGCTCAACCCGACATAGTTATGGCGGGGCACTCCATTCCTCTAACATCATCACTCGATTTGTTGGGCGTTAATTTGGAAGCAAATATGTCCCGGCATGAGCATGTCGCAGGGATAGAAAGGAGAGCTTCTCAAAAGTTGGGAATATTATTTCGAACCAGAAAGCTTTACACTCTACAACAATTGTTAATTCTTTACAAAGCTCAAATTCGACCAACTATGGAATACTGCTCCCATGTGTGGGGTTCCGTTCCCAAACATACATTGCATTTGCTGGATTCTATTCAGAGAAGAGCTGTTCGTCTGGTTGGATACTCCGAACTGACCGGCGGACTTCATTCGCTGGAACATCAAAGAACGGTTGGCGACTTAAGACTATTCTACAAGTATTTTCATGGAAAGTGTTCGAAGGATGTAGCCCGCTTAATTCCTCCCAGAGCGGTGCATGTTAGAAATACATGTCGCGCTAATACTTCACATCCGTATGAGGTTCAGCTTGTTACTCCTCGTACAACGCCTTTCAAGCAGTCTTTTATATGAAGAACGTCATCACTTTTGAATAATTTGCCCAGGGCTGTGTTTCCCACCGAGTACAATTTACAGCGATTAAAGAACAACGCGAATCGCTTTTTACGCACACGTGTCGCTCCTGTAGCGCTTTAGGGACTTCCCTGCAGCACGTCTGCTAGACCCATAAAAAAAAAACACATAAAAAAATAACGAATAAATAATTATTTATTTGTCAATATTTGCGTGACTGATAAGAAATATTGACAAACTGTGCTTCATGATCAGTTACTGTCTAGAGATATGGCATATACACGCGTGCTCCGCTTGCGTGGACTTAATTTACTATTATCGTCACTGCTTATTCCTTATGTTACCTAACGTAATAAAATATATCCTATAACCTGGCCAAAGAACATATGTATTTTATAAAAAAAAACACGTAAATCGAATAAATGGTTCTTGAGTGCTAAGTGCACTAACGGAGAGACAGACAGAGAGACGTTGCGTTTTATATATTATAGATTTTTTTAATAAATATTAAGTTAAGAATTAAAAAAAAAAAATACACACGTAAATCGGATAAATGGTTCTCGAATTATAAGTACACTAACGGACAGACAGACAGGCAGACAGAGAGACGTTGCTTTGTATATATATTACATAGATTATTATTATTATTATTATGTGACCTGGCCAGAGAACGTATGTATGAATTAAAAAAAAACACGTAAATCGGATAAGTGGTTCTTGAGTGATATGCGAACTAACGGACAGACATACAGACATAGAGACGTTGCCCTTTATATATAGAGTGTATTCTTTGTTACATGATATTGTTCCATATTTAAATGTTTAGGCAGCGTATTGCAAGAGAGAGCGCTAAAGGAAAACTTTTTTCCGACTTGGTTCACTATTATCGTCAATGCCTATTTCTTATTATACCTAACGTAATAACATATATCCCATAACCTGGCCAGAGATTATATGTATAAATCTAAAGAAAAAGACACGTAAATCGGATAAGTGGTCTGATAAGCGGTTCTCGAATGGTAAGCACACTAATGGACAGACACACAGATAGAGAGACGTTGCATTATATATATATATATATATATATATATATATATATATATATATATATATATAAATATGTATATATGTATATATATATATATATATATATATATATATATATATATATATGCATATATATATATATATATATATATATATATATATATATATATATATATATATATATATATATATATATATATATATGAGGCTGGTTTGAAAAGTGCGTGCAAAGTCCGAGAGAAGGCACCACCGGCGCGTATCTAGGTCATGTTTAGTTAGTAGCATCTCTTGAATGAACGCACACCAAGTTTCAGCCATATTGGTCTATTTCTTTGTGTTTGGCATTCGTGTGAATCAAGGAAGTCGAGTGATTTTCAAGAAATGGACGAAAAAGAATTTCGTGTGGTGATTAAACATTACTTTATGAAAGGCAAAAAAACGCCTCAGGAGACTAAAGAGAAGCTTGATAAACATTATGGTGACTCTGCACCTTCGATTAGAACAGTTTATAAGTGGTTTCAAAATTTTCGGACTGCCATATGGGCATAAGTGACGCTGAACGTTCTGGACGGCCTGTGGAGGTTACGACTCCAGAAACCATTGATCAAATCCATGATATGGTGATGGATGACAGAAGAGTTAAGGATCGTGAGATTGCTAGTGCTGTGGGCATCTCGACTGAACGAGTACATAATATTTTGCATAAACATTTGGACATGACAAAGCTATCTGCAAGATGGGTGCCGGGATTGCTCACGCTTGACCAAAAACGGAATCGTGTGAAGTGTTGCAAGGATGGTTTGCAGCTGTTCCAGAAGAATCCGGAGGACTTTAAGCGTCGTTTCGTCACTGTGGATGAAACATGGATACATTACTATACTCCTGAGACCAAACAACAATCTAAACAATGGGTTACCAAGGGGGAATCTGCACCAAAAAAGGCGAAGACCGTTCCTTCGGCCGGAAAGGTTATGGCGACTGTCTTTTGGGATTCGCAAGGGATAATCCTCATCGACTATCTGGAAAAGGATAAAACTATTACAGGTGAATATTATTCATCGTTATTGGACCGTTTGAAAACCGAGCTGCAAGAAAAACGCCCGCGATTGGCCCACAAGAAAGTCCTTTTCCATCACGACAACGCACCAGCACACACCTCAGCAGTTGTGTTCGCAAAATTAATGGCTAGCGGGACAAAGATTTTATTCAAACGAGGAGGTGCAGACACTAATGGATATTTTGCAGACTTGGACAAATCCTATTATTCGGAAGGGATCAATAAACTAGAACATCGTTGGACGAAGTGTATAAGCCTAAAAGGAGACTATGTCGAAAAATAAAAAAGGTTTACCCAAACACATAAGTAGTTTTTATTTTTGCACGGACTTTTCAAACCAGCCTCGTATATATATATATATATATATATATATATATATATATATATATATATATATATATATTACAGAAGATTATAGATAACCTGGCCAGAGAACAAATGTATGAATTTAAAAAAAACACGTAAATCGGATAAGTGGTTCTCGAGTGATAAACGCACTAACGGACAAACACAGGGACGTTGCATTTTATATATATTATAGAATATTATAGATAACTTGGTCAGAGAACAAATGTATGAATTAAAAAAAAAAACATGTAAATCGGATAAGTGGTTCTCAAGTCATAAGCGCACTAACGGGAGGACAGACATACGGAGAGACGTTGCATTTTATATATATTATATTCTTTGCTACATGATATTATTGTATATTTAATAGTTTAGGCAGTGTATTGCAAGAGAACGCGCTAGCGGCAACCTTTTTTCCGACTTGCTTATTCCTTATGTTACCTAACGTTATTAAATTATATCCTATAACCTGGGCAGAGAACGTATGTATGTTTAAAAAAAAACACGTAAATCGGAGGAGTGGTTCTCGAGTGATAAGCGCACTAACGAACAGACAGACGTTACATTTTATATATATTATAGATGTATTCCAAAATTATCTAGGAAATACTGTGTAGTATTGTATACTTACAAATGCCCTATGGGAATTATAATGTTTTACAGATTGAATCATTTCTCATTAAAGATTTTATTTAACAAAGATAACTAATATAGGTCTATTCGTAATTGAATAATCTTAACAGTAAAGCGGGTGCAAAATGCGTTAACACATGCTAATATTATGTATTAAAGATTTTGCACACAACATAATAAATCATTAGTTAATAATTAGTAGTAGTAAACAGTTTGTTTTCAAATACCTAGGTGTTTGGTTACCTCAGCTGATATTAATCGACATAGATCTCGATTAGTGAATGCGTGACTGAGAAAAAGTGTTGTGAATGGAAAAAAACTATGGGGAGTAGTTAGTTCAGGTAGTTAATTTAAAATTTCACAAAAGTTCTTCTTCTTCCTACGACGCCTTCTCCTCACAAAGGTTGGCGATCTATGTAGCTAAACGAACTTTAGAAACTATTGCTCGAAAAATATCACTCGAAGCACATCCAAACCACCTTCTCATGTCCTTCAGCCAAGAATTCTGTCGTCTTCCGATCGATCGTTTGTCGTTTTATTTTGCCTTCAATAATATTAGGCCCCTCATTATATGTCCAAAGTATTGAGTTTTTCTTATTATTTTTATGGTTGTTAGTAATTACTTCATTTTGTTCATTATTTCCAGCACTTCTGGGTTTTTGATTTCCTGTAGCCAGGAGATACGAAGAAGACGTCTATAAATCTACATTTCAAAGATTCCAGTCGTTTCTCTCAGTCAGGGTCAAGGGTTCAGCATTCACATCCATACAATAGCACGGTGAATACATACGCTCTCACCATTCTCATCCGGAGTTCGAGACTGAGACTTGGGCGATGGAAAGATTTATTCATATTCATGTAACACGTAGGCTGAAAAATTATTGGTCTGACCCATAGACGTCGCTCTTTCCAAAAAAATACATATGATTTTTAGGAAGTACCAACCTTCAAACGATACGTGTCAAAATTTCATGACATTTCGACAATTAGTTTACAAGTTACAGTGGTTTTAGTTACGCCACTTTTGATATTTTCAAAACAATGGAAAAAATCGAATTTCGTATGTTGATTAAACTCTGTTTTTTGATGAGAAAAAATATCGTTTAAGCAAAGCAATGGCTTGATAAGTCTTACGGGGATTTTGTCCCTGGAATATCACTCATCCTTTACTGGTATGCCGAATTTAAACGCGGTCGTACAGACACAAATGATGCTAAATGCTCTAGATGCCCAAATGAGGTGATTACACCGGAAAACATTTAAAAAATCCACAAAATTGTTTTGGATGATCGTAAAGTGAAATTGCATGAGGTAGCTGACACCCTAAGGATATCAAAAGAACGTGTTGGTCACATTTTGCATGAACATTTGGGCATGAGAAAGTTCTGTTCGAAATGGGTACCGCGTTTGCTCACCATGAACCAAAAGCAACATCTTGTTGATGTTTGGACTTGTTTAAGCGCAATAAAAAGGATTTTTTCAAGCGACGTGTGAAAACGGATGAAACATAGATCCACCACTACATACAGGAATCAAATCAGCAGTCAGCTGAGTGGACAGCAGCGGGTGAAAGCCGTTCGAAGCGACCAAAGACAGTCAGTCGGCTGGGAAGGTTTTGGCCTCTGTATTTTGGGATGTACACGGAATACTTTTCATCGACTGTACTGAGAAAGGAAAAACCATCAATGGCGAATATTACATAAAGTTATTGGGGCGTTTGAAGGCAGAAATCGTAAAAAAAGGCCCAAATGAACACGAAAAAAGTGCTCTTTCATCAACACATTGCACCGTGTCACAAGACAATGGTTACGATGACAAAATTTTGAGGTTAAAATTGCTTCCTCATCTACCGTTTTCTCCTGATTTGGCCCCCAGCGACTATTATCTATTCGCAGACCTCCAAAAAATGCTCACAGGAAAGAGATTTGGCTCCAGTGAAGAAGTTATTGCCGAAACTGAGGCCTATTTTGAAGGCAAAAGCAAATTATTCTAAAGAAAGGTATAGAAATGTTAGAAAATCGGTGAACGATCGTCCAATTTTGGAAAAAAAAATGTGTTTTAAGTTGCTAGACCAAAAACTTTTCAGGCTACGTATTATGTTTCTAAATTGTAATGAATTACTAAGTTATTTGTCACTTATTTTTTATTTATCTGCTACTGCAGTTTCGTAGGTTTTCTACATTATCAAGCGTAATAATAGGTAGGTAGTATTACGCTTGATAATGTACAAAACCTACGAAACTGCAATAGCAGATAAATAAAAAATAAGTGACAAATAACTAAGTAATTCGTTTCATTATAATTTAGAAATTTATAATGTATTGTCTCAAAGTAACGGACACCTCAATTATACGTATTATGTTACTCGACCTATTCAATTCGGGAATATATTTCATTTCTTGAGCTCAACTTGTCATTTTTGTCGGTTCTCAAATATTTAAATGTGATGACCTGTTCTACGGTGTTGTTCCTGGTTTCGAGGGATTCTAGTGGTACATTTTTCTTTGTTATTACCATCTACTTGATTTTTCTTATATTTATAGTTAATGCAAATCTTTCCCTGTCTGCTGACTCGATTGCTGGAGATCTTCGATATTATTTGCTAATAGAACAGTATCAACAGCATACCGTATGTTGTTTAGTGTACTCCCATTATCTGTTATTTCTTTAATGAATTCATATATGGTCTCATTAAACACAACATTAGAATAAAGAATGAACAAAAGGGATGAGAGACTGCATCCCTGTCTTACACCTTGGGTTATTTTTACGCTTTCAGACTTTTCTAACCCAATTTTAACTTTCACCGATTGATTTCATTACGGATTTTTAATAATATTTAGATCTATTTTGTTTATATTTGTTGTTTCTAGAATTTTTATTAATTTTTCGTGCTTCACACAGTCAAAAGCTTTATTGTAAGCTATAAAACACGCATATACATCTACATTCATATCTTTGTAATGCTAGACCAGTACATTTAATGAGAATAAAGCTTCCCGTGTACCCATGCCTTGTCGGAATCCGAATTGTGTGTTATCTATTTCTACTTTACGTTTCCTATATATTCTGGTATGGATGATTCTTAGGAATAACTTGAGAACGTGAGACATTATACTTATTAAGCAATAATCGTCACATTTCATTGACAAAAGTTATCCTAAACTTATTCCGTCTATTCCGTCTTTATTTCATTTTTTATTATTTATTTTTTTTTAAAGGAGGACGTAGAAACAAGCTTGAATACCATCCACGAGGTTTCGACAAAAAGCCTGGGTACGTTGTGTGTAACGGAACAGTTCCGATCACTGACTGTACCACTGGACACTCTGCGCTTCGAATCAGCACGTCAAAAGGCCGATTTGGCAGCTACGCTTTTACAAGATTTGGGAGTTGCTCATCACAATGGTAAGTATAATTAAAAGGACTAAAATTTAAAGAAATAAACGAGAGTTGGCTAAAGTTGACTTTGTGAAAAGACAGGCAACTAAAAAAACGTTCAGGCAGAATGGAGAACTACTATAAGACTGTTACATTTGGTTATTTTGTTGTGATCCAGTTTGTTGTGATCTTACTAGGTTATTTGATAAAATCACACCGATTTCTACGTCTACTGATGCGGAATGAAATATATTTCTTAAAAAATATAAGTCTGCGCGATTTTAACAATTTTAACGTCTCGTCTTACGAGTCCCTAGATCACAATAACGGACCAAGTGCAAGCCGGACTAGCACAATTAGTGTTCCTTACGTCAAATGGTCTTGAAATAAAAAATTTTGTTACATAGGTATAAAATGATCAATGACTTCACAAAACAGACCCTAAATGAGTTTTCAACAAAGTTTTTTAGTGAAAATTAATAACCTTCAATTTTTGTTTTTTTTTTTTATATTCTAGATAAATTATTAAAGGTAATGCACTCGTGATAATTTTCGTTCAATCTAGATCCTGCAGAGAATATTCCAGAATTTTTTCAAAATTTTTTGGACAGTTCTTTTAGAGATAAGCGGGGACGATTTTTCGCAATTTTTTAAATTTTTTACTAGGAAAAGTGTGCGCAACTATTACATTACATATGTTTTTGACCTTGTGTCTTTATAAGCTTTCATTTGACACCCCACTCGATAACCTAATAAAAAATTTTTTGTTTCGCTTCCAATTTCACCCCCCAAAATTAACCGCTTAAATCAAAATTTAACTTTTAAAATTACACTGTTCTGATGAGGCGATCAATTCCTATATTAGTGCCAAATTTCAACTTTTTATGTCAAATAGTTTGGGCGAAAATCGGGTGTGACAGACGGGCAGATCTTATAAGTGTTCCGTACTATATTAGTTTGTTGACGCGTTTACGAGAAATGAGAAAAAATATTTAATTTACGGGCTTCTCCCAAAAAATTTCTGTAGAACTTGAAAGGGATAACCGGGGGAAGGACTTTTCCAAACAAATCTATCTCTTTCTCTCTCTTTCTCTCTCTTTCTCTCTCTTGTAACTGAACTTTACCAACTTTCAAAATTAATGGGAAATGTGAGCTAAGAAAGAACATACCTCAATTATAATTAAAAGGACTCTTCCTTACAACAAAATTTTCTCAAATTGATAACCGGGGAGGGAAAGAATTCCCCAAAAGCCCTCTCTTATAAAAAAAGAACCCTCTCTTATATTAAAATTTTTACAATTTTTTTAAATTAATGACCGAAGGGAGTAGATTTCCAAAAACAGAATCCTCCATTTCTACCAATAAAACTCATCAGAAAAACTGAGGCACCTAGATGGAGGTCGAGCGCTCCAGATAGACACTGAGCCCCGCTACAATGGCCGGGCTCGGAGAATTCACAACCCACAGCGGAGAATCACCCCTCAATCTTTGGAAGTTGGTAAAGTTCCATTACAAGAGAGCCAATATAGCGATAACTACCGATACACTAATAACTATCAATTTATAGATAGATATCAATATACGAGTAATTTTTATTTACTAAATTGATTATCGGGGCTGAAGAGACTTTCAAAAAAGAGCGCTTCCTTCTAAAATTTTTATCACCAAATTGATGACTGGGGGTTAAAATAAGTGATGATCCATATATCGATAACTCTCGATATATGGATAACTATCAATATATTGATAACTTTTGATATATCGATATATATATATATATATATATATATATATATATATATATATATATATATATATATATATATATATATATCAATAGTTATTATTATATGGATAATTCACCTCTCATTTTTCGATATGTTGGAGCAACAAACTTTGATGGACATAAACAAAGTAGTTAAAACAGAGAAGTAAAATGGAGAAAAGGAAGAGTTGGAATAAGTTTATAAAGGGTCTTCCATTTGGGACTGAACACTTTGAAATTTCACTGTGAACGCACCCTTAAGCCAATCACCGAACTGTCAACGTCAAAACATTCAGTAAAGTCAACATTTTCATCATGGTGAAGTACACGAACGAACAACGTTTACAAATAATTAAAATTTACTACCAAAATTTGGAGTCGGTGACTGCAACTTTAAGAGCGTTAACGCCAATTTTTGGTTCTAATTCTCGTCCCAGTAGACAAGCAATTCATAGTCTAGTGAAAAAATTTGAGTTAACATATTCGCTGCTGGATGTTCCCGTGCCAGTGAGACAACGGGTTGGTCGAAGTGGCCAGAATATTGTTGCCGTTCAAGCGTCCATCTCAAACGAACCAAAACAGTCGATTTCACGGCGTTCTCAAGAATTGGGCATCGCTCAGACCACACTATGGCGAATTTTGCGAAAGGATCCTGGCCTGCACCCTTATAAGTTAAAGTTAACTCAAGAACTAAAGCCACTCGATCATATGAAGCGACGTACGTTCTCGAATTGGGCTCTAGAAATGTTGGAAGCAGATGACCAATTTCATCGCAAAATCATCTTTAGTGATGAAGCGCATTTTTGGATAAACAGCTTCGTCAACAAACAGAATATGCGTTATTGGTCAGGTGAAAACCCTCATGTGCTTGAAGAAACATCACTTCATCCACAAAAAATTACTGTTTGGTGCGGTTTTCATGCCGGTGGTGTCATTGGGCCGTTCTTTTTCGTTGATGAAAATAACCGTCACGTTACAGTCAATGGAGATCGCTACAGAGGCATGTTGCAACGTTATTTCTTTGATCAATTGCATGGGCTAGACACAAGCCACACAGCGGGTTGTAACAATCGACTTACTGCAATCTAAATTCGGTGAACGTGTTATATCGAGAAATGGTCCCGTCAAATGGCCGCCTAGATCGTGTGATTTAACACCTCTAGACTTCTTTTTATGGGGGTACGTTAAATCATTGGTCTATGCTAACAAGCCTGCGTCGTTAGAGGAGCTCAGAGCCAATATTCAAAGAGAGATAGCGGCCGTTTTTGCTCGCTCTATTTATCCCTATAAAAATACATGCAACTGCATTTTCCTATCATTCCTTGAACCGTCAACATCTCTGCTATACTTGCTCACTAATAACGTCATCGAAAAATGGATACGTGTAGTTACTACGCAACTGCACTTGAGCCAGTCAGCTGTCTCCAAAGTCTACAGATGTTACCAAGAGACTGCCGCCTTTACACGGAGACCTGGATCAAGAAGAAGAAGGTGTAGCTCGGAGTGAGACGATCGCTTCATTGTCAACATAAATTTAAGAAATCGTCACTTGACCGGCGTTAAGGTCCAGCAGGTGCTCTGACAAGTTTATGGTCGGGCTGTCAGTCATTGGACAGTCAGAAGAAGACTTAAAAAAGCTAACCTAACTCCGAAGAGGTCAGCTAACAGACCCAAGTTGACAGCAGCCCATCGACAAGCGTGACTCAGATTTGCCCGAGAACATCTCGACTAGACTTTAAAGCAATGGCGCCCTGTTTTATTCTCCGATGAGTCCCGCATGTCCCTACATGGCAATGATTTAAGAAGACGAGTGTATAGGAGACCTGAGGAGCGCTATGCGCAGTGCTGCGTTACTGAAATGGTCGCCTACAGAGGAGGTTCTCTCAGGGTGTGGCGAGGCATCTCACGGGATGCAAAAACCGATTTTGTTTTCGTGACTGATAAGACTCGTAGAGGTGGATTAACTGCTCACCGGTACATCGAGGAGATCCTGCAGGAACACGTGGTTTCTTACGCTGGGTTTGTTGGCGATAGCTTAGTGCTGATGTACGACAATGCGAAGCCACATGCTGCTGCATCGGTGCGGCATAGGGTGACCGCAAAAAATCGATGTCGGAATTTTGTTCGTCTGGACCCCACAAAACAATTCCCCTTTCCAGATATTGAGATAGCCGAAATTTGGGCTCGATTAAACGACGTTAACCCGTGCCGCTCGTCGCTCAAAGTTTGAAAAAATCCAAATTTTTGGCCAAAAAGCTGACATATGGAGCCATAACTCCAGAACGGTAAATAATAGAACCACGCTTGATATCTCCAAAGAAAGCTAATGTTGTTCTTCAAAATTTATATTCTATACATAATTGTTGTTATTTTAAGTCAAACCGAGTTACAACAGCCTTTAGCTCCAAAAACGTGACCTGGTACCAGTAGGAGCCAGTTTGGGAGTATTCTAAGAATTTTACGGGTTTTTACATAATGTGTCTCGGAATTAACATTTTTTTGTTAAAAAGTATTTTGGAACTCAATTTTCAAACATAAAGAGCCTTTTGTTCAAATTTAATCTTTTATTATATGGGGATTACCTGACTAGTTTACCAAAGAAAGACCCGTTTGACAGGTAAAAAGGAGGGTGAATCTAATTTCTATTTTACGGATGGTGATTTTACTTCAGCGTACAACCGACCTTTTATTTATTCAGTTTAGTTTCTAAAGTGCCTTTGAGCTGGTTAGATCGAACAATTATCTAGTGAAGATATTTTAAGACACTGAAGAGGACAGCATCTACCAGGAACTTGAGAGCTTGGAGGAAATGGACATCCCTGAAGAAGCTGCAGAAGATCCAGGACCATCTGAGAGCAAGAGGATGAAAGTTTCATTTGCAAGGGGCGTTAAAGAGATTTTAAGCATGAAATTGTCCATTTTATTAGATCGATGTAAGGTATCCGACAGAAATGCCACGAGAATTTTAATAGCTACTCTAGAAGCCCTAAACCTTGACCCTCTTTAGTACAAAGTCTCGAAAACTTTATTACATAATAGAAGGCAAATGTTCAGATAACAATATAATAAAAAAATTTTTGATAAAGTAAACATTCCTGAAAAAGAGCCCGTGGTTGTCCATTGGGACGGTAAACTTTTACCGGGTGTTTTAAAAAATGAACAATGTGAGCGAATAGCTATAGCTATTTCATATGGCGAAAAGGAACAGCTGCTGGGAGTTCCTGTAACAGCAAATAGCTCTGGAGAGGAGCAAGCCGTAGCCGTATATGAATGCCTACATGAATGGGGTCTTCTCAACACCGTCAAGGCGATGTGCTTCGACACTACAGCATCCAACACGGGAAGACTCAAAGGAGCATGCGTCATATTGGAGCAAATGTTAGGAAGATAATTGTTATACCTAGCTTGCCGTCACCATATCTTGGAAATTCTGTTAAGAGGCGTATTCGACACAAAAATGGGATCAACCACTGGACCTCATCCAGACATTTTCAAGAGATTCCTCACTGCGTGGCCCAAGATAGACAAAGGAAAATACGACACAGGTATCAGTGACAATCTAATACAAAAGCAGCTAACTCCAGAAGTAATTGCAAATGTTACTGCTGAATTCGAGACCAAATTAACTGAGAGCCACCCCAGAGATGACTACAAGGAGCTATTGCAGTTGGTTCTCGTATTTGTTGGATCACTAGACAGCAGTGTTGTGGGTTTTAGAACTCCAGGAGCCATTCATCACGCTAGGTGGATGGCAAAGGCTATTTACTGCTTAAAAATGTTCATTTTTCGTCGTCAATTTAAGATGTCTAAAGAAGAAGAAAGTTCTGTGCGTGCCATTTCTGTTTTCCTAGTTAAAATTTATTGTAAAGCTTGGTTCAATGCTCCAAAAGCTCATCTTGCACCAAAGCAAGATTTAGGTATTTTGCATAGTCTGTTAGACTATAAAGAATGTGACAACGACATTGCAGAAATAGCCCTGACCAAATTTTCAAACCATTTGTGGTATTTGAATGCAAAGTTGGTGGGATTATCGTTTTTTGATCCCACCATTACAGACGATGAAAAGTTGTTAATGGCTAATAAATTGCTCAGTAGCACAGATGAACCATCACAGCACGCTAGGGTTGTAAATCCAAAAGTTAGGAAAGAAAACTTAAAAGAGGTAGTTGATGGAGGATTGGTAAATTTACTTACCAAAGAAACGTTTACATCCTTTGACCAATTTAATATAAAAACAGATTTCCTAAGACAACATCCAAACACCTGGCCTCAAAATAATGACTTCCAAGAAGGATTGAAAATTGTCAAAACATTAAAAGTAGTTAATGATATGGCTGAGCGTGGTGTTAAATTAATAACCGACTTTAACGACCTTCTGACAAAAGATGAAGACCAAAAGCAATATGTCCTGCAAGTTGTAAGTAAATGCCGAGCATTTTATCCTGACGTTTCAAAAACTACTTTAACAAAAGCTCTAGAATATATTAGATAACTATGTAAAATTATCAACTCATGTAGGTACTACGTCTGTATCTTTTATGTGTCTGTTTTGTATGTATTATATACCTAATTTTTATATTTTAAAATAAAAAATGTCATTAGACTTATCAGTATTACTTGTTTTTTTTATTATATTTCTACTTTAAACTCAAAAATATACCAGAAAAAAAGCAAAATTTATCACTTAATAACAAAATATACGAAGTATGCTCCTAGTGGTACCAGGTCACGTTTTTGTGGCTAAAGGCTGTTGTAACTCGGTTTGACTTAAAATAACAACAATTATGTATAGAGTATAAATTTTGAAGAACAACATTAGCTTTCTTTTGAGATATTAAGCGTGTTTCTATTATTTACCGTTCTGGAGTTATGGCTTTATATGTCAGCTTTTTGGCCAAAAATTTGGATTTTTTCAAACTTTGAGCGACGAGCGGCACGGGTTAACGTCGTTTAATCGAGCTCAAATTTCGGCTATCTCAATATCGGGAAAGAGGAATCGTTTTGTGGGGTCCAGACGAACAAGATTCCGACATTTTTTTTTCCCTCTCTATGAGATCCGGTCACTCTAGTGCGGCATTACCTGTGGGAATACTGACCTGCGCAGAGTCTTGACCTCAGTCCAATCGAGCACATATGGGATAAGCTCAAAAGAAGCATTCGAGCCAGAATTCCAGCCCCTGCATTGCTGAGGGACTTAAAGGTTGCGTTGGCGGAAGAGTGGGGAAGAATCTCACAAATAGCGGTGAAAAAAGCTCGGGTGGCCGCCCGTAACTCCGAAGCGTAGTACCTTGCTTACGATGCAGAAGGTCGAGGGTTCAATCTCGCAGGTTGGTATACTTATTTATTAATTTATTTAAGTATATTTGGCATGGCCACGTACAAAGGTAGAAATGCAATAACATCCGTGGCAGTACTCCCGTGTTGTCTAAAAAGGTGTTGTGAAATACAAAAATGTTTGTTTCGGCACTTGGACAACGTTAATGGGTATTACGACATCCCCGCCGGTATCCTCAGGATATGAAAAAGGGTAAACTCCCTACTCAAGTAGGAAAGTGAACGACAAAAAAAAAACCCGCTCCATTAAAAATCGGCTGGAAGCAGTAATAAGGGCTAAGGGGGTCATAAAAAATATTGATTTTGATTTTTATCAATAAATGTAATTATGAAACTTAATATTTGTTTAATTTTTCTTTTCTCTTACCCCTATTTTCAATCTTTGTTCTCCTTGTTTTCCCTTACAATCATTTTAATCAGTAAAAAGCATAAGATATGCTATGGAAGAATATTTTTTAATTTCAGCTACTTAAATTTTATAATATATAACTGTCATGGATTAAAATAAAATCTACGATTATAAAGTGCATATAAATTATATTTATAAAGTAAATTTTATAATAATAGTAATAATACCCGCTTGTTTAAAAAAAAAAAGACTTATACGTACCCATTCTTCACATTGAGTAGCTAAAAATAGGTTAAGACGGGTTATATATATACATATATATATATATATATATATATATATATATATATATATATATATATATATGTATATATATGTATATATATGTATATATATATATATATATATATATATATATATATATATATATATGTATATATATATATATATATATATATATATATATATATATATATATATATATATATATATATATGTAGATATAGATATATATATATATATATATATATATATATATATATATATATATATAAACAATCCTAAGTTTAACTACTAGGAAACGCCCTTATAAGAAAAAGAGATGAGCAATCAAAGATCTAAAGGCTCTAGTATCTGCTTTTTATTTTTGTTATCAAGCTTTCACTGCCTGATGGTAGCTTCTTCTGGATTCTAAAAATGCAAACCAGGTACAGAAATAAACCAAAACGTTCGTTTTTTAAAATGTGATTCAATGAATTGTAAGACTGTATGAGAAATTACTTACAAAAATTTAGCAGTTAATTCATCTCTTACAAAAACATGTTAAAATGACACTTAGAGAGTTACACAAAGTATTAAAAATAAAACGTTGTCAATAAACATTAAAAAACACTTTTTAAGACAGAAATACAACTGCAAGAAACACCATGATGTTGAAATGGTACTCCATTTTAAATTTTTTTCTGACATCGAGTTTAGTAACTATTTAGTGATATTTGAGTCTGAACCGGACATTGTTGGTAGTCTATGTCATCATCAGGTCGACAAAAAACCAAAAAAGCATTAAAGTTAGGGATGTGGTAAATTTTTTTAGGTGCATGCTACTATTAGATAAATTATTTATTTTTAATGATATTTATTTTTCAGTTTTAATTTAATCATAAAGGGACTTAAATTAGATGAATGTTACTATTAGACGAGTTATTTATTATTAATTATATTAATTGTATTAATTCTTTAATTTTATAACAAGGGGATTTATAGGCTAATTTAAAATATTTTAAAGAGAATATTAATACTGGACGTTATTTATTATTTGTCATATTTAATTTTTTAATTATTTAATTTTAACAAGAAGACACAGAAAATTAATTAGTAATAAACAGCAGAAATAACAGAAAAAGAAAAGAAACGTCAACTTTACTGGAAACTAATTCCAGCCCCTGCATTGCTGAGAGACTTAAAGGTTGCGTTGGCGGAAGAGTGGGGAAGAGTCTCACAAACCGTGGTGAAAAAGCTCGGGTGGTCTCCCATGGCTCCGTAGTGTAGTACCTTGCTTACGGTGCAGAAGGTCAAGGGTTCAATCCCGCCGGTCGGTATACTTATTTATTAATTTATTTAAGTATACTTGGCATGGCCACGTACATAGGTAGTAGTTGTTCGCAGAAATGCAATAATGTCCGTGGCAGCACTACCGCGTTGTCTAAAAGGTGTCGTGTCGGCAGTTGGACAATGTTGACGGGTATTATGACATCCCCGCCGATATCCTCAGGATATGAAAAAGGGTAAAATCCCTACTCAGACGGGGAGGTGAACGATAAAAAAAAAACCGCTCCATTAAAATCGGCTGAAAGCCTAAGGGAGGCATACAATATATTGATTTTGATTTTTATCAATTAATTTAATTATTAGACTTACCTTTTACCCCTATTTTCAATCTTTATTTTCCCTTTCAATGATTATAATCAGTAAAAAGCATAAGCTATGCTATGGAATTTGGTATTATTAGAAAGAGTTATCGAATGATACTAAAGTCCATAAAAATTTATGAACATTAAATTCTGGGATCCGTATTAAATGAAGCCAAATAGTTTGAGTCGATTTTTTGGCTCACCAGTGTATTATATGTTATAATCCTAATATATTGCTACGATCGATTGATCACAATCAAGAAACTTAATGTCGCCTGATAATTATAACGTATTGTCCCGATTATTGAACTTCATCTGTACAAAGTTTGTCATTGTTATGGTCTGTTTATTGTACTTTGGAAATACTATAAGCCAACTAACTTTCATGCCTTTGAACATGCATGTTCAACATGATAATTTTGCTTATCTACCAAAGTTTGCCATTATTAGTAGATACAATAGAAGAGCACGTAAGTTTTACTTGCTATTATCAGTCAACTGTAAGTTATGTTAGGTGGTGATAGCAGAAGGAAAACAAAACAAACAAGTTGCTCTATATTCTTTATTTAAGTATTTAGTAAGCTCCTATAACTTATACAAATTCATATACAGCATAAATATAATACAATAGTTTACAATTTAATTTATATACACATGTCATTTACCAATTGGGGTAAAAATGAACTTAAGTAAAACAAAAACAATGTGCCCAGGAAACCTTCAAATAATATTAAGAGAAACACTAATAGAGAACGTTAGTATGTACACATGTCTTGGACAAATAATAACACTGGGTAAGCGGTGCATGCTAGAAATCCACATTACGCTAATACTTCACATCCGTATGAAGTACTCCTCGTAAAATCCTTTTCAAGCAGTCTTTTATATAAAGAACCTCAGGCCTTTGAAATAATTTGGACTGTGTTTCCGACCCAGTAAAATTTACAGCGATTCAAGATCAACGTGAATCGCTTTTTCCGCACACGTGTCATTCCTGTAGCGCTTTAGGGATTTTCCTGCAGCACGTATGCTAGACTCATAAAAAAAACGGGATAAGGTAAACAAAGAAATAGAGATAGAACGCAGAACACGACTGGCGTGCACAAGTCTTAGAGAATTATCACCTATATTAAAAAACAAGAAGACTGATCTACACTTACAGGCTAATGTGTTTATTCAATGTATCATCCCCGTTATGACATACGGAGCACAGACATGGACTCTCACGAAAAAAATAATAATAAAATTACGCTTCGCACCCAGAGCAATAGAGAAATCAATGTTGGGAATTACATTAAGAGAAATGCCAATGATGTAATAAAAACGGTGACAGAACTAAAGTGGAACTATTGAGGACAGGTTCCCAGATCCAAAGAAAATACTTGGAGTGTCAAAATTATGCAATGGAGCCCATGGTCAGGTAGGAGAAGTAGAGGAAGACTACAAACAAGATCGACAACATTAACAAGACTGTAGAACTACCGTGGTAGATAGTTCAGGTTGGTCGTGAATTGCGGGAAGTTGTACTCGATACTCCATATAAAAGACTGCTTGAAAAGGGTTTTGAACGAACAGTGACAACGAATTGAACGTAAAGCGGATATAAAGAATTAGGGCGACGAGTACCTACTCCTAGCACACACCGCTTTGGGTGGGAGTAAGCGGGCTACATCCATCGAAAACTTTCCATTAAAATACTTGCAGAATAGACACAAATTGCCAACCGTTCTTCGAAATTCGCGAATCAAGGTTGCTGGTGAGTTCTGGATTTCCAATCAGACGAACAGCTCTCTTCTGAATAGAATCCAACAAATGCAGTGTATGTTTGGGAGCAGAGCACCAAATACGAAAACACTTTTTACAGAATTAACAGTTGTTGCTTTTGAGAAAGTCGATTTGCTATATTTGCAATATGTTGATGTCAAGACATATTTGCTCCCAGATTAACGCCCGGCAAATTGAGTGACGATATAGGAAGAATAGAGTGCTCGTCAAAACTTCGTTAAGTTTTTTACAAAAAACTGCCGCCTGGGTTTCTGTAGTGTTAAACTCTACTTGGGTACTGTCACTCCAAAATAGTTTTCTTTCAGATCTTTGGTAAATTAAACGACTTCAAGCTGTCTGCGGATATTTGCTTGAGTAGTCGATGTTTGAGCGTTTAAAGTGAAGTCATCGGCAAAGATGTAGATTGGATTCCTGGTCCTTTTCAGCAGATCGTTAATATAAATGAGGAAGAGAATGGGAGACAGTATGGGACCTTGCGCCACACCAGCGTTAATAGTGAGGGTGTTAGAAATAAATCCGTCGATTACTACTCGTAAATGATGCTCTCTGACAAAAACAAGACTTCTCAGACTTACCATAAGAACGTAGCTTAGCCAACAATCCGTCATGTCAAACACTGTCGAATGCTTTGAATATATCAAGTGTAAGCGCTCGAGATTCTCCAAGGTGTTCAATTGCGTTGTTCCAAACCTGGGTTACATAAACAGTAACAGTATAGTTACAGTACAGTAAAAAACCGCTGCGTCTATATTTCGCAAATAATCAATTTATATTTTTTTACAGAAATATTACATCTTTATTTACCCATTTTTTTTAGTTAAAGCTAAGAGTATTTTTTAATTTCAGCTACTTAAATTTTTATAATATATAACTATCATGGATTAAAATAAAATCTACGATTATAAAGTGGATATAAATTATATTTATAAAGTAAATTTTATAATAATAGTAATAATACTCGCTTGTTAAAAAAAAAGAACTTATACGTACCCATTCTTCATATTGAGTAGTTAAAAATAGGTTAAGACGGGTTAACATCATAGTTAAAAGTGCTGAGTAGAAACCAATGTGGTCTACGGTATTTAGCTATTCTAGCATAGTTTTGATTTGTTCATACTTACGAGTATATGTAGGTATAATACAAATATGAAGTTTATTAAAAATGTTATGTCAATACACCTTCCTCTTGTGTTATTTACAAAAAAAATGTAACTTGTACAATTTCTAGGCTCATTACTAACAAGATGAAACTTTCAGAAAACATATTATATATTGTGATAATACACAGGTAGATTTCCTTACGGGATCTTGTTAATCCAGAAGAGGTATTCTTATTCGGAGTGAATTTTTCATACGTACGTAGAGGTCAAACATATATATTCAATTATATAGTGTTGCCTATCAAAATCTTGGTTTTGATACATAAGTAAGTGCCAGAAAAACAATTTTTAAAAGCATAGCTCATGACCTAACAGCATGAAATTATAGCCAAAAGCTTTTTACTTCCTTTAGTTGCTAAAAATACGTTTTCGCCTCAAAAATTGATTCCAATGTCTGGCCATCCACTTTTAACGTATAGCAAAAAATGTATTGTATTTATTATATTCTGTTATTATAATATAACAATTATATATGATATATGATTTAAAGTAAATATTAATTAAAAAAAAGTCATTGAGAATTTGAAGTATACAGCAATTTATTATACAAAAAATATCGAAAATAATTTCACATATTTGTATATATAAATCACTAAAAAAAATCAAAAAAATACACATTCATAATTTGTTCCACATTAAGTCTGATGTAGGCTATGTTCAAGCTTAAGATATTTTAACTAGTGGTTTTACAGCTTCGCGTCTTTAACCCTTTATAAGGTTGTGTCATTTAAAATTTTTTTAAAAATTATGAAGAAACATACTCCTAAATCAGATAACCAAACACATGAAATTCAGCGGAGAATAGATCTTTCCTGGGCGGCATATGGCAAACTGGGCTACATATTTAAATCTAATCATCTCATGTGTTTAAAAACAAAAGCTTTTGACAGATGCGTACTACCCGTTCTTACGTACGGAGCTCATACTGTCACAGTGACGAAGAATTATTATTATTAAAATACCAATATTAAATTATTACAGGAAAAACACGACGCCACCGACGGTTTGCGTATTGTGGCCAATATTTGAATCAATACTTATTAAACTAGTCGTTTAGTTAGTGCATTTTTGGTGTGAATGTGAATTATTTTCGTGTTTATGGTGTGATGGTAAGTTATTTTCAAAATGTAAAATCCGTTTTAAATTTATCTTTGGATAAAAACTTAAGAGTTATTACAGCTTTGAATCGAAAAACTTCAAAAGGAAGTTAATACTTATTTTTTTATATTATATAAAGATAAAAAAAATTTTTATAAAATTTATGAAACTTTTAGTTAAGCCACGACAACATTGTGTATCCAATTTATTTTTTTACCAGTCGCATGGTGAAAGCAATCATTTTATTGATTTCATCATTATTTTAGGGGCAGATTTTTTCATTATAAAACAGAATTGCTATTTATTAGTACTTTTCACCAGTTTCAGTATATTAAATGATCTTCATAACACCCTATATACATATATATATATATATATATATATATATATATATATATATATATATATATATATATATATATATATATATATATATATATATATATTATATATATATATATATATATATATATACCACTCATTCCTTTTAAACCAGATCCCCCACCAAGCCAAAATTTGGAGCCACGTAAAGCTGCTTGCGCGGGCTCAAATTAAAGCTTATAAACCGTTGTGAAACAGTCGCGCGATTTTTAAAATAAAATAATGCTCCTGAGCAAAGGTCCCCCGAAAGGAGATGGTGTCCCAGAAAAATCATTAAAAGTGAAAAAAAAAACAGAACGGCATTTTTTTTTATAACCTCATTATGCTAGTATCTTTGTTTTCGAAAAAAAAAAAAAATGACCTCCCCGAGAAGATCGCGAATTACAACAGGTTTTGTTGGTGCAAAAATTCAAAATTCGAAAAATCACTTGAAAAAATCTAAAGAAATTCACACGTATTCCTGGATTCTAAAGTGCGTGGCTTTCGAAAAAAAAACTCCGAATGCATTTTTTCATTTTTTTCTTTCGAAAGCAGCGTTCTCCACGATCGTTCATAGGAAAAAAAGGATTTGTTATTCAATAAAAACTTTGTTTTTTTTTTTTTTAGAATCTTTGAAACGATTTTTCTAATTTTTTGTATAAACGAAAAAAAAAAATCTAAAATTCAAAAATTGGCGCTAAACTTTTCCATGGAAAATTCACTCTGAAATCCTTGACACTTGACATAATTTTGAAATAGTGTTCTTTATTTATATTTTGATATGTTCAACCTTGCATAATTTGAATATTTGGAAAGAACTCTTGAAATGTGTTCTTTTAATATTCTGCAAGAATTTTTAGGAATATGTAGCTGCCAGATCGGACAGATGTGTTAATCCATATAATATAGCAGGACATAGAGGTCGCAATTCAAGAAAAATAGCAAAACCACTAAAATTACATAGTCTTCATTAAAAAACAATACTTTCTTGTTCTATGAACCTCGATTCTAAAGTGAGAAAAAAATTTTGAGTGCATTTTTTCGTTTTTTTCTCGAAAGCAGTATATTCCATGACCCAGATTTCTGCGGATATAGGAGATTTTATAAAAATTTTGTAAACCTAATAAAATATTTGTTTTGCAATAAAAAATACGTAATTTCAGCGGCTTTGTTATTCTTCTTAAATTGCGACACACACACACACATATATACATTATATATATATATATATATATATATATATATATATATATATATATATATATATATATATATGTATATACAATGTGAATTTTCCATGGAAAAGTAGTAGTTTAGCGACCAATTTTTCGAATTTTGAATTTTTGCACAAACAAAACCTTGAAACTCGCTATCGGGACTTCCAAAAAAAATCCACTGGGGTCATTTTTTTGTTTTTCGAAAACGAAGATAATAGTAAAGTGAGGTTATAAAAAGATGCCATTCTACTTGTTTTTTTTTGACTTTTAATGATTTTTTTTGGGAAGCAGTCTCTTTCGGGGACCTCTGCGCACGCGCAATATTTTATTTTCAAAATCCCCCAACGGCTTTCAAAACTAGAGCCTTCAAGCTGTAATTTGAGCCCACGGAAGAAGCTCTACGCTCCAAATTTTGGCTTGATGGGTGGGTCCGGTTTAAAAAGAGTGACCCATATATACAGGGTGCCCCATATGTATAGAATAACGATTCCACAGCATTTATTAATCAGTATATCAAAAAAATGTTTAAATAAAAATTATAGAGTGTTATACGGCGCACATGCTGACGTTAATAATAAAATGTTTTGAACTGTCAGTTCAAAGAAATTACGCCATCTTGATTTTTTTTTAAATAGAAAGCCCTGTATATTATTTTACTTTTAAGTCCTACTAAAAATTCTAGATATTATTTGTCTAAAATGAACTGTTTTGGAATTATTGATATTGAAATTAAGGAGATCTAATTAAAAAAAAAAATTAAGCTGGCTTGTGTCAAACATTTACTCAGATAACGACTTAACGCGTAAAAAAATGATTTATCGACGAAAACGGTTATTGCTGCATTTTGCGAAATTGTACTTTTAACAGGAACTAAAAGAATCACTTTGTGAATGATGGTGACAGCGGTATTTACAGTTACTCTAAGGGCAAGTTATCCCAACTTGTGCAGGTCTTTTTCCCGATGAAAATAATTTGAACACCCTACAGGAATCTGTAGTATCAACAGGACGGAGCACTTTCTTACTCTGAAATCAATGTTCGTAGATATTTGGATGTGATTTTTCCTAATGGTTGGATAGACAGAAGAAGTGCTGTAGAAGGGCTTGTAAAGAGTCTCGACCTTATGCCACTCGATTTTTTTTTACGGGGTCATTTGAAAACTAAAGTTTACCGAAGTCGACCTGAAACTGTAGAAAATTTACAACAAAGCATTCAATATGAAGTAGCACAGATCACCCCAGATTCTCTGCAAAACTCTGTTCAGGCTGTTTATGACCGATTGGGTTATTACCTTGCTGTTAACGGTAGACATTTTGAGCAATTGTTACCTTAAAAATAAACCTAGGGTATTTATTAATAGTTTTTTTGTCTTTTTTTTAATTTTAAATTTCAAATGGCAATAATTACAAAACAGTCAATTTAGAAATACCATATGTCTGCTTAATTTCAAATATCAATAATTCCAAAACAGTTTAATTTAGACAAATAATATCTAGAATTTTTAGTAGGACTCAAAAATAAAATAATATACAGGGCTTTCCAGTTAAAAAAAATTAAGATGGCGTAATTTCTTCGAATTGACAGTTCAAAACATTTTATTGTCAACGTCAACATGTGCGCCATGTAACACCCTATAACTTTTATTTAAACATTTTATTTATACACTCTTTAATAAATGCTGTGAAATTCCATACATGTGGGGCACTCTATATATATACATATATATATATATATATATATATATATATATATATATATATATATATATATATATATATATATTATATATATTATATATAAATATATATAAATATATATATATATATATATATATATATATATATATATATATATATATATATATATATATATATATTTTATATAAATCCTAAGTTTAACTGCTGGGAAACGCCCTTGTAAGGAGAAGAGATGAGCAATCAAAGATCTAAAGGCTCTAGTATCTGCTTTTTATTTTTATTATCGAGCTTTCGCTGCCTAATGGTAGCTTCTTCTGGATTCTAAAAATGCAAACCAGGTACAGAAAATAAACTAAAACGTTCGTTTTTTAAAATGTGATTAAATGAATTGTATGACTGAAAGTGAAATTACTTACAAAAATTGAGCAGTTAGTTCATCTCTGGTGAAGACAATGAAATTTGCATTTTTGTTGGCCAGGTAGTATGAATGATTACACAAAACATGATTAAAAGACACTTAGAGAGTTACACAATTATTGAAAATAAAACTTTGTCAATAAACATTAGTTAAAAACACTTTTTGAAGACAGAAACACAACTGCAAGAAACCATGATGTTGAAATGGTACTCCATTTTAAAAAATTTTTGACGTCGAGTTTAGTAACTATTTAGTGATATTTGAGTCCAAGCCGGATATTGTTGGTAGTCTATGTCGTCATCAGGTCGACAAAAAACCATAAAAAAACGCATTAAAGTTAGGGATGTGGTAAATTTTTTAGGTAGATGCTAATTTTAGATAAATTATTTATTATTAATGATATCAATTTTTTAGTTTTAATTTTATAAAAAAAGGGGGGACTTAAATTTGATGAATGTTACTCTTCGACGAGTTATTTATTATTAATTATATTAATTCTTTAATTTTATAATCAAGAGATTCATAGGCTAATTTAAAAATTTAAAAATTTGAAAGAGAAAATTAATACTGGACGTTATTTATTATTAGTCATATTTAATTTTTTATTATGTAATTTTAACAAGAAAACATAGAAAAGTAACTGGTAACAAATAGCAAAAATGACAGAAAGAGATAAGAAACGTCAACTTTACTAGAAACTAATTTTTTCATAAAGATAGTTCTTTTTTATTGGTTTGGTATAGTTTTTAGTGTTAGCAAATAAGTATACATGGAGCTCAATCCTTCTATGTCTTTTTTGTGATTGAGATTATTTTTACAGGTTTTTATGTAACACATTTCCAAGAAACTTCTTCTGAAATAATTGGTCTCAACATCCAGAATGAAGCTGTTGTTATATTGTACTCTGTGATCTGTATTATTTACGTGTAAGCTCAAGCTAGTTGCGTTTGAGCTTACACGTAAATAATACAGATCACAGAGTACAATATAACAACAGCTTCATTCTGGATGTTGAGACTAATTATTTCAGAAGAAGTTTCTTGGAAATGTGTTACATAAAAACCTGTAAAAATAATCTCAATCACAAAAAAAGACATAGAAGGATTGAGCTCCATGTATATTTATTTGCTAACACAAAACTATACCAAACCAATAAAAAAGAACGATCTTCATGAAAAAATTAGTTTCTAGTAAAGTTGACGTTTCTTATCTCTTTCTGTCATTTTTGCTATTTGTTACCAGTTTACTTTTCTATGTTTTCTTGTTAAAATTACATAATAAAAAATTAAATATGACTAATAATAAATAACGTCCAGTATTAATTTTCTCTTTCAAATTTTTAAATTTTTAAATTAGCCTATGAATCTCTTGATTATAAAATTAAAGAATTAATATAATTAATAATAAATAACTCGTCGAAGAGTAACATTCATCAAATTTAAGTCCCCCCTTTTTTTATAAAATTAAAACTAAAAAGTAGATATCATTAATAATAAATAATTTATCTAAAATTAGCATCTACCCAAAAAATTTACCACATCCCTAACTTTAATGCTTTTTATGGTTTTTTGTCGACCTGATGACGACATAGACTACCATTTAATCACATTTTAAAAAAAACGAACGTTTTAGTTTATTTTCTGTACTGGTTTGCATTTTTAGAATCCAGAAGAAGCTACCATTAGGCAGCGAAAGCTCGATAATAAAAATAAAAAGCAGATACTAGAGCCTTTAGATCTTTGATTGCTCATCTCTTCTCCTTACAAGGGCGTTTCACAGCAGTTAAACTTAGGATTGTTTGTTGCCAGTGCCCTGTTACTTCCTCTTTCTTATATTTATATATATATATATATATATATATATATATATATATATATATATATATATATATATATATACATATATATATATATATATATATATATATATATATATATACACATAAATATATATAGTCCCGAAGGTGGTGTTCATGTATTATCACACTATATGCTACCTGTTCTAGAATTTCATTTTACAAGAAATAGGAATAATAGTTGTACGGTTATCACTCTGCCTATAACTCAATAGTTATTTTTTTTATTTACTATTCGATAAGATAAAAACCTATGTGACCCCTTTACGTATCTGCTTAAACATTAGCTATTTTGTACTTAACAATATTTTTAACCGAGTTTCCATTCAATGAATTAATTACATTACTTAATTATTGACAAAATGGAGAAAAATCTTTCTAACCTCAAGCATTTACCTACATCTTATTCATCTCATTCCATTAGCTTCTCTTAAAGCCTCCAAGTTATTATTATTAATATTATTATTGATTCTATAAGGGTTCTGCATATCCTGATCTCCTTTAATTGAGTGCGTCCTCTTCATAATGTCCTGCTTAATTTTTAGTTCACTTATTAACAGCGTATTACCCCTAAAACTCTCCCTGTGCGAATATCTCTTTCCTATGGAATCAAATCCATCGTTTAAACGATGTGGCACCAATACTGGAAAATTACCAGCTACCGGTACATCTTGATGGGTCGGACGTATGCTTGTTCTTACCGAATCACTGAACGATTCAAGGTCATCCTGGTAACCGTTGTGATAACCGGACTCTCTTGAATCAGGTCTGTTATCAGATGATACTGACCTACCATTGTAATCTTCTGTAGGGATGTATGGAGCTTGGAGGCCTGGTCTTCCTAATGGGTCTAGTGGATCTGGTGTACTGTTACCACTATAATAATAGTAAATAATTAATTATATTAATACGTCATAAGTAACAAATAAATTTGTTTTGCAGCAAGATCGAAACTAATCTAAGATAAGGCCGTGTTCTCCAGGTATTAACTTCCTGACGTTTCGTTGACACTGCGGTCAACATTTTCAAAGGCGATGTGGCTGTGTTCGAAGGTTCCTTCTTGACTGTTCACTGTCAACTGTGTTCGACGATGTGGCGCTGTCTAGTTTTGTGTATTCTGGAGTAGGCGTGGCCATTTGGACTCTCGGCCAATTAGGAGCCAGCGACATTTCAGGAAGTTAATATCTGGAGAACACGGTCTCAACTCCCGAAAGAAACCCACGTTAATTCAAAAGGTGGTGAAAGCTTGTATTCTTTAATCTAAGATAATTAAATTTATTTTTCAATAAAAAAACACAGGAGAATATAACACGTAGACTGAAAAGTTTTTGATCTGACACATAGATGTCTCCCTTTTCAAAAATTCATATGATTTTTAGGTAGTAGTACCAACCTTCAAACGAGACGTGTCAAAATTTCATAATATTTCGACGTTTAGTTTACAAGTTACAGTGGTTTTAGTGACACTACTTTTGATATTTTCAAAACAATGGAAAAAATCGAATTTCGTGTGTTGTTTAAACACTGTTTTTTGATGGGAGAAAATACCGTTCGAGCAAAGCAATTGCTTGATAAGTGTTATGGGGATTCTGCCTCTGGAAAATCACTCATCACTTACTAGTATGCTGAATTTAAACGCGGTCGTACAGATACAAATGATGCTGAACGCTCTGGCGCCCAAATGAGGTGGTTACACCTGAAAACATCAAAAAAATCCACAAAATTGTTTTGGATGACAGTAAAGGGAATTTGCGTGAGATAGCTGACACCCTAAACGTATCAAAAGAACATATTTTGCATGAATATTTGGGCATGAAAAAAGCTCTGTTCGGAATGGGTACCGCGTTTGCTCACAGTGGACTAAAAACAACCTGTTGTTGATTCGGAACGCTGTTTGGACTTGTTTAAGTGCAATAAAAAGGATTTTTTCATGCGATATGTGACCATGGATGAAACATGGATCCACTACTATACACCGGAATCAAATCAGCAGTCAGCTGAATGCACAGCAGCCGGTGAAGACA
>CM032455.1:20369103-20429892 GCA_019049505.1 Pachyrhynchus sulphureomaculatus | reverse complement strand
TTTTGCTCGAAATCACGAAAACTGGTCTGTGGAATTTCCCATTGGAAACAAGTTTCTTCACAGATGAACTAGGGATTAGTCTAAAACATCCAGATGGTCGTGAGCGAGTATGGCGAAGACCAGGAGATAGGGTTTGCTCCTTGCAATAATCTCTGCAAAGGATTCCATTCAGCGGTGGCTCCGTAGTTAAGGTTTAACTGGGTGGCATCTGCTTTGATGCTCGCACAGAGTAGAGTTTCCCTGTCCCGTACGAGATCGCATGAATGCTGACTACTATCTTGAGAATATTGTAATAGAACATGTGATGCCTTTCGGTCATTTTGTGGGGCTCCAATTTTTCCTTTTTATGCAGACAACGCTCGACCTCACGTGGCTAGGGAGGTACTCGATTATCTCAATCAAGTTGATATACCGATTTATGCAATGGCCACCAAAAAGCCCGGATCTGAAATCCGAGAGAACATGTATGGAGATCACCTTAAGAAAAATGTGAAACGTCATATACCTGCACCTAGAAACCTGAGGGAACTTGAAAATGCCGTTATCACAGAATGGGAGCAAATTCCTCAAGTTCTTATCAAAATTTAATTTAGAAGCATGCCTAGGCGCATAAACGCTGTCATTCCGAAGTAGAGGAGGCAACACACGCTACTATGTCCCAGTTACAATATTAATTTTGCTACTAGTGTCCCAGTTTAGTTTTTTATTATTACATAATTTCAACGATTTTGTTATTAGTCTTAAGAATAATTTTAATTCGAATCTTCTAGAGAAATTTGGTAGTTAATTCACTTTTAAAGGATCCGAATATTTCTAACTTTTAGTGTAACTAACCTCTTCATAAAAAATTATTAAAATTAATTCATTATAGAGATTTGTATGATTTAATATATTGTTGCCTTAATTTTGTCCGGGGAGTATATATATATATATATATATATATATAATATATATATAATAGTATATTATATATATATATATATATTATATATATTATATATAATATATATATATATATATATATTTATATATAATATATTATATGTATATAAATATATATATATATTATATAAATATATTATATATATATATATTATAGTATATTATATATATAATATATATATATATATATATATATATATATATTTAATATATATAATATATATAGATATTTATATATATATATGTAATATATATATATATATATAAAGATATATATATATATATATTAATGTATATATATTAAATTATATATATATATAATAGACTATATATATATATACTATATATTATATATATATATTGCGCTGATACTTCACATCTGTATGAGGTTCAGCTTGTTACTTACCGCGCATAAAACGCTTTTCAAGCAGTCCTTTTTATGGAGAACCTTATCCCTTTGGAATAATTTGGCCAGGGCTGCATTTCCCGCACACATGCCGCTCCTGGAGCGCTTTAGGAACTTCCCTGTAGCACGTATGCTAGACCCATAAAAAAAAATAGTGAACTTGAAATTCTGAGGGTAAGCGCTCATGGAAATAGGGCTAAAAAGTTTTTCAATACCTTTTTAGCTACGCCAAGCTTTTGAAAATACTTTATTTTTTTGTCCGCAGGGCTACAAATATAGTAGAGAATTAGTTTCTCTAAGGTTTACAAAAGAAAAAATATTAACATCAAAAAATTACTTACTGCTAGGTGGTGCTTACTAGGACAATTTCTTTCAATGAAAATAACAGGGTTGTTCCTATTTATGCGGAAATTTAAAAAATTACGACAGAAAATATTGATTTTATTTTATGAAACTTTTTTATATGACCTCCTTCCTTTTGTTAAGGTCAGCGTCATTTTACCTTATGATTAAGTAGTTGGTGGTTGATTTACGATTTCTAAGAAAAAAACCAAACCTTGAAGTTTTGTTTAATTTTTCTAAAAGAATGTAAAAATTGACACTGAATTATTTTTATAAATATGGCAAAATGATAAATTTTGTTAATTTATCATTTTGCCAGCTGATTTGCAATGGATTTGAGAAAATTGAGCTTAATCTTCAATGTCAGTTTTTTTATGAATAGTAGTAGGTTCTGGGTGCATTTCCATCTTATCCTTAAAGATTCTTTTGTTGAAACTTCTCTCCTTATATATGATTTTGGTTTCATTAAAAATTAAATTCATGTGAAAATTGACTACTTATGAAGCAAGTACATGAGTTTTTTACTATGTCTGCAATGACTTTGTGAAAGGTGATTCTGTCTTTAAATACCCTTGATGTTTGTTCTATATATACATTTTCACACTGAGTGCACGGAATGCTGTAGACTACTTAAGAGACCTTCATAGTTTCATCCTTATCTTTGAAAAATTGGTGGAAATTGTTTTTGAATGTTTGAAAGAAATTTTTAAGTTATGATGAATTTTAAAAAAGTTAAGTAGTGACTTTTGTGGAAATTTCTTTGATATAAGGGAAAAAGTATTCAGAAAGAAAGGTACTGATTGTCAGGAGTCAGTTTATATAACCCTTGTACATACATATATAATATAAATATATATATATATATATTTATATATATATATATATATAATATATATTGGGACCTAACTAACTAAGAAGAACAACTGCCCTTCACGACATAGTAAGCACACATAGAAAATGGAATCCACTACCTCACACAGATGAGAAAGATGAACTCAGAGTCAAAACCTGTAATATTCTATCCAATTTTATCTACAAAAATAAAATTAAAAATAATACTCAGAACACTCCAGTGTCAAGGAAAGTAAACAAAACAAAAAATTCCTAAAACACCACTCCAAATTAAAAATACTAAAAGCGGATAAATCAACAAAACCGTCATAATGAAAACAGAAGACTATAAAAACAAAATGAGTTTGTTACTTAATGATAAAAAAAACATATAAACAAATTAAGCAAGATCCTACTAATAGATATCAAAAACAAAACAATCAACTAATAGAAAGATGGGAAAATAAACCATATATTGCCACCACAAATTGCTAATACATTGAAAATTAGAAATGCCTTACCACCAAAAATATATGGACTCCCAAAGCTACATAAAAATAACATTCCACTACGACCAATAGTTACTACTACTATATTAAAGACTCATTCCATTTCAAGAAAAAAACAACAAAAATAAAACTTCCACCGAACTATACAGGGTTACAGGGAAAGTCGTCCTAGATAATTAAGGACGTTATAGTTTAGGTCGTTTCTGACCGATTTAATTCTATGACATGATGTCCTAAACTTAACGGTTTTCGAGATATTGAAGTTTAAAGATTTTCTAAAAAAAATCATGTTTTTTTTTTGCTTTTATATCGATTTTTTTTTTATTAGAGGTTCTCGAATGCGATTTTTTGGTTATTTTTAGTTAGTCTGTATGTCAAGTATCAAAAATCATCAAAAAAATTTGAACTAGTTACTAACAGTTTTCAAATGGCGGCTTGTTAATGTTTCTAAATTTACGAATTTTTACCAAGTGTTTCCTACTTTAAATCCCATAAAGAGAAAAAAAAATGTATGGAAGTTATTCTGCAAATTATTTTTAAAACTTTTTACGTCTTTTTAGCTATCAAAAAAGGTATAATACTAGGAGTTTAATAGGTAAAACTATACACAGAATGACACCTAAAGCGGGCTCGGGTAGCAAAAGGTAAATTTTTAGTTCTAGGTGAAAATACGAAAAATACACAAATAAAACAAAAAACCTTGCAATTTAATATTTTTTATTAATTATAATTCATGTTCTATATGGTCGCCCCTATTTCTATCACTCAATTCTCATTCTTTTTCTTAAATTACTTTTCACAACGCTGGTTGTGAGGTGCCGCCTCATTTTCGTCAGCCGCATCAATTATTTTTTTGTCTTAGGACATCCAAGTTTTCGATAGGAGTCATCTGGTCGTATACGAGACTTTAATGTGACCCCACACATAAAAATCCATCGGTGTTAGGTCTGGGCTTCTCGCCGGCCAAGGTATGGGTTCGCCTCTTCCAATCCATTTGTTGGGATAATTGTCATTGAGCCATGCACGAACACTTCCTCTGTAGTGAGCTGGGCAAAGCCATCGTGTTGAAAGTACATGTTTTGTCTCAAACCAATAGGTAGGTCTCCCATCAAATTAGGTAAATCGTTCCGCAAAAAAATGTCGTATTCCTCGCCATTCAAATTATCTGGCAGGAAGAATGGCCCAACCAAATAATTTGAAATTATACCCATCCACACATTTAAGCTGAAATCTTGTTTGTGTTCCTTTCGTTCTTTTTTTGTTTGGGTTGCCTTCCTCTTTAGAAGCCCAATAGTGGACCATTGTGGTAGTTTGTAAGACCGTCTTTGTCGAATTTCGACTCGTCAGTCCATAGTATTCTCTTAAAAAAAGATGCATCTTCGACATCGGTATTGAGCATAAATCTGCAGAATTCTAATCGTCGTAACGGATCCCCTTCTTCAATGACTTGCACGGGCGTATAGTGGTAAGGGTGTTGCCCAACAGTATGCATCACAAACCATACCTCCACTGCGAAATACCAAGCTGTTGTGCGACAACATTTGTAGATGTGGTTGGGCTCCACCTCAAAGAGACGTCGTATTTTCGTTTTCTTTGTCTTCGTCAAGATACGTGGTCGTCCCATGTCAGTCCCGCCGTCTTTGTACGGAACCAGTTTCTCGTAGTTCTTCGATAAGTTCCATCAAATACGCTAACATCAGGTAACGACGAGTAGGATATCGCAGTGTGTATTCATCACGTGCACGCGACGACACTCCTTCGCAAAATCCGTAATACATTAGGATGTCAGCATATTTCCTCGTTGGTATACGTTGCCGTATTCACAAGCAGAGATCAAAATCCAGTTACGAGCCCAATTCACACAGTCAGAAGATGAAACACAGATATTTTTGAAAAGCACGGTATAGCACATCTACCACGGACAAATCGCATGAGCAGACTAAAAATCATTCAATAATGTTTAGTGAACAGAAAATGTCACTCGCACAGAGAGTACCCTGACCCAGAAAAAATGCTTACTTAACTCTTTTTATTGTTTGAAGGTGCAGGTAGTAAACCGGTAATTGGTAGTATCTAAATTCTATTATTATGTTACTCTACATTTGGGCCTATTGAAATCTCATTTTCTTAGAATTTTCAATAGTTTCAGTAGATATTATACCGCTTTAGATAGCTAAAAAGACGTAAAAGTTTTTAAAATAATTTGCAGAATAACTTCCATACATTTTTTTTTTTTCTCTCTTTATTGATTTAAAGTAGCACTTGGTAAAAATTCGTAATTTAGAAATATTAACAAGCCGCCATTTGAAACTGTTAGTAACTAGTTCAAATTTGTTTGATGATTTTTGATACTTGACATACAGACTAACTAAAAATAACCAAAAATCGCACTCGAGAACCTCTAATAATAAAAAAATCGATATAAAAGCAAAAAAAACATGTTTTTTTTAGAAAATCTTTAAACTTCAATATCTCGAAAACGGTTAAGTTTAGGACATCATGTCATAGAGTCAAATCGGTCAGAAACGACCTAAACTATAACGTCCTTAATTATCTAGGACGACTTTCCTGTAACCCATATATATGGATATATATATATATATATATATATATATATATATATATATATATATATATATATTATATATATATATATATATATGTACAAAGGCTGTTCGTAAAATCTAAGAGGTCACTCCAGTTGTTAATACCATTGTCTTCTAAGTATAGATTTGGTCAACATGAACGAACGAAAAATTTCGTCTTGTGATCAAACATAATTTTTTAAAAAAGGAAACGACTGAGGAAGCTGTAGCAAAGCTTGACAAAATATTATGCGATTTGCAGCTTCGATTAGGATAGTTTACAAATGGTTTGGACATTTTCGAATGGCCCATATGTGCCTAGAGGACGGGAAAACGTTCCGGAAGGTCACCGTAAATCCGCCGTTAGGTTCTTCCGACCATAAACTGCTTTCGACATCGAGTATCCTGCCAATCAGTGACAGAGAGGCGCCTAGGCCGCGCAAGATTTGGCACTACAAATCTGCTAAATGGGAAGATCTCATGGAATACTTTCGAACTTTCCCTTGGATGGACGTTTGTTTTCGATCCGATAACCCATCTGACTGCGCCAGGGAGGTCTCCGATGTTATTTTGGCTGGTATGGAAGCTTACATCCCTTTTTCGAAGAAATGCTCCTCCAACGGCAAGCCTTGGTTCGACCGAAAATGCAAAGAAGCTGTTGCTTCTAAACATATTGCCTACCGACAATGGCGTGAAAATCCTAACACCTTAAATCGAAACATCTTTGTTCATGCCCGGAACAGATCCAAGGGAATTATCGACGAAACCAAGGAGGCACACAATCAACGAATTAGAAACAAACTTCTCGCTTGTCCCAACAATTCCAGGTCCTTTTGGGCAGTCGCTAAGGCAGTTAGTCAAAACTTTACCAAATCCACGATACCACCACTCACACGGCCAGATAATTCCATTGCAACCACACCTGTTGAGAGAGCGAACTTGTTAGCTGAACTCTTTGCTTCACATTCTACTGTCGATTTCCAAGGAAAAACACCACCTACTATTCCCATATTGCAGTCAAGGATGCCCGATGTTGTCTTCAGACAGCGCATCATAAAGCGTATTTTAATGAAGCTAGACACCAAGAAGGCTTCTGGCGCTGACGGAATACCTGCCATAGTTCTCAAAAACTGTGCAAGGGAACTAACACCAGTTTTCTGTAAAATTTTTAACCTATCCTACAGAAAGGGAATATTTCCGTCCTGCTGGAAATGTGCCACGGTTCAGCCGATACCTAAAAAAGGTAAGAAGTCCTTGCCAAACAACTACCGACCAGTTGCATTGCTTTCAATAATATCGAAAGTCATGGAAAAGGTTTATCAATGAGCATCTTCTAAAATATCTTGAACGATTCAATATTATTAGCGATCACCAATATGGTTTTCGTAAACATAGATCAACAGGAGATCTTCTGACTTATGTAACACATGTTTGGAACAACGCAATTGAATACTTTGGAGAATCTTGAGCGGTTGCTCTTGACATATCCAAGGCATTCGACCGTGTTTGGCACGATGGACTGTTGGCTAAGTTGCGCTCTTATGGTATGTCTGAAAGGTTCTGTTTGTGGCTCTCATGTTTCCTCAGAGAGCGTTCTTTTACGAGTGGCGGTCGACGGATTTCTTTCTAACACCCTCACTATCAACGCCGGTGTGCCCCAGGGCTCCATACTGTCTCCTACTCTCTTTCTCATTTACATTAACGATCTGCTGGAAAAGACCGGGAATCCAATCTATAGCTTTGCAGATGACAGTACGCTTGTCTCTTCATTCACCTTGAACGCTCGGACATCGGCTGCTCAGGCGAATATCCGCAGACAGCAGGAGGTCGTTCAACTTAACAAAGACCTGGAAGAAATTCTATCTTGGGGTGACAGTAACCAAGTGGAATTTAACGCTACAAAAACCCAAGCGGCAGTTTTTTCTAAAAAAGTTAACGTTGCTGAACCCGACATAGTTATGTCGGGGCACTCCATTCCCCTAGCATCGTCGCTCAATTTGTTGGGCGTTAGTTTGGGAGCAAATATGTCTTGGCATGAACATGTTGCAGGCATAGCAAGGAGAGCTTCTCAAAAATTGGGAATATTATTTAGAACCAGAAAGCTTTACACCCCACAGCAACTGTTAATTCTTTACAAAGCCCAAATTCGACCAACTATGGAATACTGCTCCCACGTTTGGGGCTCCGCTCCCAAACATACACTGCATTTGTTGGATTCTGTTCAGAGAAGAGCGGTCCGTCTGATTGGGGACCCGGAATTGACCGGCGGCCTTGATTCGCTGGAACATCGAAGAACGGTTGGCGACTTGAGTCTGTTCTACAAGTATTTTCATGGAAAGTGTTCGAAGGATGTAGCCCGCTTAATTCCTCCCAAAGCGGTGCATGTTAGAAATACACGTCGCGCTGGTGCTTCGCATCCGTATGAGGTTCAGCTTGTTACTCCGCGTACGACGCTTTTCAAGCAATCTTTTATATGGAGAACATCATCCCTTTGGAATAATTTGCCCAGCGCTGTGTTTCCCCACCGAGTACAATTTACAGCGATTCAAGAACAACGTGAATCGCTTTTTTTCCGCACTCGTGCCGCTCCTGGAGCGTTTTAGGGACTTCCCTGCAGCACGTGTGCTAGACCAATAAAAAAAAAAAAAAAAAAAAAGGTCATCTGATGTCGCTACACACCAGAAAACATCACTAAAATTCATCAAATGGTATTAGACGATAGAAGCTGAAATCGTTAATTTGCTGGTCATATCTACTGACCGGGTTCACTATACCTTGCATGAATATGTACACATGAGACAGCGCAAGGTGGGTGCCGTGATTGTTCTGTGAACGTGTCAGGTTATGTTTGGCCAATTCATAACTCTAGATGAAATTTTAGATTTACGATTACCAAGCAAACTACACAATCGGTAAAGTGATTTACTAGCCCAGTCATCAGAGGCAAATTTTGAGGAGAAGCTCTCATTAAATGTTAACAGGCTGCATTTTAGCATACAAGGAGTTTTTTGGACGTAGAATACGATAAAAAAAAAGCTTGCTGCTCTAAAGTGTACGTTAAGCCTACAAAATCGAAAATAAAATGAACAATTCGGTTTTTCGCAAATACCTCTAAAAAATAAAGATATCGAAAAACTAATAGCTCCACTTGAAAGAATGGGAAATTTTGCAAAAAAATAGTACATAGATTACTTTTTCTTAGCTTTCCCGTATTTTAAAAAAAATATTTAAGATAAAATGGCTGTTTTAACCTCTTCAGTTGTAGTGGGAATCATGCTTCCAACCTCACTTATGTTTAAATTAACGTTTCCGTATACTGTTGAATATTTTGAAATTGGCTATTAAGGGGTTTCTCTGGGTGCTAATTAAGAACCCGATGACAAATTTGAAAATGCAAATTGGCGGATATTTAAATGAAATACAAATACTTTATACTTAAAACTTATACTTTCATCTTTCATTTCCCACCTTTAAATATATTTTTTTTTAATTTTAAGTTTAGATCATCGGTCGCGCAGTGGGCTAAAGAGCCTGCATGTGAAACCGGTGCTTGGGTGTTAGTGTGCGTTCTTAGGTTAAGATATTAACAATCAGAATTATAATAAAGTTAGTTGGATAGCTTAGGTTAAGTTTAGGATAAGTTAGGGTAAGTCAATAAAAACAAATAGGTTGTTATCACTGTATATTCAACCAGATTACGTCACATTAGTCCATCAGTTTATAGCATCTAATGATCGCCAGCAATTTGGCTCATGGAATCATGTAATTCCGATTGTTAAATAAAAATGAAAAAGAAAAAAAAAGTTTAAGATGTATGATTAATAACACAGCCCCACGAAAAACGAAAGTGGGGTATACTTTTGATGCGATATATCAGATCCGTAGTATTTTTGCCCGCTGATCACGAATCTGACGTCAAAATATCGCCATCACATCTCAATTTTTTTCTAACCTCAAAAAATAGGTAAAAATTAGTAAAAATTAAGAAAAATATACTCCTAAAAAATTGATTCAAGCTTTTTCATGAATCCAAAGATGTATTAATATGTATTCGGACACGCTAAGCTAATATTCATCGGTTGGATTGAGCCATACAGTTCTGTTTTCTTTCTAACCTCAATAAATCAGACAGATATAGTGCTTCTCGAATGCAAAAACGAATTCAAATTAAAATTCAACCGATCCTTACCAAATTTGGTACACGGGGATTTTTTGGGTCGCTGATCACGAATCGGAATGGATTTGCAAAATTCAAGATGGCAGATGTTTTCGCGCCATTTTGAACGCCGAGAAAATTCATCGGTCGATTTTTATTCTTCTACCTGCATCCAGGGCACCTCCACGTGGTGACGGTGGGCAACGGCGTTACTCCACTAGCCGGCAGAGTCCCTGGATAACGGCTTAGATGCCGTCATGGCAGGTAGAAGAATTACGATGCAGGGACTCGGAAACCCAGTATCGGCGGTTGGTCAGGGTGGGAAAGCGGGCCCGCAGCCGTCGTCATCCAGCGACCGTAGCTCTTCATGTGTGGGTGACTTGGCCCATGTAGAGTATAATGCTACAAGAAAACGGTCTCACGGTACAAGGACTTTTCATAAGTGCGATAAAAACAGTGATTCATTTTGTTATAATTTGCTGTCAACACGGATTGAGTAAAATGGGGTCACCGATAACGGATAAGATTAAAACCTTATATAAGGATTGTTTTAACATTGAAATACAGCACCAGGATACAGATTGGGTTCCCCACATCATTTGCAGTTCTTGCAAAATAATGTTGTACATCAATAAGAAGGCGATTAAATATTCCAGACCAGCAATATGGAATAGACCATACAGTGAAAATGATTGCTACTTTTGTATGAATGTTGTATCTAGGCATAACCGAAAAAATAAAAGCACTATTACTTATAACGATGTTTCGACAGTAACAAGACTAACTAAACTAATTCCGCCTCCTGAACCACTTGATTCTGATGTTATGGAAACAAATGATTTCACCTTATCAGTTCATGCCGAAAACATTGAGACTGTCGAAAAAGATTCAAACACTGTTACTAATGAATGTTCTAGTGACAACCTATCATATACTAGTGACACAGATAAAGAATTTCTACCATACAACCGTAAACCAGAACCAATACTCGTATCACAGTCAGAACTTAGTGATCTAGTCAGAGATTTAGGCTTATCCAAAGATGGTTCAGAGCATCTTGCTTCCTTTTTAAAGAAAAGACATTTACTTAAGCCAGAAGCTACGATTTCTTATTATAGAAACAGAGATGAAGAATTTCGAAAATATTTCACAATGGACGAGGAATTGTCACTTTCATATTGTACCGATGTAAAAGGTCTAATGGATGAATTTCAAAATAACTCATACGATCCTGAAGAATGGAGACTGTTCATTGATTCTTCTAAACGGAGCATTAAGGCAGTTTTGCTGCATAATACCAACGTTTACGCTCCCATTCCGATTGCTCATTCCACAGTAATGGAAGAGCAATATGAAAAAATGAAGCAGCTTTTTGATAAAAATAAAATATGCTGATCATAACTGGAAAATTTGTGGAGATCTGAAAATTGTAACAATATTGCTTGGCCAACAGTCAGGGTTTACACTTTATCCCTGTTATAAATGTCTGTGGAATAGCAGAGACAGGGAACGTCATTATAAGAAAAAAATTTGGCCAACAAGAGAATCGTTCACTCCTGGTGAAAATAATGTATTGTTTCCACCATTGGTAGATCCAGGAAAAGTTCTTATTCCCCGCTTCACATTAAGCTTGGACTTATGAAGCAATTCACGAGAGCATTAGATACAAACGGCCCATGTTTCAAATATTTGCATAAAAAATTTCCTAAATTTTCTGAAGCTAAAATTAAGGCAGGCGTATTTGACGGGCCACAAATAAGAAAATTGTTTCAAGATTCATTATTTGTTACTAAAATGAATAAAGTTGAAAAAGCTGCTTGGCTTAGTTTTAAAGAAGTCGCAACAAACTTTTTGGGAAATAATAAAAGTCCTAAGTACAAAGAAATAGTCGAGAAAATGGTAAAAAATTTTTCAAACATTAGGTTGTTTAATGAATCTAAAATTACATTTCCTGGACTCCCACATCGATGATTTCCCAGATAATCTTGGTGACTACAGTGAGGAGCAAGGGAAACGTTTTCACCAAGATCTGAAAATCATAGAAAATCGGTATCAAGGACGATGGGATGACCATATGCTAGCGGACTATTGCTGGTCGCTAAAAAGAGAAACAAGTCCTCAAAAGCGTTTGGGCAGAAAGCCTTTGAATAGGTCATTCGCGGAAAAAAGAACAAGATACAGCCAAAAAAAGGAAAGTTAGGCGCGGGTCTAAGCTTCGCAATTCTAGGGCTTAAGGGTCTACTATTTGAGAGTATATGGTTTAAAAGTCCTGGTTTTGAGTTTATTGGGTCTCATTTTTAAAATTACAGGGTTATTGAGGTCTATTTTTTGAGGTTACAGGGTGTGGGAGTCTAAGGTTTCAGGGTTTAGGGTTTAAGAGTATCAGGTTTGAGAATTCTCCAACTGTATACCAAATTTGGTAGGAATCGGTTGGTTTTCAAAAATTTTGTCCGCCATCTTGGATCCGCCATTTTGAATTTTGCAAATCCGACCTCAGATTCATGATCAGCAACCCAAAAAACCCCCGTGTACCAAATTTGGTAAGAATCGGTTGAATTTTAATTTGAATTCGTTTTTGCATTCGAGAAGCACTATATCTGTCTGATTTATTGAGGTTAGAAAGAAAACAGAACTGTATGGCTTAATCCAACCGATGAATATTAGCTTAGCGTGTCCGAATACATATTAATACATCTTTGGATTCATGAAAAAGCTTGAAATCAATTTTTTAGGAGTATATTTTTCTTAATTTTTACTAATTTTTACCTATTTTTTGAGGTTAGAAAAAAATTGAGATGTGATGGCAATATTCTGACGTCAGATTCGTGATCAGCGGGCAAAAATACTACGGATCTGATATATCGCATCAAAAGTACCCCACTTTTTTTTTTGTGGGGCTGTGTAATAAGCAAAAAATATATTTATCACGATCCCTTTTTTAAGAGCAAAATTACAAAAAAAGAGATTTTTTTTTTAAGTTTTTAATGATTTTCTAATAACAAGTATAGTTTTTACTGTAACTAAAAAAAAATTGTCCTACTTTTTTGACCATTTCGTATTGCTTTGAACGTAAAATTGCCGGTGGCGCACTACCACAGGCAAATTTTCGTATTTTAAAACTCAATTTTTAAATAACATAGACAATGTAGGTATTTTTCACTAATCTTATATTGAAACTTAAGGTATAATGATGATATAAGCTCAAGGATTTTTTTTTCAATACTGTGTTTTATTAAATATTTGTAATTTAAAATCATGCAAACAAAAATTTCGTTTCCAGTTTTGCAAATTATACAGCAACAAAAATAAAAACTTCAAAAAAAACTGTCTTTTAATGCTCTTTTTACACTTCGAAAATAAGTAATATCGATTAACCTTCGTGCGCGTATGCTTTCAAATTAACCTGTTTGGCGCGCTATACTTTTTGAATCAACTGTCCGAATTTTTAATAAATTCTCACCCCAAATTTTTTTTTTTTTTAAATCTGTATACTATTTTTTTTGTAAAAATTTCCGCTCTTTCACGTGGTGCTATTAGTTTTTCGATATCTTTTTAGTGTTCCGTACGGAACACTTATAAGATGACTTCGGTGTCTGTCCGTCTGTCACACCCGATTTTCTCCGAAAACTATTTGTCATAGAAAGTTGAAATTTGGTAATAATATAGGAATAGTTTTGAAAGTTAAATTTTGACTTAAGGGGTTAGTTTTAGGGGGTGAAATCGGAAGTGGAAAATTTTTTTTTACCAGGTAATCGAGGTGTCAAATGAAAGCTTGTGAAAACACGAGTAAAAAATATATATTATAAAGTAATACTTGCGCGTACTTTTCTTTGTATTATTTTTAAAAAATCGCGCTGTCCCCCGCCTTATCTCGAAAAATTCTTATCAAAAAATTTTGAAAAAATTTTGGAATATTCTCTACGGGGTGTAGATTGAACGAAAATTATCACGAGTGCATTAACTAATTTATCTGGTATATAAAAAAAAACAAAAATTTCAAGGTCATCAATTTTCAATAAAGATTGGAAACAAACTTTGTTGAAAACTCATTTGGGGTGTGTTTTGTGAAGTCACTGATCATTTTATACCTCCGTTACAAAATTTTTTATTTTAAAAGCAATCAACGTACGGAACACTAATTGCGCAAGTTCAACTTGCACTTGACCGGTTTTTTTTATTTTTCGAGATATTACCGAAAAGCCGATTTTGGATTTTATTTTGTATTTTATGGGATTAGCGTACACAAACTTTAGCAAACTTTTTTATCGTTTTCTACATCCAAAAAACTACCTGTGTTCCAAAATGCAGTCTGGTAACATCAAAACTCTTGGCGACTGGGCTATACTTCGTACTTTCCTGGCAAACATTTAATTCCAAAAAAAATATTGAACTTGACTCTATTAAGCAAAGAGAACAGCAATTTCCATATTATGAATAAAATCATACTTCGAGGAACGGTTCGAGTTTTAAGAGTATCATCGTGAAAAGTGTTCCATGGATATAGCCGGCTTAATTCCTTCCAAAGCGGTGCATGCTAGGAATACACGTCGCACAGTGGGCCAGGAATCTGATTTTTCGTTCAAAATTGTCTAGAGCCCTCAATTATTAACGAAATCAGACATTTTTTTTTAAATACTCGTAAGCGAATTCCGGACAAACGTAAGGAAGCCAATTTGAAAAATATAACCTCAAAATTTTTTAAAATTGCAAAAAGCAGCTCGGAACCGGGAGGTGAAATTTCGAAGTTCACGTGATTTCAAGTTTAGGCGTTCATAACTGGTTCATCGGGAGTTTCTAGGGTTGCTGAAGCTATTTCCGGGGTGATTTTGATCATATGCACCCTTTTAAGGGGTGAAGATTGAGGCTGGAAAGGGAGAAATTACGATATTCTCTCCTGAATTAGAGTTTCGCATTCAAAACTAGTTCCTTGGGGGTTTGTGGGGCTGCTGAATCGCTGGCGCTTTCCGTAACTCCCCAATCCCTAGTTTTTAGTGTGTTACGAGGCTGGTTTGAAAAGTCCGTGCAAAGTCCGAGAGATGGCACCACCGGCGCGTATCAAGGTCATGTTTAGTTAGTAGCATCTCTTGAACGAACGCACACCAAGTTTCAGCCATACTGGTCTATTTCTTTGTGTTTGGCATTCGTGTGAATCAAGGAAGTCGAGTGATTTTCAAGAAATGGACGAAAAAGAATTTCGTGTGGTGATTAAACATTACTTTATGAAAGGCAAAACGCCTCAGGAGACTAAAGAGAAGCTTGATAAACATTATGGTGACTCTGCACCTTCGATTAGAACAGTTTATAAGTGGTTTCAAAATTTTCGGACTGGCCATATGGGCACAAGTGATTCTGAACGTTCGGGACGGCCTATGGAGGTTACGACTCCAGAAATCATTGATCAAATCCATGATATGGTGATGGATGACAGAAGAGTTAAGGTGCGTGAGATTGCTAGTGCTGTGGGCATCTCGACTGAACGGGTACATAATATTTTGCATAAACATTTGGACATGAGAAAGCTATCCGCAAGATGGGTGCCGCGATTGCTCACGCTTGACCAAAAACGGAATCGTGTGAAGTGTTGCAAGGATGGTTTGCAGCTATTCCAGACGAATCCGGAGGACTTTAAGCGTCGTTTCGTCACTGTGGATGAAACATGGATACATTACTATACTCCTGAGACCAAACAACAATCTAAACAATGGTTACCAAGGAGAAATCTGCACCAAAAAAGGCGAAGACCGTTCCTTCGGCCGGAAAGGTTATGGCAACTGTCTTTTGAGATTCGCAAGGGATAATCCTCATCGACTATCTGGAAAAGGGTAAAACTATTACAGGTGAATATTATTCATCGTTATTGGACCGTTTGAAAACCGAGCTGCAAGAAAAACGCCCGCGATTGGCCCACAAGAAAGTCCTTTTCCATCACGACAACGCACCAGCACACACCTCAGCAGTTGTGGTCGCAAAATTAATGGAAATAGGATTCCAACTCGTTTCACATCCCCCCTATTCTCCAGACTTGGCTCCCTCGGACTACTATTTGTTCCCCAATTTGAAGAAATGGCTGGCGGGACAAAGATTTTATTCAAACGAGGAGGTGATTGCAGACACTAATGGATATTTTGCACACTTGGACAAATCCTATTATTCGGAAGGGATCAACAAACTAGAACATCGTTGGACGAAGTGTATAAGCCTAGAAGGAGACTATGTCGAAAAATAAAAAAGGTTTACCCCAAACACATAAGAAGTTTTTATTTTTGCACGGACTTTTCAAACCAGCCTCGTACCTCTTCCCCCCACTGCACCTTGTTAGACAGCTCTCTTTCTCTTAAAATTCTACTCCTATTCGTTATTCCGCCCTTTTACCAGATACTCCCTAAATCTATTCTCAGCCCACCGCCCATCTTCATCCTCTCTAAAAAATTATATTCCCAACAGAATCTCCATCCTGCTATCCTTACATAATATTTCTCCCCCTAAACATGACTATCCTCTACACTACTCCTTTCCACCACAGCTCCTAAACTGTCCCCCTATCGATCTTTCCATGCACTCACTAAGAAAAACGGATACTCCAAACCCCTTACTAAATAAAATATTCCTGGAAAGAATAGCAACCCATTATCCTAACTATACTCTTTTTTATACTGATGATTTCAAAACAAATAAGGACATAGGTGATTCTTTCACCACTTCTCTAACTAATAAAATGTTTAAACTTCTGCTTGATACTTCTATTTTTACCGCTGAGCTCTTAGCAATGAAAAAGGCCATACGCCACTCTCTAATTCTTAGATCCGTTACGGGCTTATTAATCATTTCTGACTCCTACAGCGCTCTTACTTTCATAAAATCTCAAAAACTAAAGTACAATTATGGTCGCCAGATATTGGATCTATGTTACATTGCAAAATTAAAACATCGTATAATTACTTTCTACTGGATCCAATGTCACATTGGCATTAGAGGTAACGACAAGGCAGACCTCTATGCAAAACTTGCAATAGAGAGAGGTAACACAGGATGGGGTGAAAATCACCCCAGAGATTTCAATTCCCTCCTCAAACATACTTTTCGTTCTTCATTTCAATTGGATTGGGACTTAATATCCTCTGATAATAAGCTGTGGTCCATCAAACTTTTAGTCTATCCTCCCCTAAACTCCTTGAATATGCCCATAAAGGAAAATGTTCTCATGCGAAGATTGGCCGTAGGACATACTTATGGTACCCATAGATACCTTTTACTAAATGACCAAGCCTCTATATGCCTCTATTGCGATTCTCCTTTGACAATTTCTCACATAATTGAGTCCCTACATCTTAAAACTATCAGAGACAAACACCAAATTCCTTCCAAACTATGGCTATTAATAACATCATTCGATTCACATCATGCAAATATTAAAAAATATTTAAAAGAGATCAACTTCATTGTATAACTATCTGAACATATATAGGGCGTTAAATGACCCAGCAGTGGATGCTCCCTGACCCCATAACATCCATCTATCCATCCCATTTTCACCCCTCAAAAGGGCGCATATAATCAAAATGACCTCGAAAATAGATTCAGCGCCTAGGCTTTTAATATAATCCTAAAAAATCATCCAACGAAAACCTTCACGTGAAATTAACATTTTTTCACGAAGCTATTTTTATAAACCCTCACTGTAAACAAACTACTCTGCCAGTTTCTGAGCTGCCACTGTTTTAACAATAACAAATGTCAAGTTTTACAACAATTGTAATGTTACACATCAATAGCACCATATGGTAATCATTTGTAAAAACTTAAAAGGCGGTTCTCGTATAGTATATCCCAAGATATAAGATCCTGCCTCTCTGCTTTTTCAGTGGGGCAATAAACGACTCTATTAGGGTTTTGTGCATAGTTGCCAGGTAATACAATAAACGTATTTTTATTTTACCTGCTTTGTATACCGCCCTCACTTGCACCTGCAATCATATTGGATCTATTTTTACCTATATATTTACTACCTAGCAATCCGGTTTGGAGCCCTTTAAGTATTTGATAATATAGTAAATAATAAAAAGATACTTTTTATTATTTTTAGTTTTACTTACAACTTACAACGTAACGGTTCTATTTTAATTATGTGGCGTCCGTGCGAAAATTGCAATAGTTAGATAACATTTATCACTTGACACTAAACAAATAGTGAAAAATGTTTACGACAGTTTGGTAAAAAGAAATTTGAATAAACAAAGTGCTTTGCAAGAAACCAGTGAACTAACAAAAACCCCGATTTCTACGATTAAGGGTATTGTAGGAAAACCATCACTCAGGAACAGGAAAAAACGGAAAGATTTTCAAATGCATCATGTAGACGATTGTGAAAAAGACGGCATCATGAGAAAAATATATTCTATGTGTGAAGAGCAGTTGGACAAAATAAAATTAAGACTGGTGCAGGACGGGACCAATATACAATGTGGCCGATCAACCCTTCATAGAATTTTCTTAAGAATGCGGTCCGAAAAATCAACAAAAGGCAAGTAGTGATGAAGTCACAAAGATTACGAATCTTGCGACATACTTATTTACAAGAAATTAAAAAGTATCGATCAGAGAATTGGCTAATAATTTACCTTGACGAAACATGGTTCGACACCCATGACACTCTGTAAAAAGGGTGCGTTGAAAGCAGTACAAAATGTCAGACTAACGCACCTCCAAATAAAGGTAAACGAATAACCATTTTGCATGCTGGATCTGAAAAGGACTGGATTTCAAATTGTTGTTTGGACTATCACGAAGACACGACCGCAGAAATTGGTTTCAAATGTTCCCGAACAGAGTGTTATAGTTATGGACAATGCAAGTTACCGTAGTCGCCTACTAAATAAGGTTCCTAATGCAGCCAACACCAAATCGGAAATACAGGAATATATGTTAGAAAATGACATTTATTTTGTTAGTTATAAAAAAAGGAATCTTTTGAAAGTTTTGAAAGACTATAAATTGAAAAAGAAATATGTTTGTGATAGTATAGGTCAGAAAATGGGACACACTGTTTTGCGACTCCCTCCGTATTATTATGTGTTTAATCCAATTGAACATATTTGGCATCAACTTAAATCAAAAATAAGGGCACAAAATGTTTCTCCTACTTTAAGCGTGTCAGTGGTTGAATTAGTAAAAAAAGTTATAAATGATATACCTTGTGAAAGCTGGAAGAATTCCATTCAGCACGTTGTTAAAGCTGAAGATTCATATATTTATGTAAACAATATAAAACCACTGATGACAGTGATAGTGAAGCCGAATTAGGCTTAGGTTAAAATATATTTTTATTTATACAATATGTCTCCTCTTGTAAACCTTATTAATTCAAACTGTATATTTGTACTTATCCATTTATTTTTACATGCATCTATAAATAGACATCTCCAAAAACACTATAATTTTTTATTTATTTGCATTAATGAATAAAATTCTTAAGTCCATTTTTGCAACCTATCATAAACAAAAGGTCAGAATTTTTATATTGTCCAGTTAAAACGGCAAAAAACAGGATCTTATATTTTACTTACTTACTTAATATTAAACTGAACTATCAGATAGCAACGAATTTTATGAACCGAGTTATGTGCCGATTTCACCATAGCGTCTCAAACAAGATTAAAGATAACAAGAAGAAAATACAGTTTTGTGTTTGACTAAAATCAGTTTTGCTTCAAGTCATGCGTTTAATTTCATACTTTTAGTATACGAGAGAAAAAAAGATTTGGGATGTATTAAGTGTCTCCGTTAGGGTTAGAAAACGAAATTTACGGAAGTTCTCAAGGGTATATTTATTTAACGGGGTGATTTATTATGTTACGAAGGGGAAAACTTCTGATCTTGTCAATTTTTAAGGTGCTGTTTGTAAAAGGACGAGATATTGTGGAAGAGTTCAAAAAGTTCGTTGTCGTGTCCGCATTATAATCAAAATAAAACACAGTAAGCGTGATGTAAAGAGCTTTAACTTAGAAAAAAACTATGTTATTTTGACTTGGTAATTGTAGACGTTTCACCAGAGTCTGATATACACAGTCAGTACAAAAAGTCTCCATACACCACCTGTTTTCTATACTATTTTTCTGTTATGTTTAACTAATTAATTGGAACTATGAGAAAATATTTTATTCAAATTATTATTTGAAACTTAACCAACGAGGATTAGTATTAAAAAAACTACGGAATATTTTATTTAGAAGTTACATCATTGTTATAAAAATGTAAACAAAATTAACGTCAAAAAAGTCTCCATACACTTAATAATTACCAATAATAGTTTGAGGGAGTTTAACGGAAAATAACAACTTGGTTTAAACTAATATTTAGTGGGACCGCCGTTGGCCTTGATAATCTCCTGTAACCTTTTTGTCATGATTGCAACCAGCTTTCTAGTAACTTCTACTGGCATGTTCTGAAATTCGTTCAATATTCTTTTTTTTAAAATCTTCTCTATTTGAAACATTATGTTTGCGAACGCGCCGTTTAAATTCCTCCCATAAAGGCTCAGTGGAGTTAACATTGGGTGATTGCGGAGGTGTATGAAGCTGCACATTATGGATCATTCATTCTCCTGTTGGTAAATGTATCTTTTTTCGAGTGCTAAATTTTGGACCCTTTCTCTTAAATTCTCTCTCAAAATTTTCAGATAAACATGCTGATCCATGACACCATTAATAAAATGTAAATTTCCAACCCCTCCAGCGGACATGCATCTCCAAAGCAGATTACTGCCACCCCCTTGTCTCACCGTGGAACAAATGTTTTTAATATCGAATGCGGTATTCTTCTTTCTCTAAACTTTATTTCTGCCGTCAGACTCAAAAAGGTTAATTTTAGTTTAATCACTAAAGATTACGGATTCCCAAAATTCAGAAGGTTTAGTAACGTATTCCCTAGCAAAAGCTAACCGCTTTTTGTGATTAGCTTCCGAAATTAACGGCTTCTTCTTGGCTGCACACCTGTTATAGCCTGCCCTGTCTAAACAATTTCTCACTGTTTGTGAACAAACATTTTTCGAAAATAGTTCCGGTACTTCTTCTTTTAATTTTGGTGAACTTTTTTTGGGATTTATAATTATTTGTCTAACAATGCTGGGCCTCTTCACATGGAATCAGCTTCTTGGGATGACCGGAGCGTGGTCGAATTTTATAGGAACCCGTTGATTTATACTGGTTTACAACGCACTGAACAATAGCATGCGACTTTATAACAATTTTTCCTATATTTCTGCACGATTTTCCATCTTTCCATAAATCTATTATGATCTTTCGAACTTGAAACGGAATTTCACAATTTCTCTCGCTCATTTTTAATACTACTTTGAAAAACCACTGCAAAATTACTAGTGACAGATTAACATATAAAGTATGGCCGAAAATTTATTTATTTGTTTTTAGTTTAGCGAGCAATAGATAGCTTGATAAAATGCGGCTGATTATAACGTGCAGTTCTTGAGTGCATGGGGACTTTTTGACATTAATTTTGTTTACATTTTTATAATAATGATATATATATATATATATATATATATATATATATATATAACATATATATATATATATATATATATATATATATATATATATATATATATATATATATATAACATGGATTTTCAACAGCTGACGCTGTCTTCCTTCTCTCAGCCTTTGATTCCATCCGTTTCTATCTTCCCAGTCTCCATCTGTTAGACCCCTGTCCTCCATAGCCTCGTCCACATCGTCTCTCCACGATCGTCTGGGTCTTCCTCTATTTCTTCTCCCACATATTATCTTCGCTTCGTCTTATGTGTCCATAGCATTTTAATCGTTTTTCTTCATTGGTGGTTATTGCATTCTCTTTGATGTTCATTCTGCTTCTTATTTCTTCATTTGTTATTCTCTCCATACTTGCCACTCTACAACATCTTCTCCAATACTCCATCTCTACCGCGTTAATTTTAGATTTATTTCTTTTGTTGATCGTCCATGTTTCTGACCCGTATGTCATTATGCTTTGTATTATTGATTTGTATATGCGTGTTTTGTTTCTCTTTGTAATGTGCTTGTCCCACAGGATCGAATTTAATTGTCTTATGCATGTTCGCGTTTGTCCTAATCTAGCTTTAATCTCTTCTTCTGATGTTGCGTTTTTTAAAATGATGGTTCTTAGATATTTAAATCTATCGGTTCCTTTGATTATTGTTTCGTTATCTACTTCTAGATTCTCCACGTTTCCCTCCTTTGTTGTTAGATATTCCGTTTTATCAAAGTTTATTGCTAATCCTGCTTTAGTGTATTCTTCTTTCAGTTTTCTTACCATATAACTGAGGTCTTTCTCATCTTGCGCTATAATTACTTGGTCGTCTGCGAAACTTAGAGTATATAAGTAATCTTCTCGTATTGGGACTCCCATTCCACTACATATTTGCTTCCATTTTTTTAATGTTTGTTCGAGGTATATTTTGAATAGTGTTGGGGATGTAGAGCATTCTTGTAATAGGCCTTTTGATGTTTGGAGTCTCTTCCCTATTTTATGTCCTATTTTTATGTTCACTGTGTTGTTTTCGTAGGGAGCTTTTACTGCGTATATTAGTTCTTTGTCAATGCCTATTTCTTTCATTACGTTCCATATTCTTTGTCTTGGTACTGAGTCATAGGCCTTTCTTATGTCTATGAAGACTAGATGAACTTCTTTATTCTTTGCCAGTTTTTTTTGCATTGTTTGTTTTATAGTGTATATGTGGTCTATACATGATTTTCCGGCCGTAAACCCTGCTTGGTCTTCTCCAATTTTTCCTTTTATATTTTCCTCCATGATATTTTTAATAATTTTTCCATACAAACGTCCCATACTCGATACTATATAAGCTTTTGACCATTCCTCTGGTATTTTTTCTCCATTTATCGCTCTGTGGATCATGTTTTTCAGCATTCGATGTAATTTATTAGACCCGTACTTAATCATTTCATTTACCACACCCCCAGGCCCTGCAGATTTATTATTTTTGAGTGTTTTTATTGTCTTCTTTACTTCTTCATAGCTTAGTTCTATCGCTTTTATTTCCTTATTCTGGAATTCTTGTCTATCTTCTGTTAGCAGCTTCTTATAATATTCTTCCCATTCGCTTTCTGGGATGTACTCTATATACGTCTTCTCTCTATTTTAGTCCTTAATGCTTTAATTATTCTCCATGACTCTGTACTTCTAGTTCCTCCTATATACTGTTCTACATGTTCGCACGATTTTTCCCATCTCTCGTTCTTTCTTTGTTTATCATCCTCCTCGTTTCTGCATTTTTCTCTTTATATTTCTGTAGATCTTTTTCTTGTATTCAGCCATTTTTCGTATAGTCTTTTTTTCTCCTTTATAGATTCTTTGGTTTTTTCACAGATTCTAATTTTATGTTTCTCATTCTCGTTGTCTTCTTAACCTAATGCTTCTAGGGACGCCTGTTTCATGCATTCTTTTATGTGGTCATACATCTGTTAGAGGTTGTCGTAGTTAAATTCATTTAATTTTTGATCTAATCGTCGTCTATATAGGTCTCTTATCGTTTTCGTCTTGCAGTAAGTGTATTTTGTATTTTATTTCCTTGCCTGCTTTTTCTGTTATCTCTTTAGTATTTCTGTTTTCTTTATCTATTGTTTCTTTTTGCTTTATTGTCTTGTACCACGGTACTTTTATATTTGCTATTAATAGTCTATGGTCTGTTCCATATTCTGCCCCTCTCTTTACCCTTACGTCTTTTATTTTGATAGTGGTATCGTTTTTAATTATTATGTAGTCTATTATTGATTTTAAGTTTCGTGTTTCTTGCATCCAAGTATATTTGTGGATGTCCTTGTGTTTGTAGAATCCGTTTGTTATTTTGAGGCCGTTTAGTTCACACAGCTCTATTAGTCTCTCTCCGTTGTCGTTAGTAATGTCTTCTCCGAATGGTCCTACGGTATTGTCCTTTATTTTCCTTCCTGTTCTCCCATTCAGATCTCCCATTATTATTAATTCTTGGTTTTTCTTTTACTTTTTGTGTTTCTTTTTTCTAGTGTTTCCATGAAATTATCTTTTTCTCTTATAGTGCTGTCTTCTATTGGGCCGTATACTCCTAATATTACCATGTCTTTTCCTAGCATTGTTACATTTAGTTTTATGATTCTTTCATTGATGGGTTCCCAAGATGTTATTTTCTTTTTCCACTTCTTTTTTACTAATATTCCAACTCCGGCCTTTGCTCTTTCTTCCTTCTTTCCTCCACTCCAACAATGTATCACTTCATCTATTTCTTCTATTCCACTTCCCTTTTTCTTCGTCTCGCTTATTACTAAAATGTCTATGTTCATCTTCTTAAACACTTGTATGACTTCGATGTTCTTTGTCCTCCATCCCTGTATATTCCAGGTGCCGAGAGCAGCCGAGAGAGCAAGCTAGCAGCTAAGCAGCTATTCTGTTTCGGAATTTCTTCGTTTGGCTGAGTTTTAAGCTTGGGTTACCTATTCGCTTTGAAGTAGAATTGCCCCCCCCCGTATCCGATGGGGCTCCCTTCTTCGAAGGTGTAAATTGCCTCCCGGGGATTTTTACTTATCTTGTGATTTTTCATCCTACTTTTCAAAAACAACTAGCATTTCCCAGTTTAGGTTTTACGTGTGTTAGGGTGCTAACTCCTAACGCCACAACCCTCCTCCTTTATCCAGGCTTGGGACCGGCAACAGTGTTGATGAACTACTCAATCCATCCATCAACACTGCAGGCAGGAATAATGATGTAACTGCTAAATAAAATGTTCCGTACTTATTTTTAATACGAATCCTCGTTGATTATTAATTTAAACATGTTTTCTCATGGTTCCAGTTAATTAGTTAAACATAACAAAAAAAATAGTATAGAAAGTAGGTGGTGTATGGAGACTTTCTGGATTATATATATATATATATATATATATATATATATATATATATATATATATATATATATATATATATATACATATATAGAGATATATTCCTAATCTGAAGATTTAAGTCTTCATTATGCTGTGCAATGAATAAATATCGGCCGTTCATGAAGTTACTATCCACAGTAACATTCTCAAATAGTTCTTGGTAAAATATAATTTGTACAATGATAAGTTAGAAACGATGCATTTTCTGAATAGAATAATAGTGTGGCAGCTTCTTTTATAGAACCTTACCTGTGCTAAACGGTCGTTTCTTATGTTGGAGAGAATGGATTCTAGCTATAAGGACTAAGCTACTAAATATGTCTTTTTTTATTTATTCTGGGCATCCCTAATTTTTATTCAGCAACTGTGTTTGCCCTAGGTAGAAGAGTTTCTAACCCAAAACGACAGAGAAAAACAGGTGATCAGAATTAAAACACCTATCACTAGACGCTCTTTATTGAAAACTACTCCTACCGAGCTGCCGAAAACTCATCGTGCTGACTCCAACGTTTACGAGGATACATCCTATGGTATCGAGCCGAAATAGAAAACTTGAAAAGGTAAAATATTTATAACCAAACAGATGTACCGACTTTATAGTGGACTACAAAAAGGAAATCTCTCCTCAGCCTATAGTCATCCACTCCTGAATGAAGGCCTCTTTCAATCTTTTCCACGTCGTTCTGTTTAGGGGCTGTTTTGGATCCAATTTCCCCTCGCAACTTTCTGGATGTCATCGCGCCACCTTTTTGGAGGTCTTCCAACACTCCTTTTGGTTTGTCTTGGACGCCAGTTTATCATTTTGCTGGTCCATCTTTCTGAGCTTTGACGAGCTATATGGCCAGCCCCATTGCCATTTGAGTTGAGCTACTCTTCTGAGGACATCTGTCACACACGTTCTTCTTCTATTTCCTCGTTCTGTATCCTGTCTCTCAGGCTAATTCCGAGCATAGATCTCTCCATTGCTCGTTGTGTCACTTGAAGCTTGTTAGCGATTTTTCGGGTGAGTGCCATCGTCTCGAGAGCATACGTAAGGACCGGCAGAATACATGAGTACAACGTTTAAGATTTATTGGGATTTCTCTAGATTTAAGTACATACCCCAACTTGCCGAACGCAGCCCAACCTTGTCCTATTCTTCTAGTTATTTCAGAGCTTTGATTTTCTTTACCAAGTTGTATTTTGTGTCCCAAGTAAATATATTCTGATACGTTTTCCAGTGTTTGGTTTCCGATGTTTACCTGAATATTTTCCACACTCATTATTTTTTGTATTATGTAGATTCATCTCGAGTCCGATGCTTAAAGATGCCTGATGCAATTCTTCCAGCATGCTCTGAATTTCCTCCGTTTTATCGCTTATAATCACTATATCGTCTGCGAATCGTAAATGGTTCAGACGCACACCATCTATATTTATGCCCCTGGATTGCCAATTTAAACTCTTAAAAATGTCCTCTAAGGCTAGTGTGAAGAGTTTAGGGGAGATAGTATCGCGCTGACGTATGCCTCTGTTTACCAATATCTTATCTGTCTTTGTATCTTCGTCCAGTGTTATTTGGATGGTCGCGTTTTCGTATATGTGTTTGATGAGATTTTGAATACCTGGTGTCTACTCTTGCGTTGTCTAGAGCTCTCAATATTGCCCAAGTTTCGACCGAGTCGAAGGCCTTTTTGTAATCTACAAATGCCAGGTGCAATGATACGTTATATTCTGTGGTCTTCTCTATGAGAGTGCGTACTGTCTGCAAGTGGTCAATCGTACTAAAACCTTTTCGGAAACCTGCTTGTTCTACTGGTTGATACGAATCCATTTTTTGAGTTAATCTATTTGTTACTATTTTTGTTAGCAACTTGTATAAGTGTGATAGTAGACTAATAGGACGGTAGTTTTCTATGTCATTTCTATCTCCTTTTTTGTATAGCAAAATAACCTCGGCGTTGTTCCCATTTTGTTGGAATTCTTTCTTCGGTTATGCATTTGTTGAGTAGGATTCGTACACTCTCTGCTAGATATTTTCCTCCCATTTTTAACATTTCAGTGGTGATTTGATCTTCTCCTGGACATTTCTGAGATTTCATTTGGTTGAGCGCTGTTCTTAATTCATTGGTATCTATTTCAGGAATTTCCTCGGATCTAATATTTTGAATTTTCCGTCTGTTGTACTGATGACCTTGGGACTTGGAACTGTAGAGATGCTTATAGAAGTCCTGAACTATGGCAACAATTTCCGTTCTACTATTAACTACGGTTACCACTGTTGTTCTTCAATTTACTTAATTTCATTCTTCCATTTGATAAGTGGGATTTTAAAACTTTCATATTTTTGTTGTTTTTCAATAGTTTTCTTTACCAACTTTGTGTTGTATTCTCTTAGATCTTTTCGAATGTTCTTGTCTATTTCTCTATTTGTTGTGTTATAACTCTCGGCTTCCCTATCTGTTTCTCTTCTCGTTTTGATCAGATTTTTTAGTAATTTGGCTAAACTTGTCGATGTTCTTTTGTTTAGCACATATTTGTTTTGTTGCTACTTGTATGCTACTTCTTATGGTTTTACTTAGATCTTCCATTTCCATGTCCTTCAATTTGTTTGTCTCTCTTAGTTTTACGTTTAATGTATCCTGAAATTTTTCTTTATTTTTTGATAGAGTTTCCACTGTAGGATATTTTTGTTTCTTTAGTATTAGTTTGTTTCTTTCGAATTTGATGTTTAGGTATATGGTTGCTCTAACCATTCGATGGTCGCTATTTGTATCGAACCGATTTAAAACGGTAACATCCTGACAGATTTATTTTTTGTTAGTGATTATGTAGTCAATTTCATTTCTAATACTGTCATCGGGGCTACTCCAAGTCCATCTTCTCTTTTCAGGTTTTTGAAGAATGAATTCATACAGTAAAAGGAAATACTACACCTTATTCGTAATATCATTAATATAAGGAAACTTTTTTTAGGTGCCCAGCTTTTCGTAGTATCAAATTATACTGGGTTCCTGTCACCCCAAGACAAAATTTAAGGTGTATAACTTCCTATTTTATGTGCATATTTGCATGAAAAGTTGGTATTCGAACGTTTAGGATATATTCAAGAACAAGCATGTTTTCATCAGCAAAACTTCATTAGATTTTTGGTCATGTCCACAAATTTGCTCAAGAGGTTCCAATAATAAAATAAAAGCCTTTATTAAATGGCTTTGACATACTTTTCATAATAAAGAGAGAGATTGTGGAGCTAAGTCGGTTGTTGTGTTTACACGTACTTCCACCAAACTCATTTTTTTACCACGGTTTAGTGTGGCTAAAACCGTCATGTTTTAAAACATCCAATTATTTTCCGTTATATTTTAGCCTGTCACTTCCGAGCAAAAATGAAAAGAAAATAGAGTGTATATAGAGCTCTATAGCGGAAGATTTATTTACACAACGACATGAAAAGTCAGTTTATATTTGTTAAAAGCACAGAAAAGGACAAAAAAAATGTAAAGGTTTTTTTGCAAAGATGTAAATAAAGGATGAAAGTAGGAGGGTATAAGATAGGTAATTACTTTTTTATCCTCTACGTTGAATGTGATCTTGTACATGTGTGTGGTTTCTTATCTTTAGAATTGTGTATGTATCAGCACGTAATAATCGATTATAAACATACGAGGCCTGTTTGATAAATCAGTGACTTTCATAAGAGATGTCGCTCAAATAATAATAATAATAATAACGCATGCAAAATAAGACTTACCATCGAGAGGAAGGCAGGAGGAAGAGGAATCATAGACTTCAGACCACTACACACAAAACAAATGCAAGCACTGAAATTCTTTCCCAGCAAGCAAACCAGCCTCCACACAGCGACAGTGAAAGTAGACAAAAACTACACACCTCTCGACTTATCCCGGGCAGACCACTCAGCAGACACACACAGTCACGCCCAATTATAACAGAAAAAGATGAAAACGTGGTCAGAGAGAACACTCCACGGAAAACACAGATACCACATAGAACAAGACCTCGTAAATAAAAAACAGTCATACACCTGGTTACAGGATGAGCACTATTCCCTGAAACAGAAGGCTTCTTACTTGCCATCCAGAATAAAGTCATATTAACCAGAAACTGCCAAAAGCATATCATTAAAGACCCAACTTTTACAGAAGACAGATGCAGGAAATGCCACCAGCAGAAAGAAACGATCGAACACATAACAGGTGGATGTAAAATATTAGCCGGAACGGAATACACAGCCAGAGATTACAAACTCTACTGGGACATCAGTATCCATACAGATAAAGCAGTCTCCGCCAATAGACCCGATATTACTTTTCAGTGCAAAAAGAAAAAGTCACCTATCTAATTGACACAGCTATCCCCAACGACACAAACATCCAAACGAAATACACAGAAAAAATTTCCAAATACACAGACCTTGCGGCGGAAATAAAAAGGCTATGGAAACAAGAAAAGTCATCATTGTCCCCCTCATTATATCAGCCACAGGCCTTACACCAATAACATTTACACCACACACAGTACAATTAGGACTCAACACAAACATACACAAAACGTTCAGAAGTCAGTCATTTTGAAAACATATAACATTGTCAGGTCATTCCTTAATACACAATGGTAATAGCATTTGTGCTGACTTGGCTTGGGCCCGTCAGCCAAACATGGAACCACATTGACTAAATGTGAGAAAGAAGAAGAACTTTTTTGTATAATAATAATAATAATAATAATAATTTTATTTCCTCTTTTCTGCAAAACAACATTAATATTACACTTTATATTATACATTTCAATATTTCTGCTACAAAAAGAAGAAAAAGGAGCTAAAAACAATTAAAACTGTTCAAAGTTCAACCCCATGTAAACTACATCATCTAGTATAAATGTCCATGAATTAAAGAAAATAATAAACTAGACAAGATAGATGGGGAGGGAGAGAAAGAGAGGTAAATGCGACAGAAATTAACCTAATTAACTAATTGGTTTAAAATACTTTTTATCCGCTTTCTAAATATTTCAGGTTTAAGGGTTTTTTAAAGCAACAGGTACGGTATTATAAAGTTTATAAATATTGTAGGAAAAGCTTCTTTTAAAAAGAGCAGTTCGGTGAGGTGGTGGAGATATAAATCCACCAAATCTTAAATTCAACCTGTCTGTTCTATAAATAATTTTATTTGTTAGGTATGGTGGGCAGTTATTAACAATAAAAACATGAAACATTACCAAAGAATGTAGTCTACGTCTATCCTACATTCAACCACTTAGCATCCTCTAATTTGTGAGACACTGACTGAAATTTTCTTGTACCATAAATGAAACGTAAACCTCTCCATTGTATTTTTTCAATTCTATTTAAGTTTACTTTATCTAAACACGGTCCATACATAATATCACAATAATTAAAGTTACCTAAAACAAGGAAATCTGCCAATTTTACCTTGAGAGATTCTTCCAAAAGATGTCGATATGGATAAAGCATTTTCAGTGACATCTAGGCTCTTTGTATAATATGCCCTACGTGTTCTTTAAAATGCAAATCTGTATCTATTATAACACCTAAATTTTTTTAACTATTTTGCAATTCCGAATGTTGATCAGCAATGTTTATACTGATATTACGCTGCAAACGGTCCCTATGTTTACCAAAAATCATGACAGATGATTTATCAGGGTTAATTAGCAAACCATGGCGCTCCAAAAACTCAACCAAAGCACTTAAATCATTATTTACCATGACTTCAGCCATTCTTCCAATCACTAGACAAAAAGGAGTACAGCAGTTGAGTGTCATCGGCATAGAGATATGACTTGACATGCTTCAAACAAAAAAATAAAATTATTCGTATAAATTTGTAAAAAGTAGAGGTCCCAATATGGAGCCCTGTGACACGTGTCAACGTACTGGAGTCTGTTGCTCAAATAATTTCCAACAGATCTAATAGCACCATTCGAAAAACCAACAAAATTTAGAGCAGCTAACAGTAAGTCATGGCATACCATATCAAATGCCTTGGAATAGTCCAAAAGCACTTCGCTTTGGACAATCGCTTCCTTCTTTTATTGTTGTTATTTACAACCTCATTTAAGGTTACAACACCAAGTTTCAAGGACACGTGTCGAATTTTTATAGCGTTTTAAAGTGAATAGGCTTGTTAAAATGGAAAAAAAGTGAGTTTCATGTTCTAATCAAACATTACTTTTTGCGTGGAAAAACCATTAAGAAAACTAAAGAAAGGTTAAAAAAGTATTATGGGGATTCTGCTCCGTCACATGGAATGGTGCACAAGTGGTTCATTGTATTTCGTTGTGGTCGTACAAGCACGAAAAAATGGTCAATAAAATCCATTATTACATTCCAGAAACTAAAGAACAGTCGAAACAATGGATTGCTCCTGGCGAAAGTGCTCCGAAAAAAGCAAAAACGGTTCGGTTGGCTGGAAAGGTCATGGCCACAATTTTCTGGGATTCGAGTGGTATAATCTTCATCAACTACATGGAAACAGGAAAAACTATCACAGAACAATATTATGCTTCATTATTGGATCGATTTCACGTTGCGTTAATGAAATAGCAACCTCATTTAGCAAACAAAAAAATACTTTTCCATCATGACAACGCACCAGCTCACACGGCTGCAATTGCCCTGGCCTAAATTGTGGAATTGAAGTATGAACTGCTTTCTCATCCACCTTATTCTCCATTTTAGGCCCCCTGTGACTTCTTCCTCTTTCCAAATCTGAAAAATGGCTCTATTGAACGAGGTTTACACAAACGATGAGATCATCGATGAAACTTTGAAAAATCATATTTTTTGGAATGTTTAAAAAAGTTAGAAACTTGTTGAGCAAAATGTATAGACATAAAAGAAGATTATATTAAAAAATAAATAAAACTGTGTGCAAATCTTTTTTTTTTTCCTTTCAAAGTCATTGATTTACATGGGCTATCGGAAAAGTTTTCGGCCTAAAAATGAAATAAAATTTTTTTTGACGTGAAATATGTTTTATTTTTCAATATAATCTCCTAAAACTTCAGTACATTTATTCCAACGTTCTACAAATAATTCAATACCATCATTAAAGTGTGAGTCCGGAAGATCTGCAAAATATCCACCCTTAGATGCAATTGCTTCGTCATTTGATGTAAAAACGCTTTTCAGCTAGGAATTTTTTCAGTTTAGAAACAAATAATAATCAGAGGGAGCCAAATCTGGTGAATACGCGGGATGTTTAAGCAATTTGTACTTTAATTCGTTAAACTTTGCCATCATAAAAACACTTGTGTGAATACGTGCATTGTCTTGATGAAAAATAATTCTTTTTTTCTTTAAAGCAGATCTTTTCTCACGATTTTTTGCATCCAACTGATCCAAAGGGTTAGACCGATATTCAGAGTTAATTGTTTTACCATTCTGAAGATAATCGATCAACAAAACACCATTGTAATCCCAAAAAACTGTTGCCGTAACACTCCCCGCTGCTGGAACCGCGTTTGCCTTTTTGATGTACTGCTGTGTACTGTACCACCTGCTTCAGTCCATTGTTAATGTATAGTGGTGGATCCAACTTTTATCAACAGTTTTGAAACGATGCAGTTTATTTTGCTTGCCACTTGAGAAAAAACACATTCGAATGCGTTTTTGGTCAATTGTCAGTAAATGCGGCACCTATCTTGCACAAATCTTTTTCATATGTAATTCTTCATGCAAAATTTTTCTAATTCGTTTTTTTTGGGATGCCTATGGACACAGCTATTTCACGTACTTTCACTCGTCGTTCATCTAACACCATATCATGGACTTGTTGAATGATTTGTGGTATTGTAGCATTTTTTGGACGACCTTTGCGTGGAACACCTTTGAGGCTTGTACGACCAGATTTAAAAAGAGCAGCCCAGTTTTTTACATTGGAAAGTGAAGGTCATGCTTCCTTATACATTTTTAACAGTTTTGGAAAAATTTTTGTTGGTGTTCAACCATCCAAAACAAAGAATTTAATCACTGCACAATATGCAATTTTTTCAATTTTAAAAAAATCAATGACACGTCAATATTAAACAGCTGCTACTACTCGAATCAATTGACAGATCGAAATAAAATTTTACATGTGTTTACACAAAGGATGGAACTTACTAATACAATTATGGTTTCACAGTTTCTAACGCCATCTATATGTCAGGCCGAGAACTTTTCAGACAGCCTACGTATTAAACTGTCCTCGCATCTTTATGTTACAATTCCGGTAAGTGATGCATTATAATACGAGTTAGATGTGTCTTTAAATAAGTACTGTAATATATATTAATAAATACAGGTTGTATTTTAAGTTCTGTCTCCGTCTTAATTAAATTTATCGATAACAAAATTTGTCGTCAATCTAAAAAACATATATCCAGAACTCAGTTCGGTTTTAGAAATGCTGTCGGTAGACGAGAGGGGCTCTTTTGTATTCAGGTATTATTCCAACGGTGTCGCAATATGAACTGTGACATAAACGTCTATTTTATAAAATATCAGAAGGCATTCAATTATGTAAGACACTTCGTACTTATAAATTTTTCGCGGTTGTGCTTGTAAATTGAGTCTCAGACTGCAGCTGTAGGAGGACCTCGCTCCTTATTCGGATGAATATGTCGTTGGTTTCTTTTCCTTTGAGATCGGTGGAACAACCTTTCAACATTTTTAAAATCTGCAAGAAAAGACACTACTGTACAGGGTGAGTCAACGATAGAGTAAAATTCATTATCTCATTTGTTTGTTGAAAAAAATACCAAATGCAATAGTTTTAGGGAATGTTAAGGTGCACAGTTTAAAATTTACTTGCGTATACAGGTTGCTTCAAAAAAGTGTGGCCGATATAACATATGTTTTTTTAAATGGAACATCCTATTTTCTAATTTATTTTTAAATTCTGCGTAAAATTTTATAACTTTTTTATTGATAATGTTATATACCTAAACCTAGTAGTTTTTCTAATATTTCGATTTTTTTTTAAAAATACTAGTTTTCAGTTTTGTAAAAAATTGCCAGTAGCGAGATTATTTCTGAAAGTGGAATACTCAGAATGGGTACGAGCGTTCTATAGAGATGAAAAAAAAAAAGATATATGTAAAGAAATTTGAGTTAGATGCTATAGGGTATTCAAAATAAATTTATGCATTTCAAATCATCTCAAATTTTTTAAACGGCACACCCTGTATATTATTATTTTTTCTGTTAGATTTTACAAAACCCTCCAACTTTTATTAAGTGTGTTATATACCTATTTCTAATATTTTTTGATTTATTTTGAGTTTTTTTTTTTTTTTTTCCATTTTTTACCTTTGGTTTTAATACACTTACGCTATAACATCATAGTTGCCAAGACAAAACAAAAATGTAGGCATTATCAAATTTTAACATGTCTATTAAGCAAGTAAAAATAGTTTAATTTGTTGTAGCAAGGGACATATAAAGGTAATAGTTATGGATTTTCCTAAAAAATAAATTAATTGATGGTTTATACAGGGTTACAAGGAAAGTCGTCCTAGATAATTAAGGACGTTATAGTTTATGTCGTTTCTGACCGATTTGACTCTATGACATGTTGTCCTAAACTTAACCGTTTTCGAGATATTGAAGTTTAAAGATTTTCTAAAAAAAAAACATGTTTTTTTTTGCTTTTATATCGATTTTTTTTTATTAGAGGTTCTCGAGTGCGATTTTTTGGTTATTTTTAGTTCAGGTTAGTATCAAAAATCATCAACAAAATTTGAACTAGTTACTAACAGTTTCAAATGGCGGCTTGTTAATGTTTCTAAATTACGAATTTTTACCAAGTGTTTCCTACTTTAAATCAATAAACAGAAAAAAAAATGTATGGAAGTTATTCTGCAAATTATTTTAAAAACTTTTACGTCTTTTTAGCTATCAAAAAAGGTATAATACTAGGAGTTTAATAGGAAAACTGTACACAGAATGACACCTAAAGCGGGCTCGGGTAGCAAAAGGTAAATTTTTAGTTCTAGGTGAAAATACGAAAAATACACAAATAAAACAAAAAACCTTGCAATTTAATATTTTTTATTAATTATAATTCATGTTCTATATGGTCGCCCCTATTTCTAACACAAATTCTCATTCTTTTTCTTGAATTACTTTTCACAACGCTGGTTGTGAGGTGCCGCCACATTTCGTCAGCGGCATCAATTATTCCAATCCATTTGTTGGGATAATTGTCATTGAGCCATGCACGAACACTTCCTCTGTAGTGAGCTGGGCAGCCATCGTGTTGAAAGTACATGTTTTGTCTCAAACCAATAGGTAGGTCTTCCATCAAATTAGGTAAATCGTTCCTCTAAAAATTGTCGTATTCCTCGCCATTCAAATTATCTGGCAGGAAGAATGGCCCAACCAAATAATTTGAAATTATACCCATCCACACATTTAAGCCGAATCTTGTTTGTGATCCTTTCATTCTTTTTTTGTTTGGGTTGCCTTCCTCTTTAGAAGCCCAATAGTGGGCATTGTGGTAGTTTGTAAGACCGTCTTTGTCGAATTTCAACTCGTCAGTCCATAGTATTTTCTTATAAGAAGATGCATCTTCGACATCGGTATTGAGCATAAATCTGCAGAATTCTAATCGTCGCCACGGATCCCCTTCTTCAATGACTTGCACGGGCGTATAGTGGTAAGGGTGTTGCCCAACAGTATGCATTACAAACCATACCTTCCACTGCGAAATACCAAGCGGTTGTGCGACAACATTTGTAGATGTGGTTGGGTCCACCTCAAAGAGACGTCGTATTTCGTTTTCTTTGTCTTCGTCAAAGATACGTGGTCGTCCCATGTCAGTCCGCCGTCTTTGTATGGAACCAGTTTCTCGTAGTCTTCGATAAGTTCCATCAAATACGCTAACATCAGGTACGCGACGAGTAGGATATCGCAGTATGTATTCATCACGTGCACGCGACGACACTCCTTCGCAAAATCCGTAACACATTAGGATGTCAGCATATTCCTCGTTGGTATACGTTGCCATATTCACAAGCGGAGATCAAAATCCAGTTACGAGCCAATTCACACAGTCAGAAAATGAAACACAGATATTTTTTGAAAAGCACGGTATAGCACATCTACCACGGACGAATCGCATGAGCAGACTAAAAATCATTCAATAATGTTTAGTGAACAGAAAATGTCACTCGCACAGAGAGTACCCCGACCGGAAAAAATGCTTACCCAACCCTTTTTATTGTTTGAAGGTGCAGGTAGTAAACCGGTAATTGGTAGTATCTAAATTCTATTATTATGTTACTCTACATTTGGGCCTATTGATATCTCATTTTCTTAGAATTTTCAATAGGTCCAGTAGATATTATATACCGTTTTAGATAGCTAAAAAGACGTAAAAGTTTTTAAAATAATTTGCAGAATAACTTCCATACATTTTTTTTTTCTCTTTATTGATTTAAAGTAGGAAACACTTGGTAAAAATTCGTAATTTAGAAACATTAACAAGCCGCCATTTGAAACTATTAGTAACTAGTTCAAGTATTTTTGATGATTTTTGATACTTGACATACAGACTAACTAAAAATAACCAAAAAAAATCGCACTCGAGAACCTCTAATAAAAAAAAAAATCGATATAAAAGCAAAAAAAAAAAACATGTTTTTTTTTTAGAAAAATCTTTAAACTTCAATATCTCGAAAACGACGACAGTATCCTAATAGACGTATACCATCTAGAATATCTTTTCAGTGCTTTATGGAACGGTTTGATGGTAGAACACGAAACGGAAAGTAGTAAACCAAAATGCTACCAATGAGGAAAAAGAAATGGTGATTTTACTTCGTGTTGAAGATAATTCCCAGGTCAGCGGCCGTCAACTGGCTGACTTATCCGACATATCCCAATCTACGGCTAATCCCACCATGAGAAAATACAGGTATCATCCCTTTCATATGGAACTACACCAAGAACTTCAAGACCGTGATTTTGAACGACGAGTAAACTTTTGTACCACCATGAATGGAGCAATAGAGGCTGATCCAAATTTTTTATCCAAAATAATGTTTTCTGATGAAGCTACTTCTCGCAGTAATGGAGCAGTTAATAGCCATAACATCCATTTTTATTCAACAGTTAATCCATTTTGGGTCCGGGAAGTTCAAAACCAAAACCATTGGTCGCATGTATGGTGTGGAGTATTAAATTTTCGAATTATTGGTCCATATTTTTTCCGCGAACCGCTTAACGGGCCTAGATATCTAAATTTTTTGCAAAATGAATTACCCCAGCTTCTTGAAGAAGTTGATAACTTTGAAAGGGAACAAATGTGGATTCAACAAGATGGAGCTCCTGCTCCTTACTACCGGGAATTTCGCTAATTTTGAAACTATCGTTACCCACAAAAATGGATCAGTAGGGATGGATTCATTCAGTGGCCCCCTCGATCATGTGACTTAACACCTTTAGACTTCTTTTTGTAGGGCTACATTAAAGACCTGTTTATTTGAATACCCCTACAACGCCAGTAGATATGGAAATTAGGATAAGGGATGCGTACAGAACAATAACGCCCTTTATGCTAAGGAAAGTGAAGGAAAATATAGTAAAACGACTAAACAAGTAGACGGGCATATTTTTGAACATTTATTACGTCATAATAATTAACCATTAGGTAAGTTAAACTATATTAAAATAATTATTAACTATTTGTTTATGTTTTCACAATAGTGTATGAACAAGGCTAAAAATTAAAAAATTCAAAATAAATCGAAAACTGTTAGAAATAAGTATATGACATTCTTAATAAAAGTTGGAGGGTTTTGTATACTCTATCAGAAAAAACAATAATATACAGGGTGTGCCATTTAAAAAATTTGATATTTTTCAATTTAAAATAGTCGAAATGTATAAATTTATTTTGAACACCCTGTGGCATCTAACTCAAATTTCTTTACATATATCTTTTTTTTCATCTCTATAGAATGCTCGTAACAATTATGAGTATTCCACCTTCAAAAACAATGGCGCTACTGGCAATTTTGTACAAAACTGAAAGCTAGTATTTTTAAAAAAAAAAATTGAAATACTAGAAAAAACTACTAGGTTTAGGTATATAACATTATTAATAAAAAAGTTATAAAATTTTACGCAGAATTTAAAAATAAATTAGAAAATAGGATGTTCCATTTAAAAAAATATATGTTATCGGCCACACTCCTTTGTAGTACCCTGTATACTCAAAAATAATTTTAAACTGTGCACCTTAACATTCCCTAAAACTATAGTATTTAACATTTTTTCGTCATTCCCGAAACAAATGAGGTAATGAACTTTACTCTATCATTGACTCACCCTGTACACTTCCAAAGACGACAGTCAACTAATGTTAGAATCATAAACTCCATACAAAATTCTAACGACTTTATTTTCAAAAGAGGCCGGTTTACAAAAGAAATCCGAAACGCAGTTGTCGAGGGGCGCGGCATTTAGACAGATAGCAGTCCCAATTCGACGCCAGGTCACATCTAATGCTATAACTTTGTAATGGAATGGAATTTTTGTAAAAAATATATTTGAATAATGCTTAGAAGTATAGAGAATAAAAAAAAAATCCTTAAAAAATTTGTAATCCCTTAAGCGACACTGGAATAGATGAGAAAGATCTGAAGCTCATCGAAAATCTTCTCTGGAACCAGAGTGCACCAATTAGTGTGGATGATAGTTATTCGGAGGAGATACTAATTTAGCGAGGTGTCCGACAGGGATACATTTTATTATCCCTGCTATTTACTATTTATTCTGAGGCCTTATTCAGTAAGGCTCTCAAGAATGTAAATGCTGGAATAACCGTCAATGGAGAATGCATAAATAACATTAGGTATGCAGGCTACACTGCCATTTTCGCAAACTCGTTGGAGGGTCTACAGCAACTTTTAAATAATATAGCGACCAGCAGTCAAGAACACGAACTTCAGCTGAATGAAAAGAAAACTAAATATATGGTAATTAGCAAGATCAATGTTAACCCTGGTCAACTACTCTCCACAAAAATAAAACAAGTAAAAAGTACATATACTTGGATACAGTTGTTAATGATCAGTGGGACCACTCAATAGAAATTAAAGTCCGTATAGAAAAAGCAAGAAGAGCTTTCAACAAACTAAGCTCTCTCTTTAAAAGCCATCATCTCAAAATGGAGATAAAAATCACACTCCTTCATTATTAGATGTTCACAGTATTACTATACGGGGTATAAAGTTGGACAAAAACTGAAGCAGCCAGCAAGAGGATTAATGCTTTTGATATGTGGATGTATAGCCGAATATTGTGAATATCTTGGGTAGATTATGTCACAAATGAACAAATATTACAAAGGATAAAAAAAGAAACATAAATTCTGAAAAACATCATCATTAGCCTATACCGTCTACGGCTGGACGAAAGCTTCCCTCAAGTTTTGCCATCTTTTTCTGTTTTGGGCCACATGTATCCAATTTCCAGTCACTCTCTTCAAATCACCAGTCCCCTGACTTGATGGTCTACCTCTACTTGGATAGACTTCGGATTTTGGTCGCCACTCTATAATTTTTTTTGGCCATCATCCATCCTTAAACCTAGCAACATGTCCAGCCCACTTCCATTTAAGATGTAGAATGAATTTGACTGCGCCTTATACCCCCGTTCTTTTCCTGATAATGGCATTTAGGATGTGAACTCTAAGAATAACGCCTAACATTGACCTCGCCATTTTTCTTTGCATGACACATATTTTGTTGACATTTTTCTTTCTTCAATGTGAGAGTATCGGCTCCTTACGTAAAAAAGGGATAGTATATATCAGTCAAAAACTTTTCTTTTTAAACACATCGAAAGATGGATTTAAATATATAATAATAATAATAATAGCTAATAATAATAATAATAACTTTATTACTCAACAGTTTCCCATTAATAGGGTAAATATTTAGACATTTACATATTCAATGACAGTCTGTAGTAATTGCTTCTTAGTACAACAGTATATGTCACAAACGTTACAAATATGATTAAAATTAGTACACATTACATGAATATGTGAATTCAATAACAAATTAGTATTAGGTCTGTTACATCTAAAAAAGATGTTTCATCGTGAGTGTATCCGTGGCATATTGATATTAATACGAGACAATATATCCCTGCAATCAATCATATAATAATATTGAGGCACAAACTCTCCTGATTCCCAGGCTAAGAATATTTGTCTGTTCACACAAATAATTATACAGAAATTTCAGAAATCTCCTCTGCACTTTTTCAAGTGAAATTCTATGCACCTCGTACATTGGACGCCAAACGATACTTGCATATTCTAGTTTCGAGCGAACAAAGCAGAAATACAAAACCTTCAGTGATGCAATATTAGTGAAACCCCTACAATTCCTAACGATGAACCCGTAAGACTCCATTGCTTCAGAAAGTTTCAATGCTATATGCTGAGTAAATGTTAGTTTTGCATCAAAAATAACGCTTCCTTAGCTCCTAGCTCCTTAGCTGTACTATATCTACTTAAATTATGGTCTTGAATTCTATATTGAAACTTTATTGACGCTACCCTCCTAGTATATGTTAGAACTTTGCATTTTTGAGCATTTAGATGTAGTTTGTTGTCACAACACCAAGAATGAACGAAATTCAACTGGCTCTGTAGATAGGAACAATCCTCAGTTTTTCCTATTGGCATAAACATTTTTAGATCATCAGCATAAACTAGTCTGTTACATTTTAAATCATCGCAAAGGTCATTTACAAACATAATGAAGAGCAACGGTCCCAAATTTAAACCTTGTGGAACGTCTGAGGTAGCTACAAATCTTTCTGATTTGAATCTGTTGTAGGCTACAAACTGAGTTCGATTAAACAAGTAAGAACTCATAAGAGACCTCGCATCATCAGTAAAACCAAAGAAATACAATTTATTGATGAGAACATGATGATCAATCCTTCGAGAAATCTGTATAAATAACATCAACCTGCCCACCATCATCTAATATTTCCGAAATGAACTGTGTCATAACAGTTAGATTTGTTACCGTAGATCTCTTACTAAAAAATCCGTGCTGATAAGGAGAAATTTGATTTTTAATTTGGCTATAGATACGTTCATACAAGATTGACTCAAAGACCTTTGAGAAGTTACAAAGTAGAACGACACCCCTGTAATTTTCAATGTCTCTTAAAAATAGGACATAATCTACCTTCTTTCCATCGTTTCGGATAAACACCCTGTTTAATTGATAAATTAAAAATATACTTTAAAGATCTTACAAGGACAGTCGCACAGTCCCTAGTGAGAAACGAGGGAATATTATCAGGGCCAGATGTCATCTTATTTTTTCATTTTTTTCGTAGCCATCAATATTTCATCCCCAGTAATGGGGAAGAATTTCACAATTGTCAACGATGCATTAAGCGAATGACAAGTCGCTGCTGGTTCCGACAATACGAAGACACTTTTGAAAAAATCTGCAAACGCGTTAACAATGCCCGACGGAGACTTCAGTATATCATTTCTATACATCATCACACTGGGAATCCTAGAAGAATTACTCTTGGAATGAACATAACTCCAAAAGCGTTATGGATCCAGTGCCAGAGAAGCCTGTGCATCCTACATGTATTTAACATATGCCGCTTTAATTTGCTGCTTAGAAATTGATCTTAACCGTCTAAATTCTAGATAATCATTGCGATTACCATATCTCTTGAATTTTTTTGCATGCCTTACTTTCTTTTTTATATTTTTAATAATATCAGCAGAAAACCATAGAGGAGACTGATGAGCAAAATTTTTGTATGCCGGAACATGTTCATCAAACAAATGAAAAAACATTATCATACAATTGCTCTGTGCAAGATCAACATCACAACAACCCTCAAGAGACGTCCAGTCAATTGCTGATAGGGCTCTGTATAATTCAGCAAAATTTGCTTTTCTAAAGCCGGGGAATTAGTACAGAATTTTTTTTGTCTTATATTTATTTTTGGAATGGAGCACATAAGCGCCGGATGATGTTTATCCTCTGGCACCATTGGGGGTATCATCTCTCCTGACAATTAATTCTTAACGGCTAATAAAACACCACCTGTTATATCAAATTTTCTATCCTTTCTGTAAACCGTATATTCACTCGGAAGCAATTCCGAGCTATGAACATCTTTGTGAAGCCAGGTTTCACTTAAAGCTAACAAATCAAACTCGCAATCACAAACTGAGGAATAAAAATATTTCTGGTAAAGCTACAGTGATAACGAAACATGTTGAAAGATTAAAATAAATTTGGAGTTTACTAGTAAATGAAAAAACAGTTGTTTGTTTTACTGTTCACTAAACTTAAGCTTAATGGATCTCCACCAAGTATCGGCCAAAACAATACAGTTCTAATGGGGTCTTCAGCTATAACCTTTGCTTCAATTTTTTCCACTGATATTCTCATGTTATACGTTTCCGCTGTGGTTTGGAAACGATGTGTTACTCGCTGTAAGCCATCTTCATTTTCTGCTGTTAATATTGCATCATCAGCAAAGCACAATATTTTTAGAGTTTTTAGTCCGATTTTGTATCCACTTTTAACCGCTTTTTATATTTTTTAAAACCTATTATCGGAGTGGTTATTTATACAGTTATCTAAGACTAAAACTAAAATATTTTTGCGTGTATTGGTAAAACAGTTTGCTGATTGGTTACTTAAGTTTTAACAATAAGAACAGAAACATATAGTCAAACTCTAAATTTTCCACATTGTTAATTCCGGAATAATTATGGTGAGGAAATGTTAGCTGATGATCTGTGGAAATATTGCTTTCTTAAAAGATTATTTTAATATTTAAACTGTCAAATATCACAACAAACTCCACAAATAAAAAACTATAAATAGCATATAAGTCGTATATGTGTAAAAAAACAAATATTTAAGATTGGTAATAACAGGTAATAAATAAATGAATTTTTATGTAAGGAATACTTAACAAGAAATTTTGTTGCGGTCATCTTTTTTAGAAGTTTCTCCACTCAGGATTAGTATTGAAAATACAGGACGGAAAACCACTTATAAAGAACAAAGAATCCCGCACTAATCTTGTGGAAAATGGGGCCCGGCCATTTTTTTTATATTGCAATTTCCACGGGCACAAAGTGCGAAATGACCTGGTTTAAGCGCTAGCCCTTCTGGAAACTCTTGTACTTGCAAGAGATATTTATATATATAAGATTACTGTATATACCATATCAGTAGACTTCATCATGTACATATCTGTATAATTATACTTTCTAACCAGCACTCATATGCATAAAAAATATATATATATATATATATATATATATATATATATATATATATATATATATATATATATATATATATATATATATATATATACATATATATATGTATATATATATATATATATATATATATATATATATATATATATATATATACATATATATGTATATATATATATATATATATATATATATATATATATATATATATATATATATATATTGTAATCTTTGAAAAAGTGTTTAATTGCGCCCCACGTAGGCTGCGTCATTTTGTAGCCTTTTTAATTTTGTTGCCCCAAGCTTGGGCGTAATTTTGTACCGTGTGAACTTACCCGCTTTTTGAGGCGTTGTGAAAAGTTGTTTTTCCCCCGCTTGGGCACAATTTTCTTGCAGCCCCGCTTTAATTTCTGATAATGAATTGAGTGAAACCTGATTTTAAAGGAACTAAAGAAATTAAAGAAACACTAGCTCAGTTTTCCTTGGTAGAGAGATATGGGTAAGAGATAATTGTCTTACGTCTTTTTGGAATTATTTTCTATTTTTAAAAAGCTTTAGCTGTACAAATTTTGGGCACCATCCATTTTAAAATAGAAAGGATCTAACTTCAGCTAAAAAAATGGAAAAATACTGAAAGAATGTATTGTTGGTAAATAAAAAAATCAGTTTGGTACAGCCGTTCTTGTCCTGAAAAGTAGGATAGGTATTCAGTGAGACACTAGCTTTAATCAACAAAAAAAGAGAATTTATTCATGTTTTTTAAAATAAAAAGTTCCAACCTTTGCAGTTCTACAAAAAAATTCTAGCCTAACTAGTAGTTATTACATTTAAATCCTGAACTATGATAACCCCCGAAAACGAAAAATAGTGCTTTACACTTCACTTTTTAGTCTGTTTTAAATTGCTGTTAAGGCACTACTCTGGAATAAGTCTATTGAAGGAAGTTTTGGTAACTTACGGTTCTTATTCCTGCTTTGATGGCATTCGACCGATTTCACATTTTTCTAGCTAACACTTTGAAAGCCCACTACGGCTTTTAGTTAAGAAACTGGTACTTTTACTTAGCTCGCATGATGGTTGTTCTGAGCTTTTTTTTTGTAGCTCAGTCGAAGGAAGCCTACTTGGCGGCTCTGATGAAAATTAGCCTGTCGGCTAGATGGTACTAAGCCTACTCGGCGGCTAGATGGAAAATAGCCCGGCTGCGGCTAGATGGAAAACCGCCTCCTCAGTCGGTCTTCAGGCCCTTAAATAAACCATCCAAACTCTCCGGTAATATGGCGACGCCGGAACTAAAACAGCGGATACACACTTTTCACCAATCGCGGCGTGGCGGTAGGTTCGGTCAGGAACCCGCACAACACACTATACCGAACGTCTTGGAATCTCTGTTTAATATACCGTTCGATACAAAAATGAAAATAAGTACAATTTGAAGTGAAAAATCAGTAACATTACATGGTCTTAAAATCTAGGAAAAAATGAATGTTACAATATATATTTACATATATATATATATATATATATATATATATATATATATATATATATATATATATATATATATTTACATATATATATATATATATATATATATATATATGTATATATATTAATATATAAAATGCAACGTCTCTCTGTCTGTCCATGAGTGCGCTTATCACTGGAGAACCACTTATCCGATTTACGTACTTTTTTTTAAAAACATACATATGTTCTCTGGCCAGGTTATAGGCTATATTTTATTACGATAGGTAGCATAAGGAATGAGCAGTGACGATAATAGTGAATGAAGTCGGAAAAAAGTTTGCCGCTAGCGCATTCCCTTGCAATACACAGCTTAAACCATTAAATATAGAACAATATTATATAGCAGAGAATATCTATAATATATATATATATATATATATATATATATATATAAATGCAATGTCTCTCTGTCTGTCTGTCCATTAGTGCGTTTATCACGCGAGAATCACTTATCCGATTTACGTGTCTTTTTTTAAATTCATACATATATTCTTTGACCAGGTTATATAGTAATAATAATAATAATCTATATCTATAATATATAAAATGCAACGTCTCTCTGTCTGTCCGTTAGTGCGCTTATCCCTCGAAAACCACTTATCCGATTTACGTGCTTGTTTTTTTAAACACACATATGTTCTCTGGCCAGGTTATAGGATTTATTTTATTACGTTAGGTAACATACGGAATAAGCAGTGACGATAATGGTGAATCAAGTCGGAAAAAAGTTTGCCGCTAGCACTGCCTAAACCATTAAATATGGAACAATATCATGTAGCAAAGAATATAATATATATAATATATCACGTCTCTCTGTCTGTCCGTCTGTCCGTTAGTGCGTTTGTGAACTAAGAACTACATATCCGATTGACATGTTTTTTTTTACTTCATACATTTGTTCTCTGGGCAGGTTATCTATAATCTTCTATAATATATAAAATATAACATCCGTCTGTTTGTCTGTCTGTATATCTGCCTGTCTGTACGTCTGTCCGTTATTGCGCCTATCACTTATCCTATTTGCGTGCTTCTTTTTTTAAACATACATATGTTTTCTGGCAGGTTATCTCTAATATATATAAAATACGTTTCTCTGTTCTTCTATCTGTCTGTCTGTCCGTGAGTGCGCTTATCACTCTAGAACCAGTTATCCGATTTACGTGCTTTTTTTTTTAAACATATATATGTTCTCTGGCCAGGTTATAGAATATATTTTATTACGTTAGGTAACATCAGGAATAAGCAGTGACGATAATAGTGAATCAAGTCGGAAAAAAAAAGTTTGCCGCTAACGCGTTCTCTTGCAATGCACTACCTAAACCATTAAATATGGAATAATATCGTGTAGCAAAGAATATAATATAAATAAAATGCAATATCTCTATGTCGGTCCGTTAGTGCGCTTATGGCTTGAGAACCACTTATCCGATTTAGAAGTTTTTTTTAATGCATAAATTTGTTCTCTGGCCAGGTTAACTATAATCTTCTGTAATATATATAAAATGCAAAGTCTCTCTGTCTATCTGTCTGTCTGTCCGTTAGTGCGCTTATCACTCGAAAACTACTTAACCGATTTCCGTATCTTTTTTTTTAATTCATACATATGTTCTCTTTCCAGGTTACGTGAGTATAATAATATGAATCTATAATATATATAAAATGCAACGTCTCTCCGTCTGTCTGTCTGTCCGTTAGTGTGCTTATCACTCGAGAACAATTTATGCGATTTACGTTTTTTTTAGATTCATACGTATGTTCTCTGGCCAGGTTATACGATATATTTTATTACGTTAGGTAATATAAGAAATAAGCAGTGACGGTAATAGCGAATCAAGTTGGAAAAAAGCTTGCCGCTAGAGCACTCTCTTGCAATACGCTGCCTAAACCGTTAAATATGGAACAATATCATGTAACAAAGAATACAATATGTATAGGCCAGGTTATATAATATTAATAACAACCTATGTAATAATATATATAAAACGTAAGGTATCTCTGTCTTTCCGATAGTGTGCTTATCATTCGAGAACCACTTATCCGATTTACGTGTTTTTTTTTTTTACAAAATACATATGTTCTCTGGCCAAGTTATAGGATGTATTTTATTACGTAAGGTAACATAAGAAATATGCAGTGACGATAATAGAGGATCAAGACCACGCGAGCGGAACCGCGAGCACGGCTAGTATATATATATATATATATATATATATATATATATATATATATATATATATTATATATATATATATATATATATACATATATATACTGCATTCTGTGCAATATTTCAACTAAAGTATATTATTGACCAGGAAGCTCTATTAAACCTATATTATTCACTTGTGTACTGCCATTTAAACTACGATGTTTTATTGTGGAGTAACTCTACGGAGTGGCTAAGAGCATTTCGCAGTTAAAAGAGAATTGTTAGGCTCATGTTTAATATAAAGCCAACGGGTAGTACTAAATCAATTTTTGCAGAAAAGAAATTGATGTCCTTTCCCTGCATCTATATATATAGACTTTTATTGTACATAAAAAGAGTTGAACACAGTTTTCTAAGAAACTGCTTCTTTCGTTCATACTGCACTAGAAATACCGATCAACTTATTTCGGTTTATCATAGAAGATCTAAATTCGAAATCTCTCCCGATTATGCGGGGGTAATTCTCTTTAATAAGCATCCCCACAATATAAGAAAGCTCTCTGTAAAAGAATTTAAAAACAAAGTTAAGAGCTTTCTGATAAATAAATATTATTCTGTTTCCGAATTTTTAAGTGATACAATTCACCGTTTTTGAATTATATATATATATATATATATATATATATATATATATATATATATATATATATATATATATATATATATATATATAATCGTAAACACTGTATGATATCAAGTTATGCAAATCTTTACATTTACACGCAAATATAAGATATTGTTTATACTGGTAAGATAATTCCCTGATTTATCTATTTAAATATGGTCAATAATATTTTAAAGTAACCAGGATGACGCTCTGCGTTCAGCCAATTAGGCACAGGTTGAAGTTTACTGATATATACAGTAATCTTGTATATATAAAAATCTTTTGCACGCTCAAGAGATTCCTCAAGCGTGTCGCTCTTTATATCCGTGGAGACTTTTAATCAGGGCTACAAAAATATGCAGTATAAAAATAACCGGTCAAGTGCAAGTTAGATTTGCGCAATTAGTGTTCCGTACGTTGGATGCTTTTTTAAAATAAAATGTTTTGTTACGGAGGTTTAAAATGATCAATGACTTCACAAAATACACCACAAATGAGGGGTACATGTAAATAAGATAAAACTGGACCCTAAATAATGGGTAAATTGCCTCCCATAAATTTTAGCTATCTGATATAGATGTGTAAATTGGGTCCCGGTTAATAAATAATAAACATGGTTTATAAGTTTGATTTTATTGAAGAACAAAAAATGTAGACAACAAATTAAAAGAAAATACCTAATTCTAAGTTTTAAGAGATAGCCTAAACCTTAAATCTACCTATAATACTAAAGTGTAAACGTACATGATGATATTTCACAAACATATATATATATATATATATATATATATATATATATATATATAATAAAATATACATAATATTCCATATAAACATATATAATAATTAATCTTTAGCACCACAATGGAAAGATATGCATTTAATAAAATGTATTCTGCTAATTTCGTTGTTTTTGTAAAGCTCCATCATTTTTGCGATAAATTTTTTGGATTTTTTACATTGATATTATGAATTTTAGCAATTAAATGAACACTTTGTAATTTCACATAAGTTTCTGTTTGGAATTCTTTAAGCTTTTTTATAAAAATAAAAAATATTTGGATGAGCTTTGTAGGAGTCGTTAAAGTGTTTGTGGAACGCTTTACATGCATTGGTAGTGTGGGTAAGTTCCGCTGAATTTTCAACCCAAAAATATGGAGGAAACAAAGAATCTTCTGATTTGTAGTTGTCTATTAAATAATCAGAATATTTTTGCAACTCATAGCAAGTCAAATACGAAACAATCGCTAACTTCATCCGGTTTTAAAAAAGATGAAACCGACGTCCAACTATTTTCGCTAGTTTGTTAAACAGCCTTGTGGATATCTTTTTCAAAATCAATTACTTCAAAATTTTTAGTTTGACAAAATTATATTTAAAAATATCCGTTATAAAATTAAATAATTTTAGGTACGTCTCCGTTCCTTTATCAGACAACAACGAAAAAATTATTGAAATATAATGTCCGCCCATTAGTAAAAAATTGACAAAAGAACTGAGGGCAATAATTAAAGGAACCGTCTAAATAAATTCGTGAGACCTTTTCCAAAAACTGGATATCTGATTTACAATAAAATACAACTATTTCACCTTTAGATGTTTCGATGTTGATCTCTTCCAGAATTTTAACAGTATCTTCAATACCCTTCGGCAATGCAGACTATTTTTTCCGACGAGCGTTGTACATATTTCTTCTAATGTAAGCAACGTCGGATGTAGTAACTGTTGATGGTAGATTTTCTTGTAGTATGCACCGTATAATTTTGGCGGGTTTTTCTGATACATCTTCGACAGCTTTTCTTTTACAGGACGTATTAACAATATGACGATGTAATTTTTCTATCTTTACGTTATGGCAATGTTCCTGCACATGTTTTGTAACGACAATTTGTTGTCCACTTCTCCCAGAGTAACAAGGGAAAATTTGCACATTTTCTTTGTGCAAGTCCAACGCTTTTCACTCCTTTTTAAACACTTTTGAAAGCTGTATTTATAGTTGTTTAAAAGTAATAACTGTTTTCTTTTTTCACTTAAAATGATACCGGGATTCATGTTAAGAAAATGTTTCACGTCTTTACCGATGGAATTTAGAAATCAAATTGACAAATATTATAGCTATATATCAGCTATATATACCACACTTATTTGCAATATTGTATACCTACCCTTAATTACCGGGAAATACCCATTAGGTTTGGAAGGCGATCTACCTATAAATTAGGCTCATTAAATCTGACTATTTTTACTACTACCTGCGGGGGGAGGCAATTTACCAACACCCCAAATGATTTTTCTACAAAGTTTTTTCAGTTCTTTACTGAAAACTGATGACTTTGCAATTTTTGTTTTTTTTTATATACCAGATAAATTATTAAAGGTAATGCACTCATGATAGTTTTCCTTCAATCTACACCCTGTGAACAATATTCCAGAGTTTTTTCAAAATTTTTTCATCAGTTCTTTTCGAGATAAGGGGAGGGGACAGCGATTTTTTCGCAATTTTTTAAAAATAATACGAAAAAGAAAAATGTGCGCAAGTATTATATTATATATATTTTTGGGCTCGTGTTTTACAAACTTTCATTTGACCCCACTCGATGACCTAGTAAATTTTTTTTTTTTCACTTCCCATTTCACCCCCTAAAACTAACGCCTTAAGTCAAAATTTAACTTTCAAAACTACACGGCTCTGATTAAGCCATCAATTTCTTAGTGCTAATTTTCAACTTTCTATGTCCAATAGTTTCAGAGAAAATCTGGTGTCACAGACAGACAGACAAACGGGCGAACACCGAAGTGATCTTAAAGGTATTCCGTACGGAACACTAAAAATTGGCCGGGCACCATTTTCCATAAGATTAGGGCGGGGTTCTTTTGAGGAAAGTCAAAAGAAACACGTACACATACTAGAATAGCAAAGGTAAACTAACAATCTATCATGCTAAATAAGGTCAACAAGCAAGATATTTCTAACATTCTTTGTATTTTCTCTTAGACCTCATAAAACCATTTATTTAACCTGCCGACGTCGTTTCTTGCGGAAAGAATATTAAATTCCTGTCTCCAGGTAAACAAAGTAAGACATACAATTTCCTTAAGCCTCTGGATTTTTCCATATCGCTGTCGGAAAAATCCGAGTTATGCAATACATTCGCTTGAATCATGAAAACGGTTATTGCAAGCAGAACTCAATTTCTAATGATTTTCAGTGTAGGTCCAGATTGCGTATATGTTTTTTCAATTTTATTTTAAGATAATAAACATGGAAAATTTAATATTTGTTATTGAAATATGCAAAGTTAAGAATTTTCAACAAAAACTTGTGTTACTAGAGGCGTTAACAAAATTACGTCACATTTTAAATCAAGGGGATGAACCGAAACCGCGGTGTGCCTGAAACAGCTTTTAATGACTTCCGCGACCACTCTAATTTTTCTGACGGTAATCGATTAATGTAGTAATACTGAGCATGTGTGAACAATTTTAAAATTTTTTACCGAGCCGTTTTGAAAATGAAGATTTAAAATTAAAAATGGAAAATTTCGAATTAAACGTAATTTTCTACATTAATAATGGTCACTGAATTTATTTAAAAGATATTTACATCATATTTATAAGATATTATTGCAACTGTTTATAGTAGTAAACGTGAAAACCATTAATTTGAGACTTGGCGGAAGTATGTTGGTGCTCTGGAACCAAAATTATGGTAATTTTAAAATTTTTTCAAATTCCAAGTCAAAAATCTGTGAAAACATATTTTATTCATCTTTTTTTGTATTTTTTTAAGTTTTCAGAACTTCTAGATCTTCTAGAAAGTACCCCGCACATTCCTTATGGAAAGTGGCCCTCGTGAAATTGTCTGAAATCGATACATGTTATTCTTCTCGTGCTCCTGATCAAAAGTTTCCATGGGCATAAAGCCAGAAAATGAACAGATATCGGGGGTAGAATGAGGATTTTCGGAGATCTTGTCGGCACGGCGTAGAGCCGTGAGGTTGCTTATGCGCCGTTCTCCGGGGTATACGGGGGTTTTTTCGGTCGCTCATTCCAAATTTGGTGTCAAAAATGGCATTTGATAGTTGGCAACTATCAAAAGACTGTCAACTCGCCTTATTTCTACTAAAATGCCCATCAGAATATACATCGGGACGTTTTTACGATCGCTGATTCCAATTCCAGTGTCAAAAATAACATTTGAAACTTAGCAGCTACCAACAAAATGTCAACTCACCTCACTTGTAACGAAATGTTTATTAGAATTTAAATCAGATGTTTTTTTTATCTACTTTTAGCATTACCTGGGAACAACGACGTGGACCTAGTAGAATTCGCACGTGATGACCTGAATCTATGCCTTCAGTTTGAAAACAATTCCGGTGTCAAAAATGTTATTTTTAACGCTAGAATTGGAATCAGCGACCATAAAAACGCCCCGATATATATTCTGTTGGGCATTTTATTAGAAATAAGGCGAATTGGCAGTTTTTGATAGCTGTGATCTGTCAAATGTCATTTTTGACACCGGATTTGGAATCACCGACCGAAAAAAAAACCCGTATATCCCGGAGAACGAAGCATAAACAACATCTTCTAAAATATCTTGAAGGATTCAATATTATTAGCGATCACCAATATGGCTTTCGTAAAAATAGATCAACAGGAGATCTTCTGACTTATGTAACACATGTTTGGAACAACGCAATTGAATACTTTGGAGAATCTCAAGCGGTTGCTCTTGACATATCCAAGGCATTCGACCGTGTTTGGCACGATGGGCTGTTGGCTAAGCTACATTCTTATGGTATGTTTGAAAAGTTCTGTTTGTGGCTCTCATCTTTCCTCAGTAAGCGTTCTTTACGAGTGGCACTCGACGGATTTCTTTCTAACACCTTCACTATCAACGCCGGTGTACCCTAAGGCTCCATACCGTCTCCTATTATCTTTCTCATTTATATTAACGATCTGCTGGAAAAGACCGAGAATCCAATCTACAGCTTTACAGATGACAGTACACTTATCTCTTCATTAACTTTAAATGCTGGACATCGGCTACTCAGACGAATATCCACAGACAGCAGCAAGTCATTCAACTTAACAAACACCTTGAAGAAATTCTATCTTGGGGTGACAGTAGGTAAAACAGTGAAGTGTAACGCTATAAAAACCCAGGCGGCAGTTTTTTAAAAAAAGTTAACGTTGCTGAGTTATGTCGGGGCACTCCATCCCTCTAACATCGTCACTCAATTTGTTGGGCATTAATTTTGGAGCAAATATGTCCTGGCATGAACATGTTGCAGGCATAGCAAAGAGAGCTTCTCAAAAGTTGGGAATATTATTATTACACTCCACAACAACTGTTAGTCCTTTACAAGGCTCAAATTCAACCAACTATGGAATACTGCTCCCATGTTTGGAGCTCCGCTCCCAAACATACACTGCATTTGTTGGATTCTATTCAGAGAAGAGCTGTTCGTCTGATTGGAGATCCGGAACTGACCGGCAGCCTTGATTCGCTGGAACATCGAAGAACGGTTGGTGACTTGAGCCTATTCTACAAGTATTTTCATGAAAAGTGTTTGAAGGATGTGGCCCTCTTAATTCCTCCCAGAGCGGTGCATGTTAAAAATACACGTCGCGCTAATACTTCACATCCGTATAAGGTTCAGCTTGTTACTCCTCGTACAACGCTTCTCAAGCAGTCTTATATATGGAGAACATCATCTCTTTGGAATAATTTGCCCAGGACTGTGTTTCAAACCAAGTACAATTTACAGCGATTCAAAAACAACATGAATCGCTTTCTCCGCACACGTGTCGCTCCTGTAGCGTTTTAGGCTGTAGCACGTGTGCTAGACCCATAAAAAAAATCCCGGCTCTACGCTGTTATCGATAAGACCTTCGAAAATCGTCTTTCTACCCCCGATATCTGAAAACCATTTTCCGACTTTGTGTCCACAGAAACTATTGATTAGGAGCTCGATTTCAGACAATTTCACCGAGGGTCACTTCCCATAAGAAATGTGCGGGGTGCTTTGTTTAAAAAATGATTTTGAAAAGTTAATAATAATCTTTCATAATCTAATATCAATATATTTTCTCATCGAGGTATAATTTTACTAATCAAGTCAAAATATCATATTGTATATATAAATAAATATATATATATATATATATATATATATATATATATATATATATATATATATATATATATATATATATATATATATATATATATATATATATATATATATATATATATATATATATATATATATATATATATATATATATATATATATATATATATATATATATATATATATATATAAATATATATATACATATATATATATATATATATATATATATATATATATATATATATATAATATATAATATATATATATATATATATATACATAATTTGTATATTTCAAGCAAGAAAAAAACATTAATACTTTTAGAAAATTGTAGCACAAGTAGTAAATTGAAAGGTAATAAAATTAAATTGATTTTTTCTACGAAAGAATTAATAATCTTCTCCTAACAGAAACAAATTATAATCTTTCTGTCCTATCAACGGTGAACATAATTTTTCAGGATACTTAAAATGGTCATTTTAAATATCCTGAAAAATTATTAAAAGCACTTCAAGAATACAACTCTCGCCAAGTTTGAATGTCCACTTTTTCTTGAATTGTGACTTCGAATAGGAGAAGTTACGCTTCACATCCTTCCTTTGCTAATCACAATATTCATCTTGCGATAAAATATAACTCTCAAGATATTTTTCTTTAAAATTTTGTCAAAATGTAATCTATGCGTTGCTACTCAAGCACCTGAAGTACCCTCGAATCCTAGTAGGATTGAAGTAAAACGTTTAGAAAGCAGGGCAAAACTCCTTTTTACCAAATATTTGTAAAATCACCTCGCCCATGAAAGACCGATTTCGGCCTTCGTAAAGCGGGAGGGTAAATGTATCCCTTCCCGTTAACAATTGTTTTCAAGTAGGGAGAGTAGGGCAACAATAATCGTTACCTTAAAAAAATTACAGATAAAAATAAAGTTTCGTTGACTCTATTTAACGGTGATGAAAGTGGATTTTCAACCATTCAGAAAAATATTAACTCAAACTGTAAAATGTAAAACTTGTAAAATGGATGAAAGATTTTTTAAGCGTCGTGAAAACCACCCCTGAAAATAAAGTGTAACATCTGCTTGACGGACATACACCGTATTCGAAGAACCTGGAAGCGTTGAACATGGTAAAGGCTAATGCGATAATAATGTTCAACTGCCAGGCCTTACTACTAACCGGCTTCAACCATTCGACGTTTTTTTTCTTTTAAACCTATGAGCTCTTATTATATTCAAGCATCAGAACAATGATTGAGGAAAAATCCAGATCGTCAAGTAACGCAATATCAAGTTGCAAGTTTATTTATAGAATCTTACCAAAGACCTGCTATCATTGGCATCATTGTGTACGGATCTCAAGCGGCTGGAGAATAAAAACATCTTCCCCGTACCTTTGTTTAAAGTAGTTGAAAATATAAATGCTCTCTCTCTCAAACAAACTCAAGTAATAAAAATACATCGATCTTTTTTAAAAATAATACAAGGAGAAGTATGCGAAAGTATTACAATATATATATATATATATATATATATATATATATATATATATATATATATATATATATGTATATATATATATATATATATATATATATATATATATATATATATATATATATATATATATATATATATTTACAAGCTTTCATCCCACTTCATTACCTGGTAAAAAAAAAATTTTTTTCACTTCCTATTTCACCCCCCAAAACTAACCTCTTAAGTCAAAATTTAACTTTCTCATCAATTTCTATATTAGTGCCAAATTTCAACTTTTTATGCCAAATAGTTTCGAAGAAAATTGAGTGTGACAGACAGAAAGACAGACAGACGGATACCGAAGTCATTTTATAAGTGTTCCGTAACACGCATACACTACCTGTAACTAAGCTACGTAGCAAAATGATGTTTAGAATGAATATGTGCAACCGCTAAATTAAAAAATTGTTTTTAGTTTTTATTAATATTAAACAGACTATTATTTCCATTATTATTCTTGTTTAGCTGTTGCATTTGTTTACTTAAAAAAGCTATTTACCAATCATATAGCACCCTTGTAAGTGTTAAAAGCGAGTTTTTTGTTGAAACTGAAAACTTTATTTTTTGATGTCATTTAAGATTTTTACTGATGTCAAGTTATGGAGAATTTTTTCGCAATTCTCTGTTTAGGCCTCTTAGAGATAGAGTGGGATTTTTGGCAATTTTTTCAAATAACATGAAGAAAAGTTTGAGCGAGTATTACATCAGACATATTTTTGAACTCGTGTTTTCACAAATTTTTACTCGACTCGACGACTTTGAACATTTATTTTCACTTCCTATTTCATCCCCCAAAACTAACCTCTTAAGTCAAAATTTAACTTTCGAAACTACATGGCTCTGATTGGGCCATTAATTCCTATATTTGTGACAAGTTTCAACGCTTTATGTCAAATAGTCTCAGAAAAAATCGTGTTTGACAGACAGACGGATAGACAGACAGGCGGACGGGCACCTAAGTGATCCCCTAAGTGTTCCGTACCAAATACTAAAAAGAACTATAGTTTTCAAGATTGCGCATGAAAACTAAGGAAGAAAAAAATAATCCCCCCTAACTCCATAGTCGAGAACAGAAGCTAGAAAGAAAAGATATTTCTCAAGAACGTACAGGTTATGTTTATACTATGAGGGATGTTTTTCACGATTTATCACGTTCGTTGAAACTTGGGCTTTCTATTGAATTTCTCCCACGAAGCAGAAATAGATGCAATGAGTTCATATTGGCTCTTCACCTATATGAAGAAAAGAAGAAGAAAATTCAGATATTTTCTAAAAAGTTGATAGCGTCCATTTTTAGTGTTCCGTACGGAACCCTTAGGTATAAGATCACTTCGTTGTCTGTCCGTCTGTTCGTCCGTCTACCCATCTGTCCGTCCGTTCGTCCGTCTGTCTATCACACCCGATTTTCTCCGAAACTATTTGACATAGAAAGTTGAAATTCGATACTAATATAGGAATTGATGGCCTCATCAGAGCCGTTTAGTTCTGAAAGTTACATTTTGACTTAAGGGGTTAGTTTTGGGAAGTAAAATCGGAATTAAAAAAAAATTTACCATGTCGTCGAGTGGGCTGTCAAATGAAAGCTTGTGAAAATACGAAATCAAAAATATATATAATGTAATACTTGTGCACACTTTTCTTTGTATTAGTTTTAAAAAATCACGAAAAATCGTCACGGTCCCATTTCCTCCGATCCTAACACCATAAATCGTAACATCTTTGTTCGTGCCAAAAATCGTCACCACTTATCTCGAAAAGTACTGTTGAAACAAAAACTGTCGATTTCCAAGTTTTCCCATAGAAAAAATTTCAGACAGCGTGGAATATTCTCCATAGGTTCTCAAGAACTGTGCGAGGGAACTAACACCAGTTTTCTGTAGGCTTTTCAACCTATCCTACAGAAAGGGAATATTTCCTTCCTGCTGGAAATGATTGATACCTAAAAAAGAAAATTATAACACCGACCAATCGCACTACTCTCAATAATATCGAAAGTCATGGAAAAGGCTGCATCTTCTAAAATACCCAATATGGCTTTCGTAAAAATAGTACTTATGTAACACATAACAACGCAATTGAACACTTTGGAGAATCTCGAAATCACGATGGGCAGTTTTCACTAAAGATCGGAAAAAAAAACACCTTCACTATCAACGCCGGTGTGCCCCAAGGTTCCATATTGTCTCCTACTCTCTTCCTCATTTATATTAACGATCTGCTGGGAAAAGACCGAGAATCCAATATACAGCTTTGCAGATGACAGTACACTTATCTCTTCATTCACTTTGTTGGAAAAACTCAGACGAATTTGGGAAGAAATTCTATCTTGGGGTTTGGAATTTAACGTACAAAAACCCAGAAAAAAAGTTAACGTTTTGCAGAACCCGACATGATGTCGGGGCATATTTTCATAATCTGTTAGGCGTTAATTTGGGAGCTCCCATAGCAAAATTTTTTATTGTTTCAACCAGAAAGCTTTAAACAACAATCAACGCGCAAAATTCGATGGCTCCCATGTTTGGAGCTCCGCTCCCAAACATACACTGCATTTGTTGGATTCTATCCAGAGAAGAGCTGTTCGTCTGATTGGACACCCGGAACTGACCGACGGCCTTGATTCGCTGGAATTGCGACTTGAGCCTATTCTACAAGTACTTTCATGGAAAGTGTTCGAAAGATGTGGCCCTTCTAATTCCTCCCAGAGCGGTGCATATTAGAAGTACACGTCGCGCTAATGCTTCACATCCGTATGAGGTTCAGCTTGTTACTCCTCGTACAACGCTTTTCAAGCAGTTTTTTATATGGAGAACATCATACCTTTGGAATGGTTTACCCAGGACTGTGTTTCCCACCGAGTACAATCTACAGCGATTCAAGAACAACGTGAATCGCTTTCTCCGCAACGTGTCGCTCCTGTAGCGCTTTAGGGACTTCCCTGTAGCACGTGTGCTAGACCCATTGTAGATTAAACGAAAGAGTGCATTACCTGTAATAATTTAAATCATCAGACGGAAAAAAAATTGTTGAAAACTCATTTGGGGAGTGTTTTGTGAAGTCATTGAATATTTTATACCTCCCTAGCAAAATTTTTTATTTCAAAAACAATCAACGTACGGAACACTGCGCAAGTTCAACTTGCAGTTGACCGGTTATTTGAAATTGGGAAGGAATTTTACTTAGTGAATATCTGGAAAAAGGATTCACGATTAATAGAAAAGTTTACTGACAAACCAGAAGTTACAACATTGCGAGTTCAAACATCAGCAGAAAGACCTCAGGTGTTAAAAATTGTTATTAAATGGTGAGTTGAACCCGATTGTAGCGTCATTTTTAATTTTTTTTTTGTAGAATTAAACGACTAAAATACTCATTACTTGTAGAAATATGTTTAGCAATTGTAAAAACTAATAGAAAATTAGTCTTCTAAGTATTCTATTGACCAATGTTTCACTAAAAAATACTTTTGAATTTTCTAAACATCACTAAAAACAACTTATCAAACCAATAAATTTTGTCACATATGTGACACCGGATCTTTCGATTGCCAGAAAAATCCGGTGGTTGCGACCGAAACCTTAAAACGGATATTACCTCGCCGACAATAATCAGATCGTAAACGTATATTCAATTTCTTAGCGGTAGTATTATCCGAGGGAGCTGAGAAAGATACCGCAAATCTGATTATAAGGAGAGATTTAATTTCGGTTGGCGGGTTAATCAGCCTATTCTCCTAGTTTATTTAATAACATTTTCTTATCAATTAATTATGCTCTCAAAATTTTTCTAGTCAGAATTGTTTAAAGCAAGTTTTTCGGAAAAAAAATATTCTCGAATCTATAAATTTAAAAAAAAAGAAAACAAATTTTCGGAAAAATATATTTTTAAGATGACACTTCTAAAAATAAAATTTTCAGATGGATCAGTTATTGAAAGACTAATGTTAAAGTTATAATAAAACGTAATTATTAACTGATTTCCTAGCATAGTAAGATGAAACTTTTTTTTCTTTTTAGCGTGCCTGATCTTCTAAGGACGTTGGCGATCACATTTGCCCATCAGTAGATGTCATGTTTGTCCACTGTCGTAACTTTTTCAACCAGGATTTGCGACGCCTTTCTGGTCCTCGCCTTCCGAATATTTTTCCTTCAGTTATAAGTTGCAGGAGCTCATACGTTTGGCTTCTCATAATATGGCCAAAGTTAGTGCTTTTTCTTTCTTTAACGGCTGGAATCAACTCTCGTTCTTTTTCCATCCGATCAAGTATTTCCATATTTGTGGTATGCGCTGTTCAAGAAACAAGGATAGCACCATATCTCCAATGACTCCATTCTTTGTTGTGTTGTCTCTGTGATTGTTGTAGCTACTATACCGTATAACATAACCGAGAATACGTAGCATCTTAGCACTCTTGTTCTCGTTTTTAAGTTTAGTTGACAGTTACAGAGTATGTTCGTGCTTTTTCAATTCTTGAGCGTATTTCAATAGAGTGGTCCCAATCTTTTATTACGCTTCCTAAGCACGTTATTTTTGTTACCCTTTCCAGTGTTTATTAATGTATTTTAATATTTATGTTTGTATTAGGATTCTTACTGACCATCATTGTTTTTGTTTTGTTCGTATTCAGTTTCATTCCATATTCCTCACATGCATCAACAATTTCATTCATCAGTCTTTGTAGGCCTTCTTCACTGTCCGCTAGAATGACAGTATCATCAACGTATCGGAGGTCATTTGTTTATTAATTGTAATTCCTCTTTTTTTTATCAGAAAGTTGAAGTTTTTCTCCGAATAGACATTGAATAACAGGAGTGACAAAATACACCCTGACGTACGCCTTTCTTTATTTTTATTTCTTTGGACATGCGATTCTCAACTTTTATTTTGGCAGTCTGGTTCCAGTATAAACTTGATATTATTTGTGTTTTTATCATCAATGTCACACGAATGCAGTATTTCCATCATTTTCCATGATTTACCAAATCAAAAGCTTTTTGGAAATCTATGAAGCATAAATACACATCAGAGTTAACATCCCTACATCCTTTAATCAGAACGCGGATGGAGAATAGTGCATGCCTCGTTCCTACTCCGTTTCCTAAAGGGAAACTATGTTTATCCAGTACGTTCATCTAGTTTTTTGTATACTCTTGGATGGTGGATTATTTTAAGGAAGAGTTTCCAGATGTGGTTTATCAGACTTATCTTCCTGTATTTCTCGCACTTTCTAGGGTTATCCTTTTTTGGCAATGGTATAAAAATTGATATCAACCAATCATGAGGTACATCACCTGTGTTGTATACGCTGTTGAAGAGGTCCTGTATAATGTCCATATGGTTTTCAATATTTTAATGATTTCTGTAGGTATATTATTTTCTCCTACGGCCTTTTTGGTTTTAGGCTGATTTGCTACTGCTAATATTTCGTCTTTTTTATGAGGTGGCCCGTTTTTAAGCTTATTTGTATTATGTTGTCTAGTTGTCCACCCCTATATATTCTTCCCGTTTATCTATTCTTTCTTGTATATCCTCTATTATTTGTGGTTGCCTTTGTAGCCTTAGTCCAGTAGCTTCTTTGATTTTCTTATATAAATTAAATATGTCGTATTTCTTTTCTAATGTTTTCATTTTTGTGCATTGTCCATTTAGCCACATGTCTTTAGCCTCCTTTATCTTTCTTTTTATTAGGTTGTGCGTTTTTTGTATTTTATATTATTGTTGTTCTAACACTTTCTTC
>CM032455.1:20365790-20369003 GCA_019049505.1 Pachyrhynchus sulphureomaculatus | reverse complement strand
AGGAGCGCGCAAAAAATAATGGACCCATATTTGAGCAGTTCAATCTATTCGATCTTATTAGCTCGATTTAGGCCAGGCAGTATTGCGCACGCAGCAGCAATAACATGGCTATACTAAAATCTTATACTCTGAGACGCTGTACAACGCCAGTGAATACAAGTCAACTGTGTTAACCCAACAGAAACAACTCTGAAACAAGACACAAACTTACAGTCTGTAATAATAAATCTAAAATATGGACTCTGAGCCAACACATCAACGAATACACGATCTTCCCAATACAGAGGCGATTTTATAACTTCATCCTCTACATCAGCGGTATAGCAAATTCTAGGAAAGTCATACTCACGATCTCACCAAGAGGCGCGACATGTTTTACACAGCGAGTTGTATAATATAGACAAAAATATTTAGAATTTGTAAATTACTGAAGAGGAGAGAAATATTATGGCTCAGTGGACCCCAGATTGTCGGTAAACTTTTTCTACGGTAGTACGGGTGCCCAGAGGAGGTCCAATATTTTTGGAACACCTGTACAGGGTGAGTCAACGATAGAGTAAAGTTCATTATCTCATTTGTTTCGGAAATGATGTTGTATGTTAAATACGAGGCTGGTTTGAAAAGTCTGTGCAAAGTCCGAGAGATGACACCACCGGCGCGGCGCGTATCGAGGTCATGTTTAGTTAGTAGCATCTCTTGAATGAACGCACACCAAGTTTCAGCCATATTGGTCTATTTCTTTGTGTTTGGCATTCGTGTGAATCAAGGAAGTCGAGCGATTTTCAAGAAATGGACGAAAAAGAATTTCGTGTGGTGATTAAACATTACTTTATGAAAGGCAAAACGCCTCAGGAGACTAAAGAGAAGCTTGATAAATTATAGTGACTCTGCACCTTCGATTAGAATAGTTTATAAGTGGTCTCAAAATTTTCGGACTGGCCATATGGGCACAAGTGACGCTGAACGTTCTGGACGGCCTGTGGAGGTTACGACTCCAGAAATCATTGATCAAATCCATGATATGGTGATGGATGACAGAAGTTAAGGTGCGTGAGATTGCTAGTGCTGTGGGCATCTCGACTGAAAGGGTACATAATATTTTGCATAAACATTTGGACATGAGAAAGCTATCCGCAAAATGGGTGCCGCGATTGCTCACGCTTGACCAAAAACGGAATCATGTGAAGTGTTGCAAGGATGGTTTGCAGCTGTTCCAGAAGAAGAAACATGGATACATTACTATACTCCTAAAACCAAACAACAATCTAAACAATGGGTTACCAAGGGGGAATCTGCACCAAAAAAGGCGAAGACCGTTCCTTCGGCCGGAAAGGTTATGGCAATATATATATATATATATATATATATATATATATATATATATATATATATATATATATATATATATATATATATATGTATATATATTGCATAAAAAATTTGGATCGGCCTCTATTGCTGCTGAAGTTCTTGGTGTAGTTCCATATGAAAGGGATGATACTTGTATTTTCTCGTGGTCTGATTAGCCCTAGATTGAGATAAGTCAGCTAGTTGACAGCTGCTGACCTGGGGATTATCTTTAACATGAAGTAAAATCTCCTTTTTTTTTCCTCATTGGTAGCATTCTGGTTTACTACTTTCCGTTTCGTAAACCCACCGCCACCACTACCATCAAATCATTCCATTAGGCACTGAAAACATTTTCTAGATAGTATACGTCTATTAGGGTACTTCGCTCCGTAAAGCCTTACTGCTTTACGAAGTGAAGACAATTTTTTCCCTCCTCGCCCAGTATATAAACCATATCCAATAATTTATTTTTAGAAAAATCCATAATTATTACCTTCATACGTCACTTACTACAACAAATTAAATTATTGTTACTTGCTTAGTAGACATGTCAAAATTTGACAATGCCTACATTTTTATTTTGTCTTGGCAACTATGATGTTATAGCGTAAGTGTATTAAAAACAAGGGTAAAAATTGAAAAATTCAAAATAAATCGAAAACTGTTAGAAAATAGGTATATGACATTAATAAAAGTTGGAGGGTTTTGTAAAATCTATCAGAAAAAATGATAATATACAGGATGTGCCGCTTAAAAATTTGAGATTTTTCAATTTAAAATAATCGAAATGCATAAAATTTATTTTGAACACCCTATAGCATCGAATTCAAATTTCGCTCGAACCAATTATGAGTATTCCACCTTCAAAAACAATGGCGCTACTGGCAATTTTTTACAAAACTGACAACTAGTATTTTTTTTTTTAAATTGAAATATTCGAAAAACTACTAGGTTTAGGTATATAACATTATTAATAAAAAAGTTATAAGATTTTACGGAGAATTTAAAAATAAATTAGAAAATAGGATGTTCCATTTAAAAAAACATATGTTATATCGGCCACACTTTTTTGAAGTACCCTGTATACTCAAAAATAATTTTAAACTGTGCACCTTAACATTCCCTAAAACTATTGTATTTAACATACAACATCATTTCCGAAACAAATGAGATAATGAACTTTACTCTATCGTTGACTCACCCTGTACAGGTGTTCCAAAAATATTGGACCTCCTCTGGGCACCCGTACTACCGTAGAAAAAGTTTACCGTCAATCTGGGGTCCACTGAGCCATAATATTTCTCTCCTCTTCCGTAATTTACAAACTCTAAATATTTTTGTCTATATTATACAACTCGCTGTGTAAAACATGTCGCGCCTCTTGGTGAGATCGTGAGTATGACTTTCCTAGAATTTGCTATACCGCCGATGTAGAGGATGAAGTTATAAAATCGCCTCTGTATTGGGAAGATCGTGCATTCGTTGATGTGTTGGCTCAGAGTCCATATTTTAGATTTATTATTACAGACTGTAAGTTTGTGTCTTGTTTCAGAGTTGTTTCTGTTGGGTTAACACAGTTGACTTGTGTTCACTGGCGTTGTACAGCGTCTCAGAGTATAAGATTTTAGTATAGCCATGTTATTGCTGCTGCGTGCGCAATACTGCCTGGCCTAAATCGAGCTAATAAGATCGAATAGATTGAACTGCCAAATATGGGTCCATTATTTTTTGCGCCCTCCTACTTTACGGACAATCATCAACTGCTTAGCCACTAAGTTTCTCTACTTTTAAAAAATTATTATATTGCAATATACATGTTTTATAGATTAAATCTTTCAACTGTGTGATGCACGAGAAATTAAT
>CM032455.1:20335790-20360790 GCA_019049505.1 Pachyrhynchus sulphureomaculatus | reverse complement strand
AATAAAATACATAATCAAGTCGTTGCTGGTAATCTGTCGGTTTCAATTCTTGGACAAGCTGAATTTTGTATGGAAACATTCTTATTGTATGCAAAATTCTCTGCAGCGACCCTCGTGAGAGGCCAAGTTGTGTCGAACGTCTCCTGGTTGATGTTTCTCCATCTTCCCGAATACTCTCCTGTACCCGCTCAATATTGTCATCCGTGTGCACCGTTCGTCGTCTGCCGGCACCAGGAAGGTTCCTTACTGCCCCTTGTTGTCGAAAATTTGCAACCAGACGGTTTATTGTTGACTCTGAGGGTCCAACCGGCACATTAAAATAACGACGATATGCACGCTGAGTCAAAACAGTGGACCGTTGATTTGAGAAATAAAGTTCAACGATTTGGGCACGTTGTTCAATTGTGTACTGTTCCATTTTAAATTCCCTAAGTCGTCTTTACAAAATACTGAATAGAAAATAAAAAACAAAATTATAATAAAAAAGTTATAAGGAATTCAAACCCCTTCGGTAATTTTTGGGCCACCCTCTATATATATATATATATATATATATATATATATATATATATATATATATATATAATATATATATATATATATATATATACATACATATATACATATATATATACATATATATATATATATATATATATATATATATATATATATATATATATATATATATATATATATATATACATACATATATACATACATATATATATATATATATATATATATATATATATATATATATATATACATACATACATATATACATATATATATATATATATATATATATATATATATATATATATATATATATATATATATATACGAGGCTGGTTTGAAAAGTCCGTGCAAAAATAAAAACTACTTATGTGTTTGGGTATACCTTTTTTATTTTTCGACATAGTCTCCCTTTTAGGCTTATACACTTCGTCCAACGATGTTCTAGTTTGTTGATCCCTTCCGAATAATAGGATTTGTCCAAGTCTGCAAAATATCCATTAGTGTCTGCAATCACCTCCTCGTTTGAATAAAATCTTTATCTTTGTCCCGCCAGCCATTTCTTCAAATTGGGGAACAAATAGTAGTCCGAGGGAGCCAAGTCTGGAGAATAGGGGGGATGTGAAACGAGTTGGAATCCTATTTCCATTAATTTTGCGACCACAACTGCTGAGGTGTGTGCTGGTGCGTTGTCGTGATGGAAAAGGACTTTCTTGTGGGCCAATCGCGGCGGTCCAATAACGATGAATAATATTCACCTGTAATATTTTTACCCTTTTCCAGATAGTCGATGAGGATTATCCCTTGCGAATCCCAAAAGACAGTCGCCATAACCTTTCCGGCCGAAGGAACGGTCTTCGCTTTTTTTGGTGCAGATTCCCCCTTGGTAACCCATTATTTAGATTGTTGTTTGGTCTCAGGAGTAGAGTAATGTATCCATGTTTCATCCACAGTGACAAAACGACGCTTAAAGTCTTCCGGATTCTTCTGGAACAGCTGCAAACCATCCTTGCAACACTTCACACGATTCCGTTTTTGGTCAAGCGTGAGCAATCGCGGCACCCATCTTGCGGATAGCTTTCTCATGTCCAAATGTTTATGCAAAATATTATGTACCCGTTTAGTCGAGATGCCCAAAGCACTAGCAATCTCACGCACCTTAACTCTTCTGTCATCCATCACCATATCATGGATTTGATCAATGATTTCTGGAGTCGTAACCTCCACAGGCCGTCCAGAACGTACAGCGTCACTTGTGCCCATATGGCCAGTCCGAAAATTTTGAAACCACTCATAAACTGTTCTAATCGAAGGTGCAGAGTCACCATAATGTTTATCAAGCTTCTCTTTAGTCTCCTGAGGCGTTTTGCCTTTCATAAAGTAATGTTTAATCACCACACGAAATTCTTTTTCGTCCATTTCTTGAAAATCACTCGACTTCCTTGATTCACACGAATGCCAACCACAAAGAAATAGACCAATATCGCTGAAACTTGGTGTGCGTTCATTCAAGAGATGCTACTAACTAAACATGATCTCGATACGCGCCGGTGGTGCCATCTCTCGGACTTTGCACGGACTTTTCAAACCAGCCTCGTATATATATTATATATATATATATATATATATATATATATATATATATATATATATATATATATGCTGGACATGCAACATGTTCATGCCAAGACAAATTTGCTCCCAAATTAATAGTCAGGAAATTAAACGACGTATTAGAAGAATGAAGTACTCCGACATGTTAAATTTTTTAGAAAAAACTGCCGCTTTGGTTTTTGTAACGTTAAATTCTATTTGGTTCCTTAATATAATTTTCAAAATTTTCATTTTTAGCCCAGTCGCAGGGGTTTTGAGCTCTTATTAAATATTAACAGGCTGCCTTTTGTCACACAGATAGTTTTTTGGATGTAGAATACGATAAAAAAAAGGTTTTCTAAACTTCAATGTACGCTGAACCCGCAAAATCCAAAAAAAATCAAAAATTCGATTTTTCGGTAATATCTCGAAAAATAAACAAAATATCGAAAAACTAATAGCACCACGTAAAAGAGTGGGAAATTTTACCAAAAACAGTATATAGATTTTTTTCCAGATTTCTTTTATTAGTTTGAGAATTTATTAAAAATAGGATCGGTGATTCAAAAAGCGTAATGCGCCAAATAGGTTAATTTAAAAGTCTACTATATTACTTGTTTTCTGAGTGTAAAAAAAGTTAAAAGACAGGTTTTTGAAGAGAAGACTTTCAGCTTTCCAATGATATTTATAGTTTTTATTTTTGTTGCCTTATAATTTATAAAAGTTAAAACGAAATTTTTGTTTTAACAGTTAATTACAAATATTTAATAAAATGTAGTATTGAAAAAAAAATCATTATGCATATATCATTATTATACCTTAAGTATCAATATCAGAATAATTAAAAATACCCACATTATCTGTGTTATTTAAAAACTGAGTTTTAAAATAGCGAGCAAATTTTTCTGCTCTAGTGCGCCGCTGGCAATTTTACGTTCAAAGAAGTACGAAATGGTCGAAAAAAGTCGGACAATTTTTTTCAGTTACAGTTAAAAGTATACTTGATAATATAAAATCATTAAAAACTTAAGAAAACTTTCTTATATTTGTAATTTTGCTCTTAAAAAAGTCTTCGTGATAAATGTATTTTTTGCTTATTAATAATTATAAAAAAAATATTTGAAGGTGGGAAATGAAAGATAAAAGTCTAAGCTTTAAGTATAAAGTATTTATGTTTCATTTAAACATTCAGGTATAAAGAAAACAGTCACTGAAAATACCAAAATTCTAAATTACTAGAAGAAATTAAATGAATTACGTATTCCCTGGCCGTCATATTGGATCTGTCATTTTGTATTTTTCAAATCCGTCATCGGATTCTTAATCAGCACCCCTTAATAGTCAATTTCAAAATATTTAGCGGTATACAGAAACGTTAATCTAATCATAAATAAGACTGGAAGCATGATTACCACTACAACTGAAGACGTCAAAGCATCCATTTTATTTTAAATAATTTTTTTATTTAAATTACGATAAAACTAAAAAAATAAACCATATACTAAATTAAATAAATTTTCTGTTCTTTCACGTGATGCTATTAGTTTTTCGATATCTTTTTTGAGATATTTTTGATTTTATTTTCGATTTTATAGGCTTAGCCTTAGAGCAGCAAACTTTTTTTATCGTCTTCCAAAAAACTACTTGTAGACTAAAATGCAGCCTGGGCTATTTAAGAATAATAAGAAGAAAAATGACATTGAAGACAGTCACCTCTTATCCCTTACAAACCCTTTATATTCCGTATATGACTGATAAATAATAATTACGCTCGAATTAGTTTTTCATTCATCATCTCGTGTTGTAGATACAACTGTTAGGTACGAGGCCTCACAAAAATTAAATCTGATCACCTTTCTGACGTCTCAAAAAAACTGATTTATTACACCGATTTCCGATTCCTAGAAATCGATTCTTGTATTCGATTTTTGCTTCTGAATTGTAATTTCTAATTTTCGTACAAAAGTTCTTATTCAATAAAGTATTTAAGTGCCTTCAAATGAGTCCTTCCTTGTCCTGTCACCCCAAGATAGACTTTTTTCCAGGTCTTCGTTAAGTTGAACCACCTCTTGCTGTCTGCGAATATTTGCATGAGTAGCCAATTTTCGAGCGTACAAAGTGAATGAAGAAATAAGCGTACTGTCATCTGCAAAGCTGTAGATTTGATTCCTGGTCCTTTCCAGCAGATCGTTGATGTAAGTAAGAAAGAGAGTAGGAGATACCATAGTTTGGAGCCTTGGTACACACCGGCGTTGATAGTGAAGGTGTTAGAAAGAAATCCGTCGACTGCCTCTCGTAAAGAACGCCTTCTGAGGAAACACGAGATCATAAACAGAACTTTTCAGACATGGTACGTCTGAAAAGCGTAGACTAGACAACAATCCATCGTGTCAAATGCGTTCAAATGTCTTCGATATATTAAGTGTAATTTCTCGAGATTCTCCAAAGTGATGGTCGCTGATAATATTCAATCCTTGGGTATCAGCTAAACTGTAGCGCATTTCCAGAAGGAAGGAAATATTCCTTTTCTTTACGATAGGTTGGAAAGTCTACAGAAAAACTGGCGTTAGTTGGCTTTTTTGGTGTCTAGCTTCAATAAAATACCTTTCATGATACACTGTCTGAAAATGACAATCGGGCATCCTGGACTTCACTATGAGGATAGTCTGTGGTGTTCTTCTAAGCACTTAATATGGTAATTTATCGCCAAGATATAGATCATCGAACAGGTGAGTAGCTTATTTTGGACCTGAAAAGTTGAGTGAAAAAACAGGGTATGATGAAAACGAAAAACATGATGCTTAAAGTTTAGCTTATTTTTCATATCTAGGAGATCTAGGGATAGCAACATGTCTTTTATTTTTGTGTATGTTAATATGTTTATTAAAAGCACATACAACAAAACCAATAATGTGTGTGTTAATAAACACCCTAAACGACCACAAACAAACACGAGTAAATTATCTACAGGCGAAATTACATTGTTTCAAACAAACCTATTTACACTAGGATAGTAGGTTTAATGTTTGATTTACCAATAATACGACACTTTACAAACAATACCAGGCGTATAAAGACCTATACATATTGTAATTCAGATTGAATCCATTTATGTACGCGGTGAAAGGGAAATACCTATAAATATTTTTCTACTGTACCAGGCGCTAATAAAAACAAAATTGGTTTAAAAAAAGTTAATAAAATGATGCCAAACAATTACCGACTAGACGTATTGCTGTGAATAACATCCAAAGCTATGAAAATGGCTATGAATTAGCAACTTTGAAAATATCTGGAGGAATTTAATATTCTTAGCGACCGCCAATATAGCTTTTGAAAGGAAAAAAACCGACCAAGTATAAGTCGGATTTGCGCAATTAGAGTTCCGTACGTTGACTACTTTTAATATAAAATTTTGTTATGGAGGTATAAAATGATCAATGACTTCACAAAACACACCCCAAATGAGTTAATAAAGTTTGTTTCCGATCTTTGTTGAAAACTGATAACCCTGAAATTACTGTTTTTTTTATATACCAGATAAATTATTAAAGGTAAAGCACTCGTGATAATTTTCGTTCAATCCACACCCTATGGAGAATACCACAATTTTTTCAAAATTTTTTGATCAGTGCTTTTTGAGAAAAGGGGGGGGGGGGACGGCGATTTTTGACAATTTTATTTAAAAATAATACAAAGAAAAGTGTGCACAAGTATTATATATGTTTTTGAACTCGTATTTTCACAAGTTTTCATTCATTCATCGTCACACCCCATTCAATGACCTAGTAAAAATGTTTTCTTTCTATTCCGATGTTACCCCCCCAAAACTAACCCTTTAAGTAAAAATTTAGCTTTTACGGCTCTAATGAGGCCGTCAATTCCTATATTAGTGGCAATTTCAACTGTCTATACCAAATAGTTCCCGAGAAAATCAGGTGTGACAGACGGAGAGACATACATCGAAGTGATCCGTACATTCCGTTCCGTACGGAACACTAATAACAGGAGACCTCCTAACGTTTGTCACACCTCCTTCAAACACTATAATTGAATGTTAGGGCATTCAATAGTGTGGGGCACGACGGATGGTTTCCTAAGCTGCGCCTTTATGATTCGTGTGACGAATTTTGTATATAATTTTCGAATTTTCTCTGAAGCCGGTCTTTAAGCGTAGTATATTTATTACCTTTACTATCAACCCTAGTGCGTCATACTTCCTTTTATAGTCATTCTTTACATTAACAATCTGCGAAGAAGACTAAAAATCCAATCTATCCATAGCTTGGCCAAAGACAGCACGCATGTTTTTACTTTGAGAATTAAGAATTAATTATAGGCATAATTATTCTGAATTTCCCTGTGTCGGTTGAATAAGTGATGCTGACACTTCTTCGATCATGCCACCGGCATTTTCAGATCTTTTTTCCGAGAAATAACTTCTTGGGAATTTGGCATGAAACTGTGTACGTTTTGTGCTAAATTTTGAAGAAATCACTTTTTGGAACAAGCTCTGAAGAAGCCGGCAGTATGATCGGCGAAACGTCAGCATTATTGAATTGGCACAGAAGAAATTCAGAAGAATTATACGTATAAGCTCCTATAACCTGAGGAAGTTTTCTATGAAAATTAGAGGACTAATTACTAAATATTAAGGTACGGTCGATCCTAGCCAGACCGATGAGCCGTGATACATCGAAAAGCTTCTCCAGAAGGTTCTGACGAATAAGAGAACAGTGGATAGACTGCTGAAACATTGGATTTAGCCCATTCTCAGTTGTTTTACATTGAACTACATTTGCCTAAAGTGAATCCCTCCCATCATCTGTTGTAAATTTTTATTGCAAAAAGGAACAATCTTCTTTAGTGACGCAAAACCTGCTTTATGACAATTGTTCCATTAGATATACAAGTATAATGGTGAGAGCGACATTGTGTTTTAAGAAATAGTTAGAAAATGAATTGCAAAGAAAAAATGATTGACTTTTGTGATCAAATTGCTAACTAAAACTTATCAAATGCTTTAAAAATTGTACAGTGATGAGATTCAGACCGTCCAAAAGCAACATGAACATTCAAAAATTGAATTATTTCATTAGAGAAAAACCGAATTCATCCACGCTATTTAGTGAAGATAAATTTAGAATTCCAAAAATTAACTTTGTATTACAATTTGACTACTTTCTTGAAACTATCGTTACCGATGATGAGACATGGTTCTTTCCGACATTACAAAATAGTTCTCTTAATAAAAACAAAGTATAAATGTGACTTCTCTCCCTTTTCCTGATTTTATTTGCCACTAAAGGGAAAACGATATGGCACCATTAGAAAAGTTCCAATGAAAGTGCTCACGACCCTAAGCAGACTGTACCAATCATTGTATCAAAACTGAATTGAAATAAATTATTTGAACAGTTGTAATAGTTGTATCTAATTTTCTGTTAAACGCTCAATATCTTTTTGGATAAGAAATGTAAAAATATGTAGCCAATTTTCTACAGATAACTTTTTATTCTAAATCTTCTTCTTCTGACGACGCCGTCTCCTCACGAAGGTTGGCGATCCATATAGCTAAACTAACTTCAGGAACTGCTGCTAGCAAAATAGCACTCGAAGCACATCCAAACCACCTTCTCATGTCCTTCAGCCAAGAATTCTGTCGTTTTTCCGATCGATCGTTTGCCCATTATTTTACCTTCCATAATTAGACGTAACAATTCGTACTTTGGGCCCCTTAATATAAGTCAGAAGTATTGAGTTTTTCTTATTTTTATGGTTGTTAGGAATTCCTTGATTTTCTCTATAAATGTACCTTTCAAAAGATTCCAGTCGTTTCTTTGAGCCAGGATCAAGGATTCAGCACTCACATCCATACAGTAGCACGGAGAATACATACACTCTCACCATACAGTTCCAGACTAAAAGTTGTGCGATAGAAAAATTTATTCATATCCATGTATGTTATTCGGGCCTGTTCAATTCGGGAATATATTTCCTTTCTTAGGTCCCACTTGTCATTTATATTGCTTCCTAAATATTTAAATGTGGAGACCTCTTCTACGGTGTTGTCCCTGATTTCGAGAGATTCTGGATTTTTCTTTGTTATTACCATCCACTTGGTTCTTCTTAATTTCATAGTTAATCTAAATCTTTCGCTGGCTGTTACGATTCGATTGATCAGTTGCTGGAGATCTTTGATATTATTTGCTAATAGAAGAGTATCATCAGCATACCGTATGTTGTTCAGTGTACTCCCATTAACTGTTAGTCCTTCAATGGATTCATCGATGTCCTCGTTAAACACAGCATCAGAATAAAGATTGAACAAAAATAGTGAGAGAATACATCCCTATTTTACACCTTGGGTTATTTTTATGTTTTCGAACTTTTTCAACCCAATTTTAAATTCCGCTGATTAATTCCAGTACAGATTTTTAATAATATTTAGATCTCTTTTATCTATATTTGCTTTCTAAATTTTTTATTAATTTCTCGTGCACCACACAGTCACAAGCTTTATTGTAATCTATAAAACATGCGTGTACATCTACATTCATATCTTTACAACGCTGGACCAGTACATTTAATGAGTGTATTCATACCTTTTCGGAATCCAAATTGTGTTATCTATTTCTGCTTCATATTTTTTATACATTTTAAATCACGTATGGAAAAATGTAATTTCAAAGATGGATACTAAAAATACCCTGTACGGTCTTTTTTAGCGGAAAGCCTAATTGGATCTTGTTTAAAGAAAATAAAAGCGAGACACATTTTCCATTTCAAAAAATTTCAAAGCAAGAAGAACAATGTAAATTTATTCCGTTAGGTTGAATCACATTCCATATAACGCTGTGTTAAATAAATCGTTTTATCTCCCCTATATAGCGAATATGACACTCACAGTTCCGCAGGATATAGCAAACAACAAACGAAAACATATGTAAAGAAAAATACCAACTTCATTTAAAAATCAAGAACTTCCCTAGACAATAGGTTTTTTTTTAATAGTACAGTCGACACTGTTTATAGTGAAACTCTATATAGTGAAAAACTCTTTATAGTGCAATTTTTTCAAGACCTAGAATATTTTAATGAAATTTCATGTAAAAAGTCCTGCATATAGTGAATCTGTAAAATAGTAACACTCTATATAATAAAATTTTTACCGGAATATTATGTATAAATTTTTTATGCATTTATTGAGATTTTGGCCATTTCGGGTTTCCTATTTTTATCTAACATTAGCACGAATTCCATTTTTATGACGCATTCTTTTGAAATGGTTCTTAACGCGTTTATAACGCCTAATGGTTGACAATAAATCAGCTGTGAGAAACCCGGGGAATAACCCATTTTATAGAAACCCGGGGAAAAACCCATTTTATAGTCGAGGCCTAGGCATTCGCAAATTCAGGTTCAGTTTCTTTTTGTTTAAGAATCAAGTAAGATGTCCAAGCGAGTGTGTTTAAGTTTAGCTGAGAAAATTAAAGTTTTGGAGGAAGTTGATAAAGGCTGCAAAAAAAATTGATGTTGCTGCAAAATTTGGTGTTTCTCCAAGTTGCGTCTCTCTGATAATAAAAAGTCGCGACCGTATCATCAAGAAACCTAGTGTTCCAAGCAGTCGAAAAGGAGTACGGGTGAGTACTACTTACGAGGATGTAAATGAAGCAGTTTTACGATGGTTTCAAGTGGCCCGTACGCATCAAAACGTACCAATATCGGGAAATTTAATAAAGCAAAAGGCTCTACAATTTGCTAAAGAATTTAACTGCGTTAATTTTCAAGCTAGTGAAGGATGGTTGAGTGCCTGGAAGACTCGCAATTTAATTGTTTTCAAGACGGTGTCTGGCGAGAGTGCAAGCGTTAGTCAGGAGGACTGTGATATTTGGACTGAAACTGTTTTAAAAAGTGCATTGAAAAAATACGAGCCAAAAAACGTTTTCAATTGTGATGAAACCGGTTTGTTTTTTTAAATGTTTGCCAAATAAAACTTTTGCTTTTAAAAGTTTATAAATGTTTTGGTGTTAAAACAAGTAAAGAAAGGGTGACACTTTTGGTTGGAGCAAACATGGATGGCTCAGAAAAACTGAAATTACTGCTCATAGGTAAAAGCAAAAATTCCCGTTGTTTAAAAGGAGTTAAATCTCTTGAGTTAGATTACGCCAATAATAAAAAGGCGTGGATGACTTCTGAGATTTTCGAAAGATGGATCAAAGAACTGGACACGAAAATGAAAAGCCAAAAGCGAAAGATTGTGATGTTTATAGACAATTGTCCTGCACATCTAGTTACAGTAAGTAAAAAATTAAGGAATATTGAATTGATCTTTTTTCCACCAAACATGACCTCCAAATTGCAATCTATAGACCAGGGTATTATAAAAAACATAAAACATCATTACTGAAACAGAATTGTTCACAAAATTGTTAATGCGATTGATAACAACCTTCCAGTCCAAAAATTGATTACCCTTAAAGAGTGTATAATTGAAGTCGCTAAAGTATGGAGTGAAAATGTTTCTCAGAAAACTATCAAAAACTGCTTTTCTAAACCAGGTTTTACTGAAAAAATTGACGAATGGGAAGAAGAAGAAGACGAAATGGATCTCGCCACCTTAAAAAGGCAATGGGGTATTCTATAAAAAACTGCTACCGTCGACGCAGATTTTTTACTTGAAGATTTCTTAGAAATCGACAATGATGTTGGCACGACAGATCTCCCAACTGACCAAGACATAATTGAAGATATAAAAAGTATAGAAGATCATGAAGAAGAAACTGAAACCGGGGAATGTCCTGCTAAATTTAGTGAAAATAAAATAAGAAATGCATTTGACATTGTGCGAACTACTCTCAGGGGCCAGGAAAGTGTACCTGATCAAATCTTTACGCATTTGAATAAATGCGAGAATTTTGTTGAGCAACAATTATTTTTCAAAAGTAATGTTGAAAAGAAAATAACTGATTATTTTTCCTAGTACGTATGACGTAGTATGTACATATGTTTTAACAGATTTTGTATTATTCTTTTTATTTCGTATGTAGTACATACATACATAAAGTCCGTACGTTATATCTTTACACGTGCGTCATAGTTTTCAGACAATATCCCAGACGACTATTATATTTTTTGTCTCTTTTTACCAATACCTACAATTTATTGGTGAAAAGAGACAAATAATATAATAGTCGTCTATTATATGGCCTGAAAACTATGACGCACGGGTAAAGATATAACGTACGGACTTTATGTATGTATTTAGCCCTGTACATGCTATGTACTATTTAAACTTTCAAATGTTTAATAAAATCTTTTCTAATAATTCAATTTTGCAATTTTTTTTGTTGCTTGTAGCTTATAAAATACAAGTAAATGATTACCAGTATAAAATACATAAATAGCAATATATACGGATTTTTTCTTTATATAGTGAAAAACTTTCTATAGTGAAATTTCGGTCAACATTTTAGTCTTTCACTATATAGAGTGTCGACTGTATATTCTTAGTTAACTAATCACAGGTTGTGAAATAACGATTTATGCAGCAACCTGCTGAGCGTTAACTTAGGAGGAGAGGAGATGTTTTGGAATGAGCTGTGTACTCTCAAATATACGTCGTATTTCTTATATTTTATTAGCCTGATTGAAGATCCAAAACTCACCAGCAACATCAAACAACAGTTGGAGACTTGAGTCTGTTCCAGAAGAAATTTCATGGAAACTGTTTGATGGATGTACCCCGTCTAATCCATCCCTGAGTCCTGTTAATACTATATAAGATTCAGTTCGTCACTCCTTGTATCACGCTTTTCAAAAATTGTTTTAAAAGGAGAACGTGATTTGTCCTTATCTTTTGTCTATATTTGTTATTTCTAGAATTTTTATTAATTTCTCGTGCACTGTACAGTCGAAAGCTTTATTGTAATATAAAAAACATGCATATTTTTTTATTATGGGTCTAGCACACGTGCTGCAGGGAAGTCCCTAAAGCGCTACAGGAGCGACGCATGTGTGGAAAAAGTTGTTCTTGAATCGCTGTAAATTTTACTCGGTGGAAACAAAGTCCTGGGCAAATTATTCCAAAGGGATGATATTCTCCATAGAAAAGACTGCTTGAAAAGCGTTGTACGAGGAGTAACAAGTTGAACCTCATACGTATGTGAAGTATTAGCGCGACGTGTATTTCTAACATGCACCGCTCTGGGAGGAATTAAGTGGGCTATAACCTTCGAACACTTTTCTGTAGACAGATATTTAGGCTTATGTCGCCTTATATATCATTGCTTCGCCTTATTTCCAATTATGGCACATTAACTCCCAATATCTCGTCTTACTTCCCATTATTAAGTCTTATGTAGCCTTATCTATCATTACTTCGCCTTATTTCCAATTATGGCACATTAACTCCCAATATCTCGACTTATTTCCCATTATTTAGGCTTATGTCGCCTTACCTATCATTATTTCGTCTTACTTCCAATTATGGCACATTAACTCCCAATATCTCGACTTACTTCCCATTATTAAGGCTTATGTCGCCTTATCTATGACATTCTTGTAGAATAGGCTCAACTCGCCAACCGTTCTTCAATGTTCCAGTGAATCAAGGCCGCCGCTCAGTTCCGGGTCTCCAATCAGACGAACAGCTCTTCTCTGAATAGAATCCAACAAATGCAATGTATGTTTGGGAGCGGAGCCCCAAACATGGGAGCAGTATTCCATAGTTGGTCGAATTTGAGCTTTGTAAAGAATTAACAGTTGTTGTGGAATGTAAAGCTTTCTGGTTCGAAATAATATTCACAACTTTTGAGAAGCTCCCCTTGCTATGCCTGCGACATGTTCATGCCAGAACATATTTGCTCCCAAATTAACCCCCAACAAATTAAGTGACGATGTTAGAGGAATAGAGTGTCCCACCATAACTATGTCGGGTTTAGCAACGTTAACTTTTTAAAAAAAAACTGCCGCCTGGGTTTTTGTAGCGTTAAATTCCAGTTGGTTACTGTCACCTCAAGATAAAATTTCTTCCAGGTCTTTGTTAAGTTGAACGACTTCCCGTTGTCTGCGGATATTCATCTGAATAGCCGATATCCGAGCGTTCAAAGTGAATGAAAAGATAAGCGTACTGTCATCTGCAAAGCTGTAGACTGGGTTTCCGGTCTTTACCAGCAGATCGTTAATGTAAATGAGAAAGAGAGTAGGAGATAATATGGAGCCTTGGGGCACACCGGCGTTGATAGTAAAGGTGTTAGAAAGAAATCCCTCGACTGCCACTCGTAAAGAACGCTCTTCCTGAGGAAACATGAGAGCCACAAACAGAACTTTTCAGACATACCATAAGAGCGTAGCTTAGCCAACAGTCCATCGTGCCAAACACGATCGAATGCCTTGGATATGTCAAGAGCAACCGCTCGAGATTCTCCAAAGTGTTCAATTACGTTGTTCCAAACATGTGTTACATAAGTCAGAAGATCTCCTGTTGATCTATGTTTACGAAAGCCATATTGGTGATGGCCATACATCTACATTCATATCTTTACAACGCTGGACCAGTACATTTAATGAGAATGAAGCTTCCCATCTACTCACGCCTTTTCGGAATCCGAATTATGTGTTATCTATTTCTGCTTCACATTTTCTATAGATTTTAAATCACGTATGGAAAAATGTAATTTCAAAGATGGATACTAAAAATACTCTGTACGGTATTTTTTAGCGGAAAGCCTAATCGGATCTTGTTTAAAGAAAATAAAAGCGAGACACATTTTCCATTTCAAAAAATTTCAAAGCAAGAAGAACAATGTAAATTTATTCCATTAGGTTGAATCACATTCCATATAACGCTGTGTTAAATAAATCGTTTTATCTCCCCTATATAGCGAATATGACACTCACAGTTCCACAGGATATAGCAAACAACAAACGAAAACATATGTAAAGAAAAATACCAGCTTCATTTAAAAATCAAGAACTTCTCTAGACAATAGGTTTTTTTTTAATAGCATATTCTTAGTTAACTAATTAATAGTTGTTGTGGAATCTAAAGCTTTCTGGTTCGAAATAATATTCACAACTTTTGAGAAGCTCCCCTTGCTATGCCTGCGACATGTTCATGCCAGGACATATTTGCTCCCAAATTAACCCCCAACAAATTGAGTGACGATGTTAGAGGAATAGAGTGTCCCGCCATAACTATGCCGGGTTCAGCAACGTTAACTTTTTTAGAAAAAACTGCCGCCTGGGTTTTTGTAGCGTTAAATTCCACTTGGTTACTGTCACCCCAAGATAAAATTTCTTCCAGGTCTTTGTTAAGTTGAACGACTTCCCGCTGTCTGCGGATATTCGTCTGAGTAGCCGATATCCGAGCGTTCAAAGTGAATGAAAAGATAAGCGTACTGTCATCTGCAAAGCTGTAGACTGGGGTTCCGGTCTTTTCCAGCAAATCGTTAATGTAAATGAGAAAGAGAGTAGGAGATAATATGGAGCCTTGGGGCACACTGGCGTTGATAGTGAAGGTGTTAGAAAGAAATCCCTCGACTGCCGCTCGTAAAGAACACTCTCTGAGGAAACATGAGAGCCACAAACAGAACTTTTCAGACATACCATAAGAGCGTAGCTTAACCAACAGTCCATCGTGCCAAACACGGTCGAATGCCTTGGATATGTCAAGAGCAACCGCTCGAGATTCTCCAAAGTGTTCAATTGCGTTGTTCCAAACATGTGTTATATAAGTCAGAAGATCTCCTGTGGATCTATATTTACGAAAGCCATATTGGTGATGGCCATACATCTACATTCATATCTTTACAACGCTGGACCAGTACATTTAATGAGAATGAAGCTTCCCATCTACTCACGCCTTTTCGGAATCCGAATTATGTGTTATCTGTTTCTGCTTCACATTTTCTATATATTTTAAATCACGTATGGAAAAATGTAATTTCAAAGATAGATACTAAAAATACTCTGTACGGTCTTTTTTAGCAGAAAGCCTAATTGAATCTTGTTTAAAGAAAATAAAAGCGAGACACATTTTCCATTTCAAAAAATTTCAAAGCAAGAAAAACAATGTAAATTTATTCCATTAGGTTGAATCACATTCCATATAACGCTGTGTTAAATAAATCGTTTTATGTCCCCTATATAGCGAATATGACATTCACAGTTCCGCAGGATATAGCAAACAACAAACGAAAACATATGTAAAGAAAATTACCAACTTCATTTAAAAATCAAGAACTTCTCTAGACAATAGTTTTTTTTTTAATAGTATATTCTTAGTTAACTAATCACAGGTTGTGAAATAACGATTTATGCAGCAACCTGCTGAGCGTTAACTTAGGAGAGGAGATGTTTTGGAATAAGCTGTGTACTCTCAAATATACGTCGCATTTGTTAGATTTTATTGGCCTGGTTGAAGATCCAAAACTCACCAGCAACATCGAACAACAGTTTGAGACTTGAGTCTGTTCCAGAAGTAAAGTAATTTCATGGAAACTGTTCGATGGATGCAGACCGTCTAATACATCCCTGAGTAGCTATGCTAGAAATACAGGTCCTGTTAATATCATATAAGGTGCAGCTCGTCACTTCTTATATCACGCTTTTCAAAAATTATTTTATATGGAGAACGTGATTTCTTAGAAACGAGTTGCCCAGGAATGTGTCTCCCATCAAGTATAATTTACAGAGATTCGAGACCAGCGTGAATCGTTTTTTTTCCGCACATGCGTCGCCCCTGAGGAACTTTAGGATTTCTCACAGCATGTAGATTTTGCCTTTAAAAAGTAATAAAATATTGTATAAAGTAATATTTATAAAGAATTTTTTTATTATTATTAATATCTTTTTATGTTAGGCAACACAGCCATTTAAATCATTATTTGTCCCGCTATATTCATTAATTCTTTAAGCCATTATAATTATTTTTAAAGGAGTTCACAGATTCAGCTTTAACTTACATATCTAGAACAGCATTCCAGTCTCGTTGAACTTTATTTACATAAAATACTATTTACAAAGCTTCTTAGAAAATTCTCTTCATAATTCATATGTATATATATATATATATATATATATATATATATATATATATATATATATATATATATATATATACATATATATTAGAGTGACCGGATCTCATAGAGGGGAAAAAAAATGTCGGAATCTTGTTCGTCTGGACCCCACAAAACGATTCCCCTTTCCAGATATTGAAATAGCCGAAATTTGAGCTCGATTAAACGACGTCAACCCGTGCCGCTCGTCGCTCAAAGTTTGAAAAAATCCAAATTTTTGGCCAAAAAGCTGGCATATGGAGCCATAACTCCAGAACGGTAAATAATAGAAACCGCTTAATATCTCAAAAGAAAGCTAATGTTGTTCTTCAAAATTTATATTCTATACATAATTGTTGTTATTTTAAGTCAAACCGAGTTACAACAGCCTTTAGCCCCAAAAACGTGACCTGGTACCACTAGGAGTATACTTCGTATATTTTGTTATTAAGTGATAAATTTTGCTTTTTTTGGTATATTTTTGAGTTTAAAGTAGAAATATAATAAAAAAACAAGTAATACTGATAAGTCTAATGACATTTTTTATTTTAAAATATAAAAATTAGGTATATAATACATACAAAACAGACACAGAAAAGATACAGACGTAGTACCTACATGAGTTGATAATTTTACATAGTTATCTAGTCTATTCTAGAGCTTTTGTTAAACTAGTTTTTGAGACGTCAGGATATAATGCTCGGCATTTACTTACAATTTGCAGGACATATTGCTTTTGGTCTTCATCTTTTGTCAGAAAGTCGCTAAAGTCGGTTATTAATTTAACACCACGCTCAGCCATATCATTAACTACTTTTAATGTTTTGACAATTTTCAATCCTTCTTGGAAGTCATTATTTTGAGGCCAGGTGTTTGGATGATGTCTTAGGAAATCGGTTTTTATATTAAATTGGTCAAAGAATGTAAACGTTTCTTTGGTAAGTAAATTTACCAATCCTCCATCAACTACCTCTTTTAAGTTTTCTTTCCTAACTTTTGGATTTACAACCCTAGCGTGCTGTGATGGTTCATCTGTGCTACTGAGCAATTTATTAGCCATTAACAACTTTTCATCGTCTGTAATGGTGGGATCAAAAAACGATAATCCCACCAACTTTGCATTCAAATACCACAAATGGTTCGAAAATTTGGTCAGGGCTATTTCTGCAATGTCGTTGTCACATTCTTTATAGTCTAACAGACTATGCAAAATACCTAAACCTGCTTTGGTGCAAGATGAGCTTTTGGAGCATTGAACCAAGCTTTACAATAAATTTTAACTAGGAAAACAGAAATGGCACGCACAGAACTTTCTTCTTCTTTAGACATCTTAAATTGACGACGAAAAATGAACATTTTTAAGCAGTAAATAGCCTTTGCCATCCACCTAGCGTGATGAATGGCTCCTGGAGTTCTAAAACCCACAACATTGCCGTCTAGTGATCCAACAAATACGAGAACCAACTGCAATAGCTCCTTTTTGTCATCTCTGGGGTGGCTCTCAGTTAATTTGGTCTCGAATTCAGCAGTAACATTTGCAATTACTTCTGGAGTTAGCTGCTTTTGTATTAGATTGTCACTGATACCTGTGTCGTATTTTCCTTTGTTTATCTTGGGCCACGCAGTGAGGAATCTCTTAAAAATGTCTGGATGAGGTCCAGTGGTTGATCCCATTTTTGTGTCGAATACGCCTCTTAACAGAATTTCCAAGATATGGTGACGGCAAGCTAGGTATAACAATTCTCTTCCTAACATTTGCTCCAATATGACGCATGCTCCTTTGAGTCTTCTCGTGTTGGATGCTGTAGTGTCGAAGCACATCGCCTTGACGGTGTTGAGAAGACCCCATTCATGTAGGCATTCATATACGGCTACGGCTTGCTCCTTTCCAGAGCTGTTTGCTGTTACAGGAACTCCCAGCAGCTGTTCCTTTTCGCCATATAAAATAGCTATAGCTATTCGCTCACATTGTTCATTTTTTAAAAACACCCGGTAAAAGTTTACCGTCCCAATGGACAACCACGGGCTCTTTTTCAGGAATGTTTACTTTATCAAAAATTTTTTTATTATATTGTTCTCTGAACATTTGCCTTCTATCATGTAATAAAGTTTTCGAGACTTTGTACTCAAGAGGGTCAAGGTTTAGTGCTTCTAGAGTAGCTATTAAAATTCTCGTGGCATTTCTGTCGGATACCTTACATCGATCTAATAAAATGGACAATTTCATGTTTAAAATCTCTTTAACGCCCCTTGCAAATGAAACTTTCATCCTCTTGCTCTCAGATGGTCCTCGATCTTCTGCAGCTTCTTCAGGGATGTCCATTTCCTCCAAGCTCTCAAGTTCCTGGTAGATGCTGTCCTCTTCAGTGTCTTAAAATATCTTCACTAGATAATTGTTCGATCTAACCAGCTCAAAGGCACTTTAGAAACTAAACTGAATAAATAAAAGGTCGGTTGTACGCTGAAGTAAAATCACCATCCCTAAAATAGAAATTAGATTCACCCTCCTTTTTACCTGTCAAACGGGTCTTTCTTTGGTAAACTAGTCAGGTAATCCCCATATAATAAAAGATTAAATTTGAACAAAAGGCTCTTTATGTTTGAAAATTGAGTTCCAAAATACTTTTTAAAAAAAAAAATGTTAATTCCGAGAAACATTATGTAAAAACGCGTAAAATTCTTAGAATACTCCCAAACTGGCTCCTACTGGTACCAGGTCACGTTTTTGGGACTAAAGGCTGTTGTAACTCGGTTTGACTTAAAATAACAACAATTATGTATAGAATATAAATTTCGAAGAACAACATTAGCTTTCTTTTGAGATATTAAGCGTGTTTCTATTATTTACCGTTCTGGAGTTATGGCTCCATATGTCAGCTTTTTGGCCAAAAATTTGGATTTTTTCAAACTTTGAGCGACGAGCGGCACGGGTTAACGTTATTTAATCGAGCTCAAATTTCGGCTATCTCAATATCTGGAAAGGGGAATCGTTTTGTGGGGTCTAGACGAACAAAATTCCCACATCGATTTTTTGCGGTCACCCTAATATTTATATATATATATATATATATATATATATATATATATATATATATATATAGGTATATATATATATATATATATATATATATATATATATATATATACAGTACAATCCCGATTATCTGAAATCCGGCTTATCAGAAACAAACTGTTAAAAAGCAAATTGTATTCCCATTAAACGAAAAAATCCCTATTATTCGAAACAGACGATGAGTAGTTTCCTTAACGCGTCGGGGACTCTCCAACGTCTAGAATTTCACCGCTGTGTTTCTTTTCGTTAGTCGATGAGTGTTATAACTTACTCATTACGTCTATTATTATCGCAGAGGTAATAGTTTCGTTTTAATAGATATTTTACAAAATGGAACGTCATAATAATAAGCGTAAACGTGTTGTTATTACCCTAAAAGAGAAACTTGAAGCAATTCAACGTTTAGATAATGGTGAACTTCTTAAAAATATAGCGAAGGATTTAAGTGTAGACATGAGTACTGTTTCAGAGTGGAGAAAAAATCGCGAAAAACTTGAAAAACGGTGTAGTGTTTTGTCATCGCCGATACAGGCACGAAAAAGTATGAAAACCGGTGAATACCAAAAAGTGGATGATTCTTTATTTTTATGGTTTACACAGAATCGAGAACATGAAATACCAATTTCAGGAACAATTTTAAAACATAATGCAGTGAGTTTAAGCTAAGAGTTGCCGGTTATTAAAGCGCCTGTAAATTTTTCTGCAAGTGATGGATGGCTAGACAGGTGGAAAAAAAGACATGGTGTATGTCAACTGAAAGTTTGTGGAGAAAGATTATCGGCTGTTGTATCTGCTGCAAAAAAATTTGCAGAGAATTTTGAGCAGCTTATGAAAGAACATGGTTTACAACCAGACCAAATCTATAATTGTGATGGAACAGGCTTGAAGTACAAAATGTTGCCGTCAAATACCTTAGCTTCAAAAACGGAAGCTGGAGCACCTGGTTACAAACGTAGCAAAGAACGTATTACTGTTCTTGCATGCAGTAATGCTTCTGGAAGATACAAACTCCCATTATTATGTATTGGTAAGTCACCAAATCCACGAACCTTTAAGAATATTTGTCGCAATGCTTTTCCTGTTTTGTATAAAAATCAAAACAATGCCCGGATACACGCGGCTCTATTTAAAGACTGGTTTTTTTGGAGAAAAGTGGAACTTTTTTTAAAAGGACATGAATATCCTAGAAAATGTATTCTATTACTAGCAACTTGAAAGTGGGGAAATAAAAGCAATGTTTTTGCCTCCTGCTGTAACTTCTCTCATTCAGCCTATGGATCAGGGCGTACTGGAAAATTTAAAGCGCAGTTACAGGCGTTTGTTATTGGAGCATATTTTAGAAGAAGTAGATGAAGGTGGCAATCTTACTGATTGTCTAAAAAAGATAAATTTGAAAAATGTTATAAATTGGACAGCTTCAGCCTGGAATCAAGTAAAGAGTAGTACTCTGGAAAAATCTTGGTCAAAATTGATTCCACAAGAGGAGAGACATTACTCAGAGGCAGAAACAGAAGATAATGAAAGTTTACATTAAAATAGAATATCAGGATGTGAAAGCGTTACGGAAACCGATGTTTGTGAATGGTTAAACAGTGATAGTGTGGAAGATGAAATGACTGAACAAGAACTAATTAAAAGTGTATGCAAAAACGCTAATAAATTATAGTGTGATGACGATGATGATAACGAAGTAGAAGCCACTGACAATATTCCAGTAAAAATGTCACATTCAGAAGAACTAGAGGCCCTAGAAAAAGCGTTAACTTATGTAGAACAACAAGAAACTGCAACCGCCGCGGACGTTTTACTTATCAAACAACATTTCAGTCAAAAACAGAACTAACGCAAAACAAGTGCAGTTAAAAATTACCTTATTTTTATGACATTAAAGTTAAGAATGTAACTATTTTATTTTCGATTTTCAGTAAATATACATAAAATAAGTAAACTAATTGTTCTATTCTTTGTTTTAATAAATACCTATGTACGTAATAGCATATCGTATAAATGCTTTTAAGTCAATCCGCAATGTTGTATTCATTCTAAACTTCTATTTTATAAAAAAATCGGAATTTTCGAAATTTTGATTATACGAAATCACTTTGGTCCATATTATCTCGGATAATCGAGATTCTACTGTATATATATATATATATATATATATATATATATATATATATATATATATATATATATATATATATATATATATATTTATATATATATATATATATATATATATATATATATATATATATTATATCTATATATATATATATCTATATATATATATATATATATATATATATATATATATATATATATATATATATATACATATATATATATATATATATATATATATATATATATATATATATATATTGTAACATTCATTTTTTCCTAGATTTTAAGACCATGTAATGTTACTGATTTTTCGCTTTAAATTGTACTTCTTTTCATTTTTGTATCGAGCAGTATATTAATCAGAAATTGCTAGCCGCTCGTTATATTAGTGTGCAGTGCGGGTTTCCGAGCGAATCTATCGATACGCCGAGATTGGTCAAATCTTTGTATCCGGAGTTTTGGTTCCGGCGTAGCCATATTACCGAGAGAGTGCCCACGGCTTATTTAAGGGTCCGGAGGACAGGAATCTCGGCTTATTTCCATCTAGCCGCCGGAGAAGAATTTCCACCAAGCTGCCGTGAAGGCTGACTTCCACCGAGCCGAGAGGCTTACTTCGACCGAGCCGCAGTAGAGGCTCATGACAATATTTACGAGAGCCAAGTAAAGCACGAGTTTTTTTAACGTAAAGCCGTAGTGGGTTCTGTGTGTTTTCTACATGGAGTAGCCAAAGTAGGCTCTTCTCAAAAGTGTGAAATCGGTTTTGTGTTCCATCGAAGGCCTAGAAGCCCATATGAAAACCGTAAGTTACCAGAACATTCATCAATAGATCTATTCCCGCAAATAAGTGTTTTAACAGCAATTTGAACTGACAAAACGTGAAGTGAAAATCACGATTCTTCGATTTCGGGTGTAGTCAGGTTTTAGAAGTAAAATGTCTGATTTAGGGACTCTAATAATAATAACTACCTGTTAGGCTAGAATTTTTTTTGTAATCCTTAAAACTGCAAAGGTTGGAACTTTTATTTTAAAAAGAGAGAGAGAGAAATGAGAATAAATTTTCTTTTTGTTGATTAAAGCTAGTGTCTCACTGAATACCTATCTTACTTTTCAGGATAATGACGGCTGTACCAAACTGTTTTTTTATTTAACAACTGTACACCCTTTCAGTATTTTTTCATTTTTTTAGCTGAAGTTAGATCCTTTCTATTTTAAAATGAATGGTGCCCAAAAGTCGTACAGCTGAGGCTTTTTAAAAATAAAAAATAATTCCAAAAAGACGTACAAAAATTATCTCTTGCCCATATCTCTCTACCAAGGAAAACTGAGCTAGTGTGTGATTAATTTCTCTAGTTCTTTTAAAATCAGGATTCACTCAATTCATTATCAGAAATTAAAAAGAGGTTGCAAGAAAATTGCGCCCAAGCGTGGGAAAAACAATTTTCACAGGGTACAAAAAGACGCCGCAAAAAGCGGGCGAGTTAACACCGTACAAAAAGACGCAGTCTACGTGGGGCGCAATTAAACACCTTTTTCATAGGCTACAAAATGACACCACAACGTGCGGGCAATTTGCCATGTTACAAAATAGCGCTGTCAACGCGGGGCTTTTGGAATTTTTATTTTTTTAAAAAAAGGGTTCAGTGTACTAGCTTTCGAACAAAGTAAAAGCTCTAACTTTTCAGATATTTTTATTTCATAATATTTATTAAACGAAACTACACAATAGCAATAAGACAAAAGCAGGAAATTTGTAGAATTATTTATTTCAATTTATCTGATGGTGGTATAGATATTTGAATTTTGTTAATGGACTCTAAGATAAGTGATTCCTACTTTTTTCTTAAAAGCTAGCTTTATAGTTCAGATTAGCAGATGTGCTGGTTTACTTTAATTTTTGCAGTGTTAGATTTATTTTGCGGAACCGAAGAAAAAAACTGTACTTTTTTTCTCACCGATGTTTTGCATGAATATTAAAAAATACTTTGCTGATACGAAACGGTATTTGGAGATTTTTTTGTTGAAAATTCTTAAGATATCTAGTAAAGGAATTTTAATACAAGGCGATACTTAGAAATTTTTTTTAAAATTGTCGAAGATTTTTTTAATGTTTGGTAAAGAAGTTTACATATATTTTAAGTGCCTTTACATATTTTCTATTTTGACTATTGGGAGCACAGGAGAAATATTTTCACGACTTTTTAAACAATTCTTTTAAATTGTATTCATTTATCATGGAAGCCTTCAATTTTAAAGTCAATCACCTACTGGAATATGAGTTAGACTATGAACTGAAAAATCCGTCGTACTTTCTCAGAACGTCCGGTCGCGGATAAAAGAAAGATTCTAACGAGGATCTTAAGTAAAGAAATTAATGAGCCCGGAAAAACGATAAAGATAGGGGATGACACTCTGTCTATTAAAGAAGAAACGGCTGGTATCGAAAAGAGTTTTTAAATTCTATCCAAAACTTAATCGATAGTTATGACGGCGATCCAAATGATTCACTTGTACACCGGGTTAAGTCACGTTTATCGCATGTTGCGGGTCGCGTACAAAGAATTCCCATGCCGGATGACGAAGAGGAAGCGTCGAAGTTTTCCAAATATGTTCAAGAAACAATAGCTACGTGTGTGCTCATGGAAGCAAATCTTGCAGAAAAGATAGCTCCTGGTCATGAGTTACCACAGTTGCCTATTACAACCCCAGTCATAAACGTACCAGCTCCAATCGTGAATTGCGCAGCCAGAAATATTCCTGTCAGCGAATGGCAATTGAAATTTAATGGAGACTCAAAGAGACTCTATCCTTTTTTGGAGAGGCTGACTGAAATAGCTCAAGCTAGGAAAGTATCGGAAGATGAACTTTTCAGCTCTGCTGTTGAATTCTTCACTGGCGATGCTTTCATTTGGTTTAGAAGCCTAAAATCAAGTGTCAACGACTGGCATTCCTTGGTAGATAGACTAAAGAAGGACTTCTTGCACTGTGATGAGGATGAAGAATTGTGGTCGGAAATAAAGAGGAGGCTACAAAAAGAAGAATGAGTCCACTGTGATTTTTATTGCCCACATGGAATCTTTATTTGGTAGGTTATCCACCAAGCCTTTGGAAAGTACCAAAGTTAAATTTATACGTAGGAATATTCTGCCTAGCTTCGTCAATCGGTTAGCTCTACTAGATATTAATTCGGTAGCCGAACTCGCCGGGTTATGTAGAAAACTTGAAGAGTCCGATTATTTGTTGGAAAAGAGCAGACCAAAAGGCGAAACTAATATACATCAAGTAGAGTATAATCCAAATGGCCGAAGTGAAGTCTCGACAAATAAAGATGGGAATTTAAATCGGAACTCTAGGAGTAACCGGAAAACGGGTAAAAGAAAAGATAGTGATTCTAAAATTAGTGACACTGCAGCTAAAGTGAATGACAAGTCGGTTTTACCTAAGGCAATTTCCACGTGTTGGAATTGCGAAGGTCCGAATCACACTTACCAAAGTTGTACAGCACCTAAGAGGGTATTTTGTTTCAAATGTGGAACAACTGGTGTGAGACTAGCATCATGCCCCAAATGTACAAAAAACGAGTAAGGACGGTATATTACCGAGGCGGATATACTAAGTCCAACAAAAA
>CM032455.1:20306391-20335690 GCA_019049505.1 Pachyrhynchus sulphureomaculatus | reverse complement strand
GTGAGAAAAAACAACAGTTTTTTGTTCGGTTATCCGTAAAAATAAATCTATCACTAAAAATTAAAGTAAACCAGCACATCTGCTAATCTGAAAGATAAAGTTAGCTTTTAAGAAAAAAAACAGGGATCTCTTATCTTAGAGTCAACAACAAAATTCAAATATCTATATCAGATAAATTGAAATAAAAAATTCTACAAATTTCCTGCTTTTGTCTTATTGCTATAGTGTAGCTTCGTTTAATAAATATTGTGTAATAAAAATATCTGCAAAGTTAGAGCTTTTATTTTGTTCGAAAGCTAGTACACTGAACCCTTTTAAAAAATAAAATTCCAAAAGCCCCGCGTTGACAGCGCTATTTTGTAACGTGTGAAAAAATGTTGCCCCAAGCTTGGGCGTAATTTTTGTAGCTTCTTCTCTTGCTATTTTTTTTTGCTCCATTTAGACTGCGTCTTTTTGTAACATTTTTAAATACTGGACGCCCCAAGCTTGAGCACAATTTTCTTGCAGCCCCGCTTTAATTTCTGATAATGAATTGAGTGAAACCTGATATTAAAAGAACTAAAGAAATTAAAGAAACACTAGCTCAGTTTTCCTTGGTAGAGAAATATGGGTAAGAGATAGTTTTTTATACGTCTTTCTGGAAATTATTTTCTATTTTTTTTTTTTAAGAAACCTCAGTTGTACGACTTTTTGTTTTTTTAAGGGCACCACTCATTTTAAAATAGAAAGGATTTAACTTCAGCTAAGAAAAATGAGAAAAAACTGAAGTGTTTTATGGATATTACTAAAAGGAATTAGTCTAGTACAACTGATCCTGAAAAGGAAAATAAATATTCAGTGATACACTTAGCTTTAATCAAAAGAAAATTTATTCATGTTTTTTTAAAAATAATAAAAGTTCTAACCTTTGCAGTTTACCAAAAATTCTAGCCTAAACAGTAGTTGTTACTTTAAAATTTTATATTCTTATAAATCCCCGAAGGCGAGGTATCATGCCTTACACTTCACTTTTTTTGTCTGTGTTACATTGTAGTCAATGCACTCTCCGGGATAAGTCTATATAAGGGATTTGGTTGACTTACAGTGTTTCATTCCTGTCTGTGATGGACTTTGACCGATTTCACTTTTTTTTTTTTTAACACTTAGAAAGCTCACTACAGCTTTTATTGTCGAAACTTAGCGACTCTGGTGAAGATTAGCCTACTTCGGCTAGACGGTACTGCCTGGTTGCGCTAGATGGAAACGACGACCTACATGGTCGGCAGCTAGATCAAAACCGCTCACTGGTCTGCGGCTCGATGGAACTCCCCTGCCTGGCGACTTCGATGGAAAAAGTCTTGCCGGCTGGTTCTCGGACGTTTAAATAATCGTGCGACCTTTGCCGGTCATATCACGTCGCTCCAATCTGAACTCCGGGTCAAACATTTGACCAATCGTGGCCTGGCGAAAGATTCGGTCCGAAAGCCCGCACAATAAACTATATAGTATATACCATATGTCCTAAAACTTCTGTTTAATATACCGGTCGATATTTTAAAATAAAAATAAATACAATTTGAAATGGACAGTAACATTGCATAGTCTTAAAATCCAGGAAAAAATGAATGTTACAATATATATATATATATATATATATACATATATATGTATATATGTATATATATATATATATATATATATATATATATATATATATATATATATATATATATATAAGAAAGAGGAAGAACAGTAACAGGGCACTGGCAACAAACAATCCTAAGTTTAACTGCTGGGAAACGCCCTTATAAGGAGAAGAGATGAGCAATCAAAGATCTAAAGGCTCTAGTATCTGCTTTTTATTTTTATTATCGAGCTTTCGCTGCCTAATGGTAGCTTCTTCTGGATTCTAAAAATGCAAACCAGGTACAGAAAATAAACTAAAACGTTCGTTTTTTTAAAACGTGATTAAATGAATTGTACGACTGAATGTGAAATTACTTACAAAAATTTAGCAGTTAGTTCATCTCTGGTGAAGACAATGAAATTTGCATTTTTGTTGGCCAGGTAGTATGCATGATTACACAAAACATGATTAAAAGACACTTAGAGAGTTACACAAATATTGAAAATAAAACTTTGTCAATAAACATTAGTTAAAACACTTTTTTAAAGACAGAAACACAACTGCAAGAAACCAAAAAAAGAGTAACATTCATCAAATTTAAGTCCCCCTTTTTTTATAAAATTAAAACTAAAAAATAGATATCATCAATAATAAATAATTTATCTAAAATTAGCATCTACCTAAAAAAATTTACCACATCCCTAACTTTAATGCTTTTTTTGTCGACCTGATGACGACATAGACTACCAACAATATCCGTTTCGGACTCAAATATCACTAAATAGTTACTAAACTCGACGTCACAAAATTTTAAAATGGAGTACCATTTCAACATATATACAATATATATATATATATATATATATATATATATATATATATATATATATATATATATATATATATATATATGTATATATATATGTATATATATATATATATATATATATATATATATATATATATATATATATATATATATATATATATATATGTATATATATATATATATATATATATATATATATATATATATATATATATATATATATATATATGTACATATATATATATATATATATATATATATATATATATATATATACTCGTATATATATATATATATATATATATATATATATATATATATATATATATATATATATATACATATATATATATATATATATATATATATATATATATATATATATATATATATATATATATATACAGGGTGGCCCAAAATTACCGAAGGGGTTTGAGTTCATTATAACTTTTTATTTAAGACATAATTATAATTTTTTTTTAAATACAGTATATTAATGGAGAATATTTTTAATTTAATTGTGAAAAATTATATCTCGCAAGTGGTGGCCATTTTCTGCTTCGCATATTCGTGTTTCTTTCCAAAACATTTTCCATAATCTTTCACAAAACTTCAGGTGTTATGTTGTTGATTTCGTCGCGTATATTGTTTTTTAATTGCTGGATGGTTCTAGGCTTATTAATATAGACTTTTCCTTTCAAATAACTCCAAAGAAAAAGTCTGGAGCGATTAAATCCGGTGAACGCGGAGACCAATTAAAATCGGTTGTACGCGAAATAATTCGTTCACCAAAGATGTCGCGTAAAAGAGCCATTGTGTCCCACGCAGTGTGCGCTGTGGCTCCATCCTGTTGGAACCATAAAATATGGGCCAATTATCCTTTCCGACGAAACACCGCACCAAACAGTACACTTAAGTGGGTGTAATTGTCGCTATTGAACTACTCTTGGATTTTCCGTAGCCCATATCCTGCAGTTTTGCCTATTAACGAACCCATTTAATTGGAAATGTGCTTCGTCGCTTATAATTAAATTATGAATAAAATCATGATTTTCTTCTGTTTTTGCCGGAAATAAATTGCATAATCAAGTCGTCGCTGGTAATCTGTCGGTTTCAATTCTTGGACAAGCTGAATTTTGTATGGAAACATTCTTATTGTATGCAAAATTCTCTGCAGCGACCCACGTGAGAGGCCAAGTTGTATCGAACATCTCCTGGTTGATGTTTCTCCATCTTCCCGAATACTCTCCTGTACCCGTTCAATATTGTCATCCGTGTGCAACGTTCGTCGTCTGCCGGCACCAGGAAGGTTCCTTACTGCCCCTTGAAAATTTGTAACCAGACGGTTTATTGTTGACTCTGAGGGTCCAACCCGCATATTAAAATAACGACGATATGCACGCTGAGTCAAAACAATGGACCGTTGATTTGAGAAATAAAGTTCAACGATTTGGGCACCTTGTTCAATTGTGTACTGTTCCATTTTAAATTCCCCAAGTCTTCTTTACAAAATACTGAATAGAAATAAAAAACAAAATTATAATAAAAAAGTTATAAGGAATTCAAACCCCTTCGGTAATTATGGGCCACCCTGTATATATGTGTATATATATATATATATATATATATATATATATATATATATATATATATATATGTATATATATATATATATATATATATATATATATATATATATATATATATATATATATATGTATATATATATATATATATATATATATATATATATATATATATATATATTTATATATACATATATATATATATATATATATATATATATATATATATATATATATATATATATATATATATATATATATATATATATATATACATATATATATATATATATATATATATATATATATATATATATATATATATGTTTGCTGCGCATGCAACATTTTCATGCCAAGATAAATTTGCTCCCAAATTAACAGTCAGGAAATTAAACGACATATTAGAAGAATGAAGTACTCCGACATGTTAAATTTTTTAGAAAAAACTGCCGCTTTGGTTTTTGTAGCGTTAAATTCTATTTGGTTCCTTAATAAAATTTTCAAAATTTTCATTTTTAGCCCAGTCGCAGGGGTTTTGAGCTCTTATTAAATATTAACAGGCTGCCTTTTGTCACACAGATAGTTTTTTGGATGTAGAATACGATAAAAAAAGGTTTTCTAAACTTCGATGTACGCTGAGCCCGCAAAATCCAAAAAAAAAAATCAAAAATTCGATTTTTCGGTAATGTCTCGAAAAATAAACAAAATATCGAAAAACTAATAGCACCACGTGAAACAGTGGGAAATTTTACCAAAAACAGTATATAGATTTTTTTCCAGATTTATTTTATTAGTTTGAGAATTTATTAAAAATCGGATAGGTGATTCAAAAAGCGTAATGCGCCAAATAGGTTAATTTAAAAGTCTACTATATTACTTGTTTTCAGAGTGTAAAAAAAATTAAAAGACAGGTTTTTGAAGAGAAGACTTTCAGCTTTCCAATGATATTTATAGTTTTTATTTTTGTTGCCTTATAATTTATAAAAGTTAAAACGAAATTTTTGTTTTAACAGTTAATTACAAATATTAAAATATAGTATTGAAAAAAAATCATTATGCATATATCATTATTATACCTTAAGTATCAATATAAGAATAATTAAAAAAAATACCCACATATCTGTGTTATTTAAAAACTCAGTTTTAAAATATGAAAATTTTTCTGCTCGAGTGCGCCGGGTGGCAATTTTTACGTTCAAAGAAGTGCGAAATCATCAAAAAAAGTCGGACAATTTTTTTCAGTTACAGTTAAAAGTATACTTGATAATATAAAATCATTAAAAACTTAAGAAAAACTTTCTCTTTTTTTGTTATTTTGCTCTTAAAAAAGTCTTCGTGATAAATGTATTTTTTGCTTATTAATAATTATAAAAAAAATATTTGAAGGTGGAAAATGAAAGATAAAATTTTAAGCTTTAAGTATAAAGTACTTATATTTCATTTAAACATCCAGGTATAAAGAAAACAGTCACTGAAAACACAAAAATTCTAAATTACTACAAGAAATTAAATGAATTACGTATTCTCTGGACGGCATTATGGATCTGTCATTTTGAATTTTTCAAAACCGTCATCGGATTCTTAACCAGCACCCTGAGAGACCCCTTAATAGTCAATTTCAAAATATTTAGCGGTATACAGAAACGTTTATCTAATCATAAATAAGATTGGAAGCATGATTACCACTACAACTGAAGACATTAAACCATCCATTTTATTTTAAATATACTTTTTTTTTAAATTACAATAAAACTAAAGAATTATAAACCAGATACTATTCTTCTTGTAAAATTTTTTGTTCTTTTACGTTATGCTGTTAGTTTTTCGATATCTTTTTTGAGATATTTTTCATTTTATTTTCGATTTTATAGGCTTAGCGTTAGAGCAGCAAACTTTTTTTTATCGTCTTCCAAAAAACTACTTGTATACTAAAATGCAGCCTGGGCTATTTAAGAATATCAAGAAGCCCCCTTACAAACCCTTTATATCCCGTATATGATTGATGAATAATAATTACGCTCGAATTAGTTTTTCGTTCATCATTTCGTGTTGTAGATACAACTGTTAGGGACAAGGACTCGCAAAAAAGAAATCTGATCACCTTTCTGACGTCTCAAAAAAACTGATTTATTACTCTGATTTCCGATTCCTATACATCGATTCTTGTATTCGATTTTTGCTTCTGAATTGTAGTCGACCCCTTAACTAATTTTCGTACAAAAGTTCTTATTCAATAAAGTATTTCAGTGCCTTCAAATGAGTCCTTCCTCGTCCTGTCACCCCAAGATAAACTTTTTTCCAGGTCTTAGTTAAGTTGAACAATTCTCTGCTGTCTGCGGATATTTGCATGAGTAGCCGATGTTCGAGCGTTCAAAGTGAATGAAGAAATAAGCGTACTGTCATCTGCAAAGCTGTAGATTTGATTCCTGGTCCTTTCCAGCAGATCGTTGATGTAAGTAAGAAAGAGAGTAGGAGATACCATAGTTTGGAGCCTTGGGACACACCGGCGTTGATAGTGAAGGTGTTAGAAAGAAATCCGTCGACTGCCTATCGTAAAGAACGCCTTCTGAGGAAACACGAAATCATAAACAGAACTTTTCAGACATGGTACGTCTGAAAAGCGTAGACTAGACAACAATCCATCGTGTCAAATGCGTTCAAATGTCTTCGATAATATTAAGTGTAATTGCTCGAGATTCTCCAAAGTGTTCATTTGCGTTCTTCCAAACATGTGTTACATAAATAAGAAGATTTTTGCTTACGAGAGCCGTATTGATGGTCGCTGATAATATTTAATCCTTTGGTATCAGCTAAACTGTAGCGCATTTCCAGAAGGAAGGAAATATTCCTTTACTTTAGGATAGATTGGAAAGTCTAGAGAAAAATTGGTGTTAGTTGGTTTTTTTGGTATCTAGCTTCAATAAAATACGTTTCATGATACACTGTCTGAAAATTACAATCGGGCATCCTGGACTTCACTATAAGGATAGTCGGTGGTTTTCTTCTAAGCACTTTATATGGTAATTTATGGCCAAGATGGAGATCATCGAACAGGGTATGATGAAAACGAAAAACATGATGCTTAAAGTTTAGCTTATTTTTCATATCTAGGAGATCTAGGGATAGCAACATGTCTTTTATTTTTGTGTATGTCAATATGTTTATTAAAAGCACATACAACAAAACCAATAATGTGTGTGTTAATAAACACCCTAAACGACCACAAACAAACACGAGTAAATTATCTACAGGCGAAATTACATTGTTTCAAACAAACCTATTTACACTAGGATAGTAGGTTTAATGTTTGATTTACCAATAATAGGACACTTTACAAACAATACCAGGCGTATAAAGACCTATACATATTGTAATTCAGATTGAATCCATTTATGTACGCGGTGAAAGTAAAATACCTATAAATATTTTTCTACTGTACCAGGCGCTAATAAAAACAAAATTGGTTTTAAAAAAAGTTAATAAAATGATGCCAAACAATTACCGACTAGACGTATTGCTGTGAATAACATCCAAAGCTATGGAAATGGCTATGAATTAGCAACTTTGAAAATATCTGGAGGAATTTAATATTCTTAGCGACCGCCAATATAGCTTTTGAAAGGAAAAAAACCGACCAAATACAAGTCGGATTTGCGTAGTTACGTTGACTACTTTTAATATAAAATTTTGTTATGTAGATATAAAATGATCAATGACTTCACAAAACACACCCTAAATGAGTTTTTAATAAAGTTTGTTTCCGATCTTTGTTGAAAACTGATAACCCTGAAATTACTGTTTTTTTATATACCAGATAAATTATTAAAGGTAAAGCACTCGTGATAATTGTCCTTCAATCTACACCCTGTGAAGAATACCACAATTTTTTCGAAATTTTTTGATCAGTGCTTTTTGAGAAAAGGGGGGGACGGCGATTTTTGACAATATTTTTTATTTAAAAATTATACAAAGAAAAGTGTGCACAAGTATTATATTATATATGTTTTTGAACTCGTATTTTTACAAGTTTTCATTCATTCATCGTCACACCCCATTCAATGACCTCATAAAAAATGTTTTCTTTCACTTCCGATTTCACCCAAAACTAACCCGTTAAGTAAAAATTTAGCTTTTACGGCTCTAATGAGGCCGTCAATTCCTATATTAGTGGCAAATTTCAACTGTCTATATCAAATAGTTCCGGAGAAAATCAGGTGTGACAGACGGAGAGACATACATCGAAGTGATCCGTACATTCCGTTCCGTACGGAACACTAATAACAGGAGACCTCGTAACGTTTGTCACACCTCCTTGAAACACTATAATTGAATGTTAGGGCATTCAATAGTGTGGGGCACGACGGATGGTTTCCTAAGCTGCGCCTTTATGATTCGTGTGACGAATTTTGTAGATAATTTTCGAATTTTCTCTGAAGCCGGTCTTTAAGGGTAGTATATTTATTCCCTTACTATCAACCCTAGGGCGTCATACTCCCTCTTACACTCCTTCTTATTTACATTAACAATGTGCAAAGAGGACTAAAAATCTAATCTATCCATAGCTTCGCCAATGACGGCACGCATGTTTTTACTTTGAGAATTAAGAATTAATTATAGGCATAATTATTCTGAATTTTCCCTGTGTCGGTCGAATAAGTGATGCTGACACTTCTTCGATCATGCCACCGGCATTTTTAGATCTTTTTTCCGAGAAATAACTTCTTGGGAATTTGGCTTGAAACTGTGTACGTTTTGTGCTAAATTTTTGGAACAAGCTTTGAAGAAGCCGGCAGTATGATCGGCGAAACGTCAGCATTATTGAATTGGCACAGAAGAAATTCAGAAGAATTATACGTATAAGCTCCTATAACCTGAGGAAGTTTTCTATCAAAATTAGAGAACTAATTACTAAATATTAAGGTACGGTCGATCCTAGCCCTACCGATGAGCCGTGATACATCGAAACGCTTCTCGAGAAGGTTCTGACGAATAAGAGAACAGTGGATAGACTGCTGAAACATTGGATTTAGCCCATTCTCAGTTGTTTTACATTGAACTACATTTGCCTAAAGTGAATCCCTCCCACCATCTGTTGTAAATTTTTGTTGCAGAAAGGAACAATCTTCTTTAGTGACACAAAATCTGCTTTATGACATTTGTTCCATTAGATATACAAGTATAATGGTGAGAGTGACATTGTGTTTTAAGAAACAGTTAGAAAATGAATTGCAAAGAAAGAGCGATTGACTTTTGTGATCAAATTGCTAACTAAAACTCATCAAATGCTTTAAAAATTGTACAGTGATGAGATTCAGACCGTCCAAAAGCAACATGAACATTCAAACATTGAATTATTTCATTAGAGAAAAACCGAATTCATCCACGCTATTTAGTGAAGATAAATTTAGAATTCCAAAATTAACTTTGTATTACAATTTGACTACTTTCTTGAAACTATCGTTACCGATGATGAGACATGGTTCTTTCCGACATTACAAAATAGTTCTCTTAATAAAAACAAAGTATAAATGTGACTTCTCTCCCTTTTCCTGATTTTATTTGCCACTAAAGGGAAAACGATATGGCACCATTAGAAAAGTTCCAATGAAAGTGCTCACGACCCTAAGCAGACTGTACCAATCATTGTATCAAAACTGAATTGAAATAAATTATTTGAACAGTTGTAATAGTTGTATCTAATTTTCTATTAAACGCTCAATATCTTTTTGGATAAGAAATGTAAAAATATGTAGCCAATTTTCTACAGATAACTTTTTATTCTAAATCTTCTTCTTCTGACGACGCCGTCTCCTCACGAAGGTTGGCGATCCATATAGCTAAACTAACTTCAGGAACTGCTGCTAGCAAAATATCACTCGAAGCACATCCAAACCACCTTCTCATGTCCTTCAGCCAAGAATTCTGTCGTTTTCCGATCGATCGTTTGCCCATTATTTTACCTTCCATAATTAGACGTAACAATTCGTACTTTGGGCCCCTTAAAATATGTGAGAAGTATTGAGTTTTTCTTATTTTTATGGTTGTTAGGAATTCCTTGATTTTCTCTATAAATGTACCTTTCAAAAGATTCCAGTCGTTTCTTTGAGCCAGGATCAAGGATTCAGCACTCACATCCATACAGTAGCACGGAGAATACATACACTCTCACCATACAGTTCCAGACTAAAAGTTGTGCGATAGAAAAATTTATTCATATCCATGTATGTTATTCGGGCCTGTTCAATTCGGGAATATATTTCCTTTCTTAGGTCCCACTTGTCATTTATATTGCTTCCTAAATATTTAAATGTGGAGACCTCTTCTACGGTGTTGTCCCTGATTTCGAGAGATTCTGAATTTTTCTTTGTTATTACCATCCACTTGGTTCTTCTTAAATTCATAGTTAATCTAAATCTTTCGCTGGCTGTTGCGATTCGATTGATCAGTTGCTGGAGATCTTTGATATTATTTGCTAATAGAAGAGTATCATCAGCATACCGTATGTTGTTCAGTGTACTCCCATTAACTGTTAGTCCTTCAATGGATTCATCGATGTCCTCGTTAAACACAGCATCAGAATAAAGATTGAACAAAAATAGTGAGAGAATACATCCCTATCTTACACCTTGGGTTATTTTTATGTTTTCGAACTTCTTCAACCCAATTTTAAATTCCGCTGATTAATTCCAGTACAGATTTTTAATAATATTTAGATCTCTTTTATCTATATTTGCTTTCTAAATTTTTTATTAATTTCTCGTGCACCACACAGTCACAAGCTTTATTGTAATCTATAAAACATGCGTGTACATCTACATTCATATCTTTACAACGCTGGACCAGTACATTTAATGAGTGTATTCATACCTTTTCGGAATCCAAATTGTGTTATCTATTTCTGCTTCATATTTTTTATATATTTTAAATCACGTATGGAAAAATGTAATTTCAAAGATGGATACTAAAAATACCCTGTACGGTCTTTTTTAGCGGAAAGCCTAATTGGATCTTGTTTAAAGAAAATAAAAGCGAGACACATTTTCCATTTCAAAAAATTTCAAAGCAAGAAGAACAATGTAAATTTATTCCGTTAGGTTGAATCACATTCCATATAACGCTGTGTTAAATAAATCGTTTTATCTCCCCTATATAGCGAATATGACACTCACAGTTCCGCAGGATATAGCAAACAACAAACGAAAACATATGTAAAGAAAAATACCAACTTCATTTAAAAATCAAGAACTTCCCTAGACAATAGGTTTTTTTTTAATAGTACAGTCGACACTGTTTATAGTGAAACTCTATATAGTGAAAAACTCTTTATAGTGCAATTTTTTCAAGACCTAGAATATTTTAATGAAATTTCATGTAAAAAGTCCTGCATATAGTGAATCTGTAAAATAGTAACACTCTATATAATAAAATTTTTACCGGAATATTATGTATAAATTTTTATGCATTTATTGAGATTTTGGCCATTTCGGGTTTCCTATTTTTATCTAACATTAGCACGAATTCCATTTTTATGACGCATTCTTTGGAAATGGTTCTTAACGCGTTTATAACGCCTAATGGTTGGCAATAAATCAGGTAGATTTCTGTGAGAAACCCGGGGAATAATCCATTTTATAGAAACCCATTTTATAGTCGAGGCCTAGTAATTCGCAAATTCAGGTTCAGTTTCTTTTTGTTTAAGAATCAAGTAAGATGTCCAAGCGAGTGTGTTTAAGTTTAGCTGAGAAAATTAAAGTTTTGGAGGAAGTTGATAAAGGCTGCACAAAAATTGATGTTGCTGCAAAATTTGATGTTTCTCCAAGTTGCGTCTCTCTGATAATAAAAAGTCGCGACCGTATCATCAAGAAACCTAGTGTTCCAAGCAGTCGAAAAGAAGTACGGGTGAGTACTTACGAGGATGTAAATGAAGCAGTTTTACGATGGTTTCAAGTGGCCCGTACGCATCAAAACGTACCAATATCGGGAAATTTAATAAAGCAAAAGGCTCTACAATTTGCTAAAGAATTTAACTGCGTTAATTTTCAAGCTAGTGAAGGGTGGTTGAGTGCCTGGAAGACTCGCAATTTAATTGTTTTCAAGACGGTGTCTGGCGAGAGTGCAAGCGTTAGTCAGGAGGACTGTGACATTTGGACTGAAACTGTTTTAAAAAGTGCATTGAAAAAATACGAGCCAAAAAAAACGTTTTCAATTGTGATGAAACCGGTTTGTTTTTTAAATGTTTGCCAAATAAAACTTTTGCTTTTAAAAGTTTATAAATGTTTTGGTGTTAAAACAAGTAAAGAAAGGGTGACACTTATGGTTGGAGCAAACATGGATGGCTCAGAAAAACCGAAATTACTGCTCATAGGTAAAAGCAAACATTCCCGTTGTATAAAAGGAGTTAAATCTCTTGAGTTAGATTACGCCAATAATAAAAAGGCATGGATGACTTCTGAGATTTTCGAAAGATGGATCAAAGAACTGGACACGAAAATGAAAAGCCAAAAGCGAAAGATTGTGATGTTTATAGACAATTGTCCTGCACATCTAGTTACAGTAAGTAAAAAATTAAGGAATATTGAATTGATCTTTTTTCCACCAAACATGACCTCCAAATTGCAATCTATAGACCAGGGTATTATAAAAAACATAAAACATCATTACCGAAACAGAATTGTTCACAAAATTGTTAATGCGATTGATAACAACCTTCCAGTCCAAAAATTGATTACCCTTAAAGAGTGTATAATTGAAGTCGCTAAAGTATGGAGTGAAAATGTTTCTCAGAAAACTATCAAAAACTGCTTTTCTAAACCAGGTTTTACTGAAAAAATTGACGAATGGGAAGAAGAAGAAGACGAAATGGATCTCGCCACCTTAAAAAGGCAATGGGGTATTCTATAAAAAACTGCTACCGTCGACGCAGATTTTTTACTTGAAGATTTCTTAGAAATTGACAATGATGTTGGCACGACAGATCTCCCAACTGACCAAGACATAATTGAAGATATAAAAAGTATAGAAGATCATGAAGAAGAAACTGAAACCGGGGAATGTCCTGCTAAATTTAGTGAAAATAAAATAAGAAATGCATTTGACATTGTGCGAACTACTCTCAGGGGCCAGGAAAGTGTACCTGATCAAATCTTTACGCATTTGAATAAATGCGAGAATTTTGTTGAGCAACAATTATTTTTCAAAAGTAATGTTGAAAAGAAAATAACTGATTATTTTTCCTAGTACGTATGACGTAGTATGTACATATGTATTAACAGATTTTGTATTATTCTTTTTATTTCGTATGTAGTACATACATACATAAAGTCCGTACGTTATATCTTTACACGCGCGTCATAGTTTTCAGACAATATCCCAGACGACTATTATATTTTTTGTCTCTTTTTACCAATACCTACAATTTATTGGTGAAAAGAGACAAATAATATAATAGTCGTCTATTATATGGCCTGAAAACTATGACGCAAAAGAAAAGAAGAGTGAATAAGAAAAAACACACGTACAATTTTGTTAACGACACTGCAGAAGATGATTTAAACAATAATGAAGAGTGTATCAAAAGAAATAGTTAATTTTAATTATACGGGTGACGGCACGGGAATGAAAGATATAACATACGGACTTTATGTATGTATTTAGCCCTGTACATGCTATGTACTATTTAAACTTTCAAATGTTTAATAAAATCTTTTCTAATAATTCAATTTTGCAATTTTTTTTGTTGCTTGTAGCTTATAAAATACAAGTAAATGATTACCAGTATAAAATACATAAATAGCAATATATACGGATTTTTTCTTTATATAGTGAAAAACTTTCTATAGTGAAATTTCGGTCAACATTTTAGTCTTTCACTATATAGAGTGTCGACTGTATATTCTTAGTTAACTAATCACAGGTTGTGAAATAACGATTTATGCAGCAACCTGCTGAGCGTTAACTTAGGAGGAGAGGAGATGTTTTGGAATGAGCTGTGTACTCTCCAATATACGTCGTATTTCTTATATTTTATTAGCCTGATTGAAGATCCAAAACTCACCAGCAACATCAAACAACAGTTGGAGACTTGAGTCTGTTCCAGAAGAAATTTCATGGAAACTGTTTGATGGATGTACCCCGTCTAATCCATCCCTGAGTCCTGTTAATACTATATAAGATTCAGTTCGTCACTCCTTGTATCACGCTTTTCAAAAATTGTTTTAAAAGGAGAACGTGATTTGTCCTTATCTTTTGTCTATATTTGTTATTTCTAGAATTTTTATTAATTTCTCGTGCACTGTACAGTCGAAAGCTTTATTGTAATATAAAAAACATGCATATTTTTTTTTATTATGGGTCTAGCACACGTGCTGCAGGGAAGTCCCTAAAGCGCTACAGGAGCGACGCATGTGTGGAAAAAGTTGTTCTTGAATCGCTGTAAATTTTACTCGGTGGAAACAAAGTCCTGGGCAAATTATTCCAAAGGGATGATATTCTCCATAGAAAAAAGACTGCTTGAAAAGCGTTGTACGAGGAGTAACAAGTTGAACCTCATACGTATGTGAAGTATTAGCGCGACGTGTATTTCTAACATGCACCGCTCTGGGAGGAATTAAGTGGGCTATAACCTTCGAACACTTTCCATGAAAATACTTGTAGAATAGGCTCAACTCGCCAACCGTTCTTCAATGTTCCAGTGAATCAAGGCCGCCGGTCAGTTCCGGGTCTCCAATCAGACGAACAGCACTTCTCTGAATAGAATCCAACAAATGCAATGTATGCTTGGGAGCGGAGCCCCAAACATGGGAGCAGTATTCCATAGTTGGTCGAATTTGAGCTTTGTAAAAAATTAACAGTTGTTGTGGAATGTAAAGCTTTCTGGTTCGAAATAATATTCGCAACTTTTGAGAAGCTCCCCTAGCTATGCCTGCGACATGTTCATGCCAGGACATATTTGCTCCCAAATTAACCCCCAACAAATTAAGTGACGATGTTAGAGGAATAGAGTGACCCGCCATAACTATATCGGGTTTAGCAACGTTAACTTTTTAAAAAAAACTGCCGCCTGGGTTTTTGTAGCGTTAAATTCCAGTTGGTTACTGTCACCTCAAGATAAAATTTCTTCCAGGTCTTTGTTAAGTTGAACGACTTCCCGTTGTCTGCGGATATTCGTCTGAATAGCCGATATCCGAGCGTTCAAAGTGAATGAAAAGATAAGCGTACTGTCATCTGCAAAGCTGTAGACTGGGTTTCCGGTCTTTACCAGCAGATCGTTAATGTAAATGAGAAAGAGAGTAGGAGATAATATGGAGCCTTGGGGCACACCGGCGTTGATAGTGAAGGTGTTAGAAAGAAATCCCTCGACTGCCACTCGTAAAGAACGCTCCCTGAGGAAACATGAGAGCCACAAACAGAACTTTTCAGACATACCATAAGAGCGTAGCTTAGCTAACAGTCCATCGTGCCAAACACGATCGAATGCCTTGGATATGTCAAGAGCAACCGCTCGAGATTCTCCAAAGTGTTCAATTGCGTTGTTCCAAACATGTGTTACATAAGTCAGAAGATCTCCTGTTGATCTATGTTTACGAAAGCCATATTGGTGATGGCCATGCATCTACATTCATATCTTTACAACGCTGGACCAGTACATTTAATGAGAATGAAGCTTCCCATCTACTCACGCCTTTTCGGAATCCGAATTATGTGTTATCTATTTCTGCTTCACATTTTCTATAGATTTTAAATCACGTATGGAAAAATGTAATTTCAAAGATGGATACTAAAAATACTCTGTACGGTATTTTTTAGCGGAAAGCCTAATCGGATCTTGTTTAAAGAAAATAAAAGCGAGACACATTTTCCATTTCAAAAAATTTCAAAGCAAGAAGAACAATGTAAATTTATTCCATTAGGTTGAATCACATTCCATATAACGCTGTGTTAAATAAATCGTTTTATCTCCCCTATATAGCGAATATGACACTCACAGTTCCACAGGATATAGCAAACAACAAACGAAAACATATGTAAAGAAAAATACCAGCTTCATTTAAAAATCAAGAACTTCTCTAGACAATAGGTTTTTTTTTTAATAGCATATTCTTAGTTAACTAATTAACAGTTGTTGTGGATTCTAAAGCTTTCTGGTTCGAAATAATATTCACAACTTTTGAGAAGCTCCCCTTGCTATGCCTGCGACATGTTCATGCCAGGACATATTTGCTCCCAAATTAACCCCCAACAAATTGAGTGACGATGTTAGAGGAATAGAGTGTCCCGCCATAACTATGCCGGGTTCAGCAACGTTAACTTTTTTAGAAAAAACTGCCGCCTGTGTTTTTGTAGCGTTAAATTCCACTTGGTTACTGTCACCCCAAGATAAAATTTCTTCCAGGTCTTTGTTAAGTTGAACGACTTCCCGCTGTCTGCGGATATTCGTCTGAGTAGCCGATATCCGAGCGTTCAAAGTGAATGAAAAGATAAGCGTACTGTCATCTGCAAAGCTGTAGACTGGGTTCCGGTCTTTTCCAGCAGATCGTTAATGTAAATGAGAAAGAGAGTAGGAGATAATATGGAGCCTTGGGGCACACTGGCGTTGATAGTGAAGAAAAAGATTAACGCTCTATATTAATGCGTATAGGGGTTCAAACTTTCTAATTTTAGGCGACCTGGAAGTTAAAATGTAATATTTAGTAACAAAAACTTATTTACTTATTTAAAAAAAAAAAAACTTACGAGGGTCGTATCAAAAGTTCTTGTCCTGACACAGATATGGCACCATGATGATCAAATTACCATATTTTTTAAGTGTTATGTACTAGATGACGTACTGTGAAGTTTCAGACACCTATGTTTAGTTGTCTTTTTGTAACGATCGTGTAAACACAAAATTTTTAACACTTTCTAAAAAATGGATAAAATTGAAGTGAGAGTTGTTATAAAATCATCATCAATCAGCGTCTATTTGTTCACTGCTGGACATAGACCTCCCCAAGGTGTTTCTATCTTACCCTATCCTGAGCAGCTGCCATGCAATTTGTGGTTACTCTTTTCAGATCGTCGGTCGATTTAGTTGGTCGTCGGTCTCGGCTTCATTTGTCCGCTCTTGGTCGCCATTATAAGATTTTTCTTGTCCACCTACTATCGTTCATTCTCACAACATGCCTCACCCATTTCCACTTTGTCTCCGCTATTCACCCCAGGATATCATCAACAACCATTCTTCTGCGAATATTCTTGTTCCGTATTCTATCTCTTAGGCTTAAACCAAGCATCAATCGTTCCATTTTACGTTGGTTTCGTTTGAGTTTATATGCCGATGTTTTGGTGAGGGTCAAAGTTTTTGCATCATAGGTGAAGACGGGCAGGCCACAGGTATTAAAAGTTTTGCTTTTCAGCCTGAACGAAACCTCGCTTTAGAACACATCGCGAAACTTACCATAAGCTGCCCACCCCAGTATTATTCTTCGGAGTATTTTAGTCGCTTGATTGTCTCTGCTTATTTATTAGCTGGCAATTTTCTGTGTCGCCTCTTACAGCTCTTGAATCACAATTCTAGCTTCTCCCAAATTGTCAAATATAACAATTTTCGTGACAAAGTGTCCCCCTGCTTTACTTCTCTTCCCATTTTGATCTTTTTTTAGGGGCGTGAAGATTGATCGTTGTTGTGACGTTTTTGTATATAGTTTCTATAATTTTTGAGGAGCGATGATCAACTTGACATTCATTTAATACTTTCAGGATGGCAATTAACTCGACAATATTGAAAGCCTTATGAAAATCGACAAATATCAAAACAAGAGGTCTACTATACTCAACAGACTTTTTGATTAAAATTTTTAAATATTGTAATGATCCATAGTTAGTTCGGAATCCAGCTTGTTCCTTCGGTTGATAGAGCTCGATTTTAAATTCTAGTCTGTTCATTGAAATTCTGGTATAAATCTTATATAAGTGATTAAGCAAGCTAATTAGTCTATAATTTTCTAAGTTCTTTACGTCATTTTTTTTATTCAAGAATATCGTAAATGAGTTGTTCCACGGAGTTTGGATACTCTGATTGTGTTGACACAAATTAAAAAGTTTTAGGATATTCTTCAAGTTTTATGGCCTCTGTTACTACTCCATCTTCCCCAGGAGCCCTATTGTTTTTCATTTTATTGACAGCGTGAAGTACTTTACCTTAAAAAATATCTAGTATATCTTCAGAGCCCTGATTTTTTTTTTTTGAGTGGTTCTTCTTTAGTTTGCTGGGTATGTGAATTATATAAAGTTATATAAAACCCTTCTACCGTACGTATCATTATGTCTCTGTCTATTATTAGGTTACCATTTCTGGCTTTTAGCTGCAACATCTGTCGTTATAAATACTTTGTTTTAAAAAGTTTAATTTCTAGAGACATGTGAAAATAATTAAACGTCACATTATATGATTCTTTCCATTCGTTTTTGACAATTAAAAAGTGGGCTGCTGAATTTAATAGCAGTCGTACATCTATTCAAGATGATAAACGCTCCAGACGTCTGAAAACCGACCGACGAGACTGAAAGTACGCGAGCCAGCTGTCATAAATATTCCGATATTCCATTTTACATGATGTTTTGGGTATAGGTGAGGAGCCCGTGACATCAAATGTGCCGTTATCGCGAATTTGAAAAATTTGCATGAAAATTGACGGTTAAGAAGCATTCAAACAAAATAAGAGCGGTATGACGAGGCTGTAGAAAATATTTTTTATTAAATTAATTATTATTAAAAAAATAAAGTATTCTTTCATCGCGGAAATTAGTAAAATTTACAGGATTTATAGGAAATTTTACGCTCTTTCAGAAAAACTTCGTATGACAAACCTTCTTTAGCCAGAAGTGTCTGTCATACCTCCTGAAAGGAGGGACAGGTAACAGAATTTTGCCGTTATGATATAGCGACTTTCTTTAAAATTTTACTTGTTGCAACGTGCTTTTCAAAAATATGTTTGTATGTCATATCAGTTTGTTGCGGAGTATTAACTTTCGTGTATAGAAAAAATGTTACAGATATAGTAAATTTATTTCGGGGCAAATATTTTTGACAAAACTATTTCTATTACATCCTTGATCTTTATTTACGAGTAGCATAACATAGTATACTACACTATATTATATATCCTAGTCACTGTAGTAGCGCCATCCTGTCCGTTCTGTCGGCTCTTTTGACTACCGTCAAATATTTCGCATCTTTTACAGTCATTATTGTGACATAGCGTTGATCAATTTGCTGCGTAAAAGTATTTTAAAATAATTAAAAAAGGAAATACTGATTTTAAAAACTGTGATTTTTAGTGACGTAATGTTCATTTTATACAGAACTTGCTGAACGAATTAGGCTCACCACTTTATCGAGCTTTACCAAGCTTCCACGCCTTCACAGGCAGTTGCCATACAGCTGCTTTCGTTCGTAAAGGAAAAATGAAACCCTATAACCTTTTAGTAAAAAGTCAAGAATACCAAGAAGTGTTCCAGCAATTGACAGATTCAGATGACATCTTTAAAGATCATAAAAAAATATGATAAAAAAATTTACTGTAGAATTGTACAATGCCCAGAATTACTGTAATGTCAATACAGCAAGGTTGCAGCTTTTTTTTAAAAAATTTTTTGCAACTACAAGTGACAACGATGAATTTTACAAGGGCATAATAAACTTTAATTCCAATAATATTCCTCCATGCTGAGCCTCTTTATCGCAGAAAATGTTACGTACCACATTTGTTAATGCAATGTGGCAAAATGCAATAGTACAAACATGTATCTGGCATAATCCAATGCAGTGTGGGTGGTGATTAAATGAAAAAATAAACTGGAGCCATTATGGTATGTTTGGAAGGGAACGCCGCTAAGAGACGAAGAAATTGTTAGTGTTTATGACCACGAGGAAGAAACTGACGAATTATATGATAGTAAACAGTACATATATGACTGTAACGATAATTATAATGACGATTCACAATCTTTTATTAAACATAATTATTAATTATGACACTTTTATCTCATCCAGTTACTTTTCCATTTTATAAAAATAATCTTTCGCTGTAAACTAAAAATTTATCAATTTAACAATTAAATCACTTTTTTCACTTAGTTGTCTTTACACAATATTGAGTATAAAGAAGAAATTGCTAATTTTATTTAATACATTCTGTTAAAAAAACGAATCTGATGGTCCACCAAGCACTACTGGTATGACAGGTATTTCAGGCAATTTCTACCAAGATACCAAGATATTTTTGAAAAGTACGTTGCAACAAGTAAAATTTAAAAAATGTCTCTACATCATAACGCAAATTTTTGTTACCTGCCCCCCTTTCAGGAGGTAAGGCAGACACTTCCGGCAAGAGAAAGTTTGTCATAACAAATTCTTTTGAAAGAGTGTAAAATTTCCTACAAATTCTGTAACTTTCATTAATTTCCGTGATAATGGAAAAACATTTTTTTTTTGGATAGGTCTGTTATTAGGTTGTCATTTTTTCGAATGCTTCTGAAAGGCTAATTTTCATGCAGATTTTTCAAATCCATGATAATGGCACATTTAATATGACGGGATCCCGGACCTGTATGATAAAGCTTTGCGTTCGATAATAACCGATCATCCTTGCCATGTATCCCAACCATCTTAATCGCTCGCTTCTTATGTTTTAGCTTATAAGGGGTTTTGTATATAGGCATTTTAATTCGTAGTTTGTTCTTCTTCTCCACAGTCCCTCTTCTTTCCTTCCTCCGTAGATTCTTCTCAAAGCTTTCCTTTCCCACACCTCCAACGTCTGTTTTTCTCTTGCATTCAGTTTCCACGTTTTGCATCCATATGACACCGTGGGTCTAACAACTGTCGTATATATCTCTGTCCTTTCGCTATTCTTTCTTGTATCTCCGTCCTTTCTTGTCCACTCTCTGTTATTATTACTCCCAGATAATTAAATTTGTCTACTTTTTCAAACATATATCTTTTCCCTAATTATTATTATTTTCCCTATTATATCTAAACTTTTGTTGTTTTTATTATCCTTCTTCTTTGTAATTTCAATGTATTTTGTTTTTTCCTCATTTATCTTTAGTCCTCTCATCCTTCACCTTTCTTCTATCCTATTTATGGCTTTTTTGAGGTTCTCTTTTGCTCTTGCAATCACTGCTACATCATCCGCATAGGCCAAGCATTGGCAGGTTTGTTGGCATATCGTTCCAATTGTTTTTAGTTCTGACTCCCGGATTATCTTCTCTAGTATCAAATTAAATAGATATATCGACACTGGATCCCCCTGTCTTAATCCTCTCTTCACCTTAAACTTCCCCTCAACCATCACTTTTCTGTGTCATTCAGGGTCATTCTCACCATGCGAATCAATTTACTGGGAATTTTTAGTTCTTCCATTATCTTGTAGAGTCCTTCTCTATTTACAAAGTCAAATGCTTCTCTGAAATCCACAAAGACCAAGTATAGCGCCAAATTTTGTTGGATTGCCTAACCGAAAATATCTGGTCTGTAACCAATCTATTTTTCCTGAATCCACACTGGTACTCTTCCAGAATAGATTCGGCTTCTCTTCTAGTCTGTTTTTGATAGTCAGCACTACTATCTTGTACATGACATCCAGTAAGGCTATTGGTCTATAATTAGCACATATAGTTTTCTCTCCTTTTTTGTATATTGGACAAATGAGCGACTCTCTCCAGCTCACTGGCATCTTTTCTGTTTCCCATATTTCTTGCACCAACCGGTATATTTCATTTCTAGATCTACCCCTCCAGCTTTTATCATTTCTGCTATTATACAACTTCCACCCGGGGCCTTATTTTTTTGGGTTCTGCGTATTTCTCTTATTTTTTCTTTGCAGGGTTTGTTTGTTCCCTCCTGCTCTTCAGTTAATTTTGCTTCCTATTTCTCATTCAACTCCTCATTTTCATCTCCATTTAATGTTTCTTTAAGTGACATCTGTATCCTGTATCGACCACCAAGTGATACCAATTTTCGAACACTTTTCGCTTCTCTTGCAGACACCATCGATCATTTACAAAGTAACTATCCAAGTGCCGAAATTGCCATCCTGGGCGACTTTAATGTCCACAATATCAACTGGCTCAAATATTCAAATACTACCGACGAACAAGGTCGTGAAGCTGAATCATTCTCAATCAGTTATGGCTTAACTCAGCTTATTGACGAACCAACACGGATCCCTGATCGAGATGGGGAGTTCGCCAGTCTTCTTGATCTCTTTTTAACCACCAATCCGGAGATTTACACGGTCACCGTAAATCCACCGTTAGGTTCTTCCGACCATAAACTGCTTTCGACATCGAGTATCCTGCCAATCAGTGACAGAGAGGCGCCTAGGCCGCGCAAGATTTGGCACTACAAATCTGCTAAATGGGAAGATCTCATGGAATACTTTCGAACTTTTTCCTTGGATGGACGTTTGTTTTCGATCCGATAACCCATCTGACTGCGCCAGGGAGGTCTCCGATGTTATTTTGGCTGGTATGGAAGCTTACATCCCTTTTTCGAAGAAATGCTCCTCCAACGGCAAGCCTTGGTTCGACCGAAAATGCAAAGAAGCTGTTGCTTCTAAACATATTGCCTACCGACAATGGCGTGAAAATCCTAACACCTTAAATCGAAACATCTTTGTTCATGCCCGGAACAGATGCAAGGGAATTATCGACGAAACCAAGGAGGCACACAATCAACGAATTAGAAACAAACTTCTCGCTTGTCCCAACAATTCCAGGTCCTTTTGGGCAGTCGCTAAGGCAGTTAGTCAAAATTTTACCAAATCCACCATACCACCACTCACACGGCCAGATAATTCCATTGCAACCACACCTGTTGAGAGAGCGAACTTGTTGGCTGAACTCTTTGCTTCACATTCTACTGTCGATTTCCAAGGAAAAACACCACCTACTATTCCTATATTGCAGTCAAGGATGCCCGATGTTGTCTTCAGACAGCGCATCATAAAGCGTATTTTAATGAAGCTAGACACCAAAAAGGCTTCTGGCGCTGACGGAATACCTGCCATAGTTCTCAAAAACTGTGCAAGGGAACTAACACCAGTTTTCTGTAGACTTTTTAACCTATCCTACAGAAAGGGAATATTTCCGTCCTGCTGGAAATGTGCCACGGTTCAGCCGATACCTAAAAAAGGTAAGAAGACCTTGCCAAATAACTACCGACCAGTTGCACTGCTTTCAATAATATCGAAAGTCATGGAAAAGGTTATCAATGAGCATCTTCTAAAATATCTTGAACGATTCAATATTATTAGCGATCACCAATATGGTTTTCGTAAAACATAGATCAACAGGAGATCTTCTGACTTATGTAACACATGTTTGGAACAACGCAATTGAACACTTTGGAGAATCTCGAGCGGTTGCTCTTGACATATCCAAGGCATTCGACCGTGTTTGTCACGATGGACTGTTGGCTAAGTTGCGCTCTTATGGTATGTCTGAAAGGTTCTGTTTGTGGCTCTCATGTTTCCTCAGAGAGCGTTCTTTACGAGTGGCGGTCGACGGATTTCTTTCTAACACCCTCACTATCAACGCCGGTGTGCCCCAGGGCTCCATACTGTCTCCTACTCTCTTTCTCATTTACATTAACGATCTGCTGGAAAAGACCGGGAATCCAATCTATAGCTTTGCAGATGACAGTACGCTTGTCTCTTCATTCACCTTGAACGCTCGGACATCGGCTGCTCAGGCGAATATCCGCAGACAGCAGGAGGTCATTCAGCTTAACAAAGACCTGGAAGAAATTCTATCTTGGGGTGACAGTAACCAAGTGGAATTTAACGCTACAAAAACCCAAGCGGCAGTTTTTTCTAAAAAAGTTAACGTTGCTGAACCCGACATAGTTATGTCGGGCACTCCATTCCCCTAGCATCGTCGCTCAATTTGTTGGGCGTTAGTTTGGGAGCAAATATGTCTTGGCATGAACATGTTGCAGGCATAGCAAGGAGAGCTTCTCAAAAGTTGGGAATATTATTTAGAACCAGAAAGCTTTACACCCCACAGCAACTGTTAATTCTTTACAAAGCCCAAATTCGACCAACTATGGAATACTGCTCCCACGTTTGGGGCTCCGCTCCCAAACATACACTGCATTTGTTGGATTCTGTTCAGAGAAGAGCGGTCCGTCTGATTGGGGACCCGGAATTGACCGGCGGCCTTGATTCGCTGGAACATCGAAGAACGGTTGGCGACTTGAGTCTGTTCTACAAGTATTTTCATGGAAAGTGTTCGAAGATGTAGCCCGCTTAATTCCTCTCAAAGCGGTGCATGTTAGAAATACACGTCGCGCTGGTGCTTCGCATCCGTATGAGGTTCAGCTTGTTACTCCGCGTACGACGCTTTTCAAGCAATCTTTTATATGGAGAACGTCATCCCTTTGGAATAATTTGCCCAGCGCTGTGTTTCCCACCGAGTACAATTTACAGCGATTCAAGAACAACGTGAATCGCTTTTTCCGCACTCGTGCCGCTCCTGGAGCGCTTTAGGGACTTCCCTGCAGCACGTGTGCTAGACCAATAAAAAAAAAAAAAAAAAAAAAAAAAAAAAAAGTACTCCGCCCATCTATTCAGTCTTTCTGCCAAGCTTACTGCTAAACTTCCATCTTTTTTCCTACATATTAGCATTTTGTCTCTGTTTATTCCCTTTGTATTTTATAAAAAAAAAAAACATGTAAATCGGATAAGTGGTTCTTGAGTGCTAAACGCACTAATGGACAGACAGACAGAGAGACGTTACGTTTTATATATATTACATAGATTATTATTATTATATAACCTGGCTAGATAACGTAGGTATGAATTAAAAAAAAAACACGTAAATCGGATAAGTAGTTCTCGAGTGATAAGCGCACTAATCGACAGACAGACAAAGAGACGTTGCATTTTATATATATTATAGAAGATTATAGATAACCTGGCCAGAGAATAAATGTATGAATTTAAAATAAAAAAAACACGTAAATCGGATAAGTGGTTCTCGAGAGATAAGCGCGCTAACGGACAGACAGAAAGACAGAGAGACGTTGCATTTTATATATATTACAGATATTCTTTGCTATATGATATTGTTTCCTATTTAATGGTTCAGGCAGTATATTCCAAGATAACACGCTAGCGGTAAACTTTTTTTCCGACTTGATTCACTATTATCGTCACTGCTTATTCGTTAAGTTATCTAACGTAATAAATTATAGCCTATAACCTGGCCAGAGAACATATGTATGTTTTAAAAAAAAGCACGTAAATCGGATAAGTGGTTCTCCAGTGATAAGCGCACTAACGGACAGACAGACAGGCAGATAGACTGACAGACAGATAGACAGACGTTGCATCTTATATATATTATAGATTGATGTTTTTTTGTAGCATAGTGTCAATAAATTCTGGACAATCTTTATTTGGGATATTGGAGAATAGGTTTGTTACATCGAATGAAACCAGATGGGAATTATTTGGAATGAAGATGTTTTTAAGTTTATTGGTAAGGTCAATCAACTCTTTAGATCAAATTTATTGATTTGCAAGGTGACTATTTAGATAAATAAAAAAAGTCCTGTAATATTGCATTTTTTTTGTTAGACCGAGGACTTTTGGAACGATCCTCGTATATGAAACCATCTTTTATCGAGAAATGCCGTCCCTTCAAAACAAAAACAAGGGTGATTTTTTTTAAGAGGAGATATTAAGGGCCAGGATGAAAATGTAAATATATTGGATTTACATTTTTTTCTTTATCCGGCAGAGCTATGATAAATAAATCTCTTTATATCTCCATAAAGTAAATTTGTCATCCGTTTTCTCGTCGCGTCGTTTATAGGAGAGGGAGTGGTTATCCGTGTTGATCCCACTCTTGGAGCCGTGCTCCTAAATATATTTTGATGGTTGACAGCCATAAACAACAGAAATCTTGACTCTTTAAAACATGTACCTCCTCCACGGATATCGAACATGAATGTAATTTTTTTACGCTATAAGTTATGCAAGTTTAATAGCATCTAGTAACTCATTGATTTGGAGCATTTTTTTGGGTTTGTGTTAGTACTGTCTACGGGTCTTTAACTACTCCATGGGGTGCAAAGGCCAGAGACTTTTAAAGAAAATCGATTTTATTCAACATAGAGTTCAAGAGTGATTTATTCCAGCGATCTTCCAACATTTGGATACCTTTCATATAGTACGATTTATCGAGTTCTCTAAAATAGGCCTCAGTTTACCATTCGGCTTCTTCCTTGGAGCCGAAACTCTTTCCTTGGAGTCACCTTTTCAAATTTGAAAAGAGGTAATAATCGCTGGGGGCCAAATCTGGTGAATACGGTGGATAAGGAAGCAATTCCAATTAGTCCAATTTTACTACAGTTTTTTTGGACTTGTGAGCTGGTGTATTATGTCGGTAAAAACAACACTTTTTTCTTCGCCAAATGCAGCATTTTTTTCTCTGATCTCACCATTCAAATGGTCAAATAAATTAACGTAATAGTCTCCGGTGATTGTTCGCCCCTTCTCAAGGTAGTCGATCAGTATTATTCCATGCGCGTTCCAAAAAACCATTTCAGCTTATGTTTGTATTTTTGGACGCTTCGGTCGGTTTCATGCGATTTCAGCCACTCTGCGGACTGCCTGTTGGACGCAGGCGTGTACTGGTGGATTCTTGTTTTCTCCATTGTTACCAATCGACGAAAAAACTCCTTTGGATTACGCCGAAACAGTGCCAAACAGCGTTCCGAATTTTCGACACGATACTGTTTTTGAATAATCGTGAGAGTTCGCGAGACCCATCGCTTTGTCATATGCAAATATTCATGCAAAATATGCCTCACGCGTTCTGTTGATATCTTCACGATGTGAGCTATATCTCTCACTTTAACTTTGCGATCATTCACAAGAATATGGTGGACTTTTTGTGTTTTTTAAGGCGAGTGCTTCATTTGGACGTCCAGAACGTGATGCATCATCGGTGCTTGTACGATCGCATTTAAGTTCACTAAACCACCGATATATAGTTGCTTTCGACGGGGCTGATGTGTCATAACACTTCTCAAGCCATTCTTGAGTTCTGGCTGTATTTTTCCTCATCAAAACGCAATGTTTAATCAACACACGAAATTCTTTTTGTTCCATCGTTTTGCAAAAATCAAGAGTAGCGTCACTCAAACAGCTGTAACTCGCAAACTAATAGACAAAATATCATGAAAACTTTACAGGAATCTTCTGAGAGATGACACTAAGTGAAAATCATATGGGTTTTTTATTTGTGCTGGCCATCTCTTGAAAAGTCTCGAGACTTTTCACCCCATGTAAGTACGAATGTCAAAAAAATTATAAATTAATTACTATGAGAAAATCGTAACTATAAATATATTTTTAGTGTTTGTGGATAAACAGAAGTGAAAAAAGCTGAAAATACCGACTTGCTCATAAAAGAAAATAAAGAAAAACTGTAAAAAATGTGAACAATATGAAATTAACATCTAATCTATAATATATTTAAAATGCAACATTTCTCTATCTGTCTGTCTGTCTCTCCGTTAGTACGCTTATCACTGGAGAACCATCGATTTTCGTGCCTTTTTTTTTTAAACCATTGATATGTTCTCTGGCCAGGTTATAGGCTATATTTTATTACATTAGATAACATAAGGAATGAGCAGTGACGGTAATAGTGACTCAAGTCGGAAAAAAAAAAAAGTTTGCCGCTAGCGCGTTCTATTGTAATACACTGCCTAAACCATTAAATATGGAACAATATCATATAGCAAAGAATATCTATATTATATATAAAATGCAACGTCTCTCTCTCTGTCTGTCTGACTATCGGTTAGTGCGCTTATTACTCAAGAACCACTTATCCGATTTAGGTGTTTTTTTTCTAATTCATACATTTGTTCTCTGGCCAGGTTACCTATGATCTTCTATAATATATATAAAATGCAACGTCTCTCTGTCTATCTGTCCGTTAGTGTGCTTATCACTCGAGAATTACTTATCCGATTTACATGTTTTTTTTTAAATTCATATATATGTTCTCTTTCTAGGTTAGTGAGTATAATAATAATCTATAATCTATAATATAATATAAAATGCAACGTCTTTCCGTCTGTCTGTCCGTTAGTGCGCTTATCACTCGATAACAACTTATCCGATTTAAGTTTTTTTTTTTTTTTAGATTTAAATATATTTTCTCTGGCGATATATTTTATTACGTTAGGTAATATAAGAAATAAGCAGTGACGATAATAGCGAATCAAGTAGGAAAAAAGTTTGCCGTTTAGCGCACTCTCTTGCAATACGCTGCATCAACCGTTAACTATGGAGCAATATCATGTAACAAAGAATACAATATATAAATAAAATGGCAACATCTCTCTGTCTGGCCGTTAGTGCGCTTATCACTGGATCCGATTTACGTGTTTTTTTTTTTTAATTCATACATATGTTTTTCTGGCCAGGTTATATAATATTAATAATATATATAAAACGCAAGGTATCTATCTCTGTCTGTCCGTTAGTGCGCTTATCACTGGAGAATCACTTATCCGATTTACGTGCTTTTTTTTAAAACATACATTATTTTCTCTGGCCAAATTATCTATAATATATATAAATCTATAATATATATATATATTATATATATATATATATATAATATATATATATATATATATATATAGTATATATATATATATATGTATATATATATATATATATATATATATTTATATATATATATATATATATATATATTTATATATTTTATATACATATATATATATATATATATATATATATATATATATTATATATATATATATATATATATATATATATATAATATATATATATATATATATGTATATATATATATATAGTATATATATATATATATATATATTATATATTTATATATATATATATATATATATGTATATATATATATATATATATACTCATAAATATATATATATATATATATTATATATATATATATATATTTATATATATATATATATATTACTATGACTACTATATATATATATATATATATAATATATATATATAATATATATATATATATATATATATATATATTATATATATATATATATATATATATATATATATATATATATATATATATATATATATACATATATATATATATATATATATATATATATATATATATATATATATATATGTATATAAAATGGAACGTCTCTCTGATTATCTGTCAGTCTGT
>CM032455.1:20243680-20306291 GCA_019049505.1 Pachyrhynchus sulphureomaculatus | reverse complement strand
AAAATCGATTTTATTCAACATAGAGTTCAAGAGTGATTTATTCCAGCGATCTTCCAACATTTGGATACCTTTCATATAGTACGATTTATCGAGTTCTCTAAAATAGGCCTCAGTTTACCATTCGCTTCTTCCTTGGAGCCGAAACTCTTTCCTTGGAGTCACCTTTTCAAATTTGAAAAGAGGTAATAATCGCTGGGGGCCAAATCTGGTGAATACGGTGGATAAGGAAGCAATTCCAATTAGTCCAATTTTACTACAGTTTTTTTGGACTTGTGAGCTGGTGTATATGTCGGTAAAAACAACACTTTTTTCTTCGCCAAATGCGGCACATTTTTTTTCTCTGATCTCTCCATTCAAATGGTCTAATAAATTAACGTAATAGTCTCTGGTGATTGTTCGCCCTTCTCAAGGTAGTCGATCAGTATTATTCCATGCGCGTTCCAAAAACCATTTCAGCTTATGTTTGTATTTTTGGACGCTTCGGTCGGTTTCATGCGATTTCAGCCACTCTGCGGACTGCCTGTTGGACGCAGGCGTGTACTGGTGGATTCTTGTTTTCTCCATTGTTACCAATCGACGAAAAAAACTCCTTTGGATTACGCCGAAACAGTGCCAAACAGCGTTCCGAATTTTCGACACGATACTGTTTTTGAATAATCGTGAGAGTTCGCGAGACCCATCGCTTTGTCATATGCAAATATTCATGCAAAATATGCCTCACGCGTTCTGTTGATATCTTCACGATGTGAGCTATCTCTCTCACTTTAACTTTGCGATCATTCACAAGAATATGGTGGACTTTTTGTTTTTTTAAGGCGAGTGCTTCATTTGGACGTCCAGAACGTGATGCATCATCGGTGCTTGTACGATCGCATTTAAGTTCACTAAACCACCGATATATAGTTGCTTTCGACGGGGCTGATGTGTCATAACACTTCTCAAGCCATTCTTGAGTTCTGGCTGTATTTTTCCTCATCAAAACGCAATGTTTAATCAACACACACGAAATTCTTTTTGTTCCATCGTTTTGCAAAAATCAAGAGTAGCGTCACTCAAACAGCTGTAACTCGCAAACTAATAGACAAAATATCATGAAAACTTTACAGGAATCTTCTGAGAGATGACACTAAGTGAAAATCATATGGGTTTTTTATTTGTGCTGCCATCTCTTGAAAAGTCTCGAGACTTTTCACCCCATGTTAGTACGAATGTCAAAAAAATTATAAATTAATTACTATGAGAAAATCGTAACTATAAATATATTTTTAGTGTTTGTGGATAAACAGAAGTGAAAAAAGCTGAAAAATACCGACTTGCTCATAAAAGAAAATAAAGAAAAACTGTAAAAAAAATGTGAACAATATGAAATTAACATCTAATCTATAATATATTTAAAATGCAACATTTCTCTATCTGTCTGTCTGTCTCTCCGTTAGTACGCTTATCACTGGAGAACCATCGATTTTCGTGCCTTTTTTTTTAAACCATTGATATGTTCTCTGGCCAGGTTATAGGCTATATTTTATTACATTAGATAACATAAGGAATGAGCAGTGACGGTAATAGTGACTCAAGTCGGAAAAAAGTTTGCCGCTAGCGCGTTCTCTTGTAATACACTGCCTAAACCATTAAATATGGAACAATATCATATAGCAAAGAATATCTATATTATATATAAAATGCAACGTACTCTCTCTCTCTGTCTGTCTGACTATCGGTTAGTGCGCTTATTACTCAAGAACCACTTATCCGATTTAGGTGTTTTTTTTTCTAATTCATACATTTGTTCTCTGGCCAGGTTACCTATGATCTTCTATAATATATATAAAATGCAACGTCTCTCTGTCTATCTGTCCGTTAGTGTGCTTATCACTCGAGAATTACTTATCCGATTTACATGTTTTTTTTTAAATTCATATATATGTTCTCTTTCTAGGTTACGTGAGTATAATAATAATCTATAATCTATAATATATATAAAATGCAACGTCTTTCCGTCTGTCTGTCCGTTAGTGCGCTTTATCACTCGATAACAACTTATCCGATTTAAGTTTTTTTTTTTTTTTAGATTTAAATATATTTTCTCTGGCGATATATTTTATTACGTTAGGTAATATAAGAAATAAGCAGTGACGATAATAGCGAATCAAGTAGGAAAAAAGTTTGCCGTTAGCGCACTCTCTTGCAATACGCTGCATCAACCGTTAACTATGGAGCAATATCATGTAACAAAGAATACAATATATATAAAATGCAACATCTCTCTGTCTGGCCGTTAGTGCGCTTATCACTGGATCCGATTTACGTGTTTTTTTTTTAATTCATACATATGTTTTCTGGCCAGGTTATATAATATTAATAATATATATAAAACGCAAGGTATCTATCTCTGTCTGTCCGTTAGTGCGCTTATCACTGGAGAATCACTTATCCGATTTACGTGCTTTTTTTTAAAACATACATATTTTCTCTGGCCAAATTATCTATAATATATATAAATCTATAATATATATATATATATATATTATATATATATATATATATATATATATATATATATATATATATGTATATATATATATATATATGTATATATATATATATATATATATATAATATATATATATTATATATATATATATATATATTTTATATACATATATATATATATATATATATATATATATATTATATATATATATATATATATATATATATATATATATATATATATATATATATATATATATGTATATATATATATATGTATATTATATATATATATATAATATATATATATATATATATATATATATATATGTATATATATATATATATATATACTCATATATATATATATATATATATATATATATATATATATATATATATATATATATATATATACATATATATATATATATATATATTATATATATATATATATATATATATATATATACATATATATATATATATATATATATATATATATATATATATATATATATATATATATATATATATATACATATATATATATATATATATATATATCTATATATATATATATATATATATATATGTATATAAAATGGAACGTCTCTCTGATTATCTGTCAGTCTGTCCATTAGTGCACTTATCATTGGAGAACCACTTATCCGATTTACGTGCTTTTTTTAAACATACATATGTTCTCTGGCCAGGTTATAGGCTATATTTTATTACCTTAGATAACATCAAACGTCACAACAGTGACGAAAATAGCGAATCAAGTCGAAAAAATGTTTGCCCCTAGGGAATTCTCTTGCAATACACTGCCTAAACCATTAAATATGGAACAATATCATGTAGCAAAGAATAGCTATATCTATAATATATATATATATATATATATATATATATATATATATATATATATATATGTATATATATATATATATATATATATATATATATATATATATATATATATATAATGCAACATCTCTGTCTGTCCGTTAGTGCGCTTATCACTCGAGAACCACTAATCCGATTTACGTATGTTCTCTGACCAGGTTATAGGATATATTTTATTACATTAGGTAACATAAGGTAACATAAGGAATAAGTAGTGACGATAATAGTGAATCAAGTCGGAAAAAAAGTTTGCCGCTAACGCGTTCTCTTGCAATACACTGCCTAAACCGTTAAATATGGAACAATATCATGTAACAAAGAATATATATATATATATATATATATATATATATATATATATATAAATATATATATATATATATATATATATATATATATATATATATATACATATATATAATGCAACGTCTCTCTGTCTATGTGTCTGTCCGTTAGTGTGCTTATGCCTTGAGAATCACTTATTCGATTTACATGTTTTTTTTTAATTCATATATTTGTTCTCTGGGCAGGTTATCTATAATATTCTATAATATATATGAAATGCAATGTCTCTCTGTCTGTTTGTCCGTTAGTGCGCTTATCACTCGAGAACCACTTATCCGATTTATGAGTTTTTTTTTTAATTCATACATTTGTTCTCTGGCCAGGTTATCTATAATCTTCTATAATATATATAAAATGCAACGTCTCTCTGCTTGTCTCTCTGTCCGTTAATGCGCTTATCACTGAGAACCACTTCTCCGTTTACGAGTTTTTTTTACACATACATATGTTCGCTGGCCAGGTTATAGGATATATTTTATTACGTTAGATTATATAAGAAATAAGCAGTGACGATAATAGTGAATAAAGTCGGAAAAAAGTTTGCCGTTAGCGCACTCTCTTGCAATACACTACCTAAACCGTTAAATATGGAACAATCTCATGTAACAAAGAATACAATATCTATAAAATGCAACGCCTCTCTGACTGTCTGTCTGTCTGTTAGTGCGCTTATCACTTGAGAACCACTTATCTGATTTACGTGTTTTTTTTTTAATTCATACATATGTTCTCTGGCCAGGTTATATAATAACAATAATAATAGTCTATATAATATATATAAAACGCAATGTCCCTCTGTCTCTCTGTCTGTCCGTTAGTGTGCTTATCATTCGAGAACCACTTATCCGATTTACGTGTTTTTTTTTTTTAATTCCTTACTTAATATTTACCAAAAAAATCTATAATATATAGAACGCAACGTCTCTCTGTCTGTCTGTCCGTAGTGTGCTTAGCACTCAAGAACCACTTATCCGATTTACGTGTTTTTTTATAAAATACATATGTTCTCTGGCCAGGTTATAGAATCTATTTTATTACGTTAGGTAACATAAGGAATAAGCAATGACGATAATAGTGAATCAAATACACGCGAGCGGAGCCGCGGGCACGGCTAGTATTAGTATAAATGAAAAACAAACTTTGTCAATGAAGTCTATATACATTTTTTTTTCATTTAGCGTAAGCCCGGTTTTATAGTCGTTACTACATTATCAAACTCAATTGCGTGTGATAATGGAGCAACTTCTACGAAAACGGCGGTCACGCTTGTTATATATTCAAATTTTTAAAAATTCAGTTTTATTCTCTATACTTCTAAGAATTATTAAAAAAATATATTAAGAAAATTCCATTCCATTACAGAGTTATAGCATTAAATGTGACCTGGCGTCAGATTGGGACCGCTACCTGTCTCAATGCCGCGCCTCTCGTAGCTGCGTTTCAGATTTCTTTTGTCAACCGGTTTCTTTTGAAGATAAAGTCGCTAAATTTTGCATCCATTAGTGGAGTTTATCAAGTTGCAAGAAGAAGGCGGCATACAGTACAAAGCTGGAATGAGAGACTAGCCGTAAGTTCACTTTTTATCTACCCGAAACTTTAAACGCGTTTTTTATCGAAACTATGTTTTCACGCACTCTCTGCAATTTTTAACATTTATTAACCTTTCGAGAGGTTTTTTTTAAATTTTTCTAATAGACAACTTTTTTTATAAATAATTAAACATAAATTTTTTGGTCGAAAATTGAAAGACCGTAGTTTTTAATTTTTGAAGAAAAAACCCTTCGACAACTTTTAACCACTACATTACTTTACAAGAATAATTTTTATTTTTGCACATTGGATTATTTTTTTGTCAAGTTATCCTGCAGGCAAGGAGGCGCCATAGTTTTCATCAGTAGTCCATTTAGCCTGATAATAAATATTTAAAACATATTTAAAAAAAAATGGAGTTGAATTTTGGATTGCGTTGTGTGTACATGTGAATCGAACGCCCGGCAATAGTCAACTCGTTCAACGAGCACTATTACGGTAGTGTTTCGAGTTATTTAATTATTTTGTCGATTGCAAACGGGAGGGACTAGAAATAAAGTAGAGCGTAATGTTAGATTAAGACAATAAGTAAAAAAAAATGGAGATTTATGAGAATAATTTTGTTAAATTGTATGAAGCTAGCGAAACGATAAGCAACGACCTTGATCATTTTACTGTTTACGGTGATAAGAATTATAAACAAAAATTTTTTTCTTTTTCTCCAGTGTTTGAAAATGGAATAGACGAGGAACACACGTAAAGTTTTTATAACAGAGAGAACAGTGGATAGCGATGACTATACCTCAGGAGACTCGAAAAGAGGAAGAGTCGAAGAAAGAGAAGAGCCAATGAGATTATTTAAGAAGAGTAAAAGCACCACCGAAAGAGAAAAACGAAAGAGTAGATAAGATAGATAATTTGATAGAAATGATCAGTAAGTTAATGTCAGATATAAAGGATATAAAATAAGATCAGAAGAGATACCAACAAGAGTTGAAGGAACTAAGAAAGAAGAACGAAGTATTGAAAGAGGAAAATAAGATAATTAGAGAAAACATGAGAAGTATGGATTTGAAGATGAGTAGACTGGAAAAAGACAACGTAAGGAATAATATTGTAATATCGGGAATGAGATTTGAAACGAATAGCCAACCAGATCTAAAAATGTAGAACATTTTATGGAGAGGAGTGTAGATACAAAAGTACAGATTAAAGATGTCATAAAAATAGGAGCGACTATATACAAGATAGAACTTGGAAACACGAGAGATCAGGAAGCTGTAATGAAAAATAAAAATAAAGTGAGAAACTTAAAAGAGAGAGTTTATATAAACAGCGATTTAACAAAAGATGAACGGTAAATTCAAAAGAACTTGAAGCATATAGCAGAGAATGAGAAGAAAGAATGGAAAAAGGGTGAAAATATCAAAAAATCTTAATCGAAGAAAGAGAATATAAATGGGACAATGAGGAAGAAAAACTGAAAGAACAAACAAAGAATACTACGACCATCAAGTCAAAAAACTGAGAAAAAGGAGAGAGATAGGTATAATTGACGACGACCCTGGCAAAGAAAAAGGATACGGAAAAGAGGACTAGTAAAATGAATACAAATAAAAAGATAATCAAAGAAATAGATACGAAGAAAGAAATGGGAAATAACTATCGAGTTTTTTAGATTGAGAACACGGAATAAAAGGGGTATAAACGGAAAGAGGATGAACTGACAGAAGAAGAACAAATGCACTATGTAGGAATCACTGAAACAGAAAGGAAAAGAAATGGATGCAAAAAAATTAGAAGGGAAAGCATACACAAATCAACATAGAGACATAATACCGGAACAAGATACAGAACTCATAAAAAAAAAGAAGAAACTAATTCAGAAGAAACAAAAGAGGCAATTGGCAATTTAAACAGGATGGAAGGATATAGAAGGAAACATGGAAAAGACAGATATAGAATAACTTAATTCCACGGGCCCTACACTCCTCAAGGGGTAGAAAGGCATAAGGATTAAGCAAGTAAATAAGTTAAAAAAAATTCTTATAATTTAAATTCCAATAAAAATATATAATCGCCATTCTTTTATATTATTCACTTAATAACCTTTAAAAATATTTTTTAGTGTTCCGTACGGAACACTTATAAGATCACTTCTGTGTCCGTCCGTCTGTCACCCGATTTTCTCCGAAACAATTTACCATAACCTAGAAAGTTGAAATTTGGTACTAATATAGGAATTGATGGCCCAATCAGAGCCGTGTAGTTTTGAAAGTTAAATTTTGGCTTAAGAGGTTAGTTTTGGTGGTTGAAATCGGAAGTGAAAAAAAAAATTTTTTTTATATCGAGTGGGGGTGTCAAATTAAAGATTGTAAAAACACGAGTTCAAAAGTATATATAATGTAATATTTGCCCACAGTTTTCTTTGTATTATTTTTAAAAAATCGCGGAAAACCACTGCCGCCATTATCTCGAAAAGTACTGATAAAAAATTTTGAAAAAATTCTGGAATATTCTCCACAGGGTGTAGATTGAACGAAAATTATCACGAGTGCATTACCTTTAATAATTTATTTATATTTATATTTAAATTTTTATTTTAAAAGCAATTAACGTACCGAAGACTAATTGCGCAAGTTCAACTTACACTTAACCGGTTATTTTAAATATACATGTTTTTTTGCAGCGCCCAGATGTATGTAACCCCTTATAAAGAATGCTGAAAAAATGAATATGGCATTAGCAAGTTTATCTGATGCAAAAAGACAGGAAATTCAAACAATAATCAATGAAATAGTTCAATATAAAATTCCTGATGAGAATAGTATAGTTTCATTGAGAGAATTAGTTAGAAATCTGAAATGCACCGGCTGCAAAAGTCTTTTAGATATGGAACAATTGAGTGATTCCAAAAGGGAAGGGCTCCATTCAAAGTTCAAAATAAAATGTGACAACCGTACTAAATGTAATTTAGTAAATACTGAAGTGATAAGAAACCAAGTCTCTGATATTAATTAATATGCTACTTATTTATGTTGTATGCTAATAATTATTTGATTTATTATCAATATTGACTTTTCATTTACGATAATCCATATTTTTTCTATATCTGTGAGCTATACGCATTTATTAAAATCAGCTGTGCGTTTGACGGTATTTCAAACTTCCCGCGCAGCGTGAAGTTGCCAAGTTATACGACGAAAAGTGAAAACGATCAAAAGGAGCTTACTTTCAACATTTTTTATATAAAAAAAACGAATACCACTTGCTATAATTTTCTATACAGAAAAATAACACTTGGGCTGAAAGTTTTTAGTCTACTTAAAATAGATTTTTTTTGCAAAATTCTACTTTATTCATCAACATAGTCTGCTTTAAGAGTGATACAATCAGTCCGACCCTTTCTAACATTTCTATATATTTCTTGTATTTGTCTTTGCCTTCAAAAGAGGCCTCAGTTTCGGCGATAACTTCTTCATTGGAGCCAAATCTCTCCCGTGAGCATTTTTTGAGGTCTACGAATAGATAATAGTCGCTGGGGGCCAAATCTGGAGAATACGGTGGACGAGGAAGCAATTCGAATTTCAATTCATGCAATTTTGCCATCGTAACCAATGACTTGTTACATGGTGCATTGTCTTGATGAAAGAGCACTCTTTTCATCATTGGGGCCGTTTCTTTGCGATTTCTTCATTCAAACGCACTAATAACTTTATATAATATTTACTATTGATGGTTTTTTCCTTCTCAGCATAGTTGATGAAAATTATTCCATGCGCAATCCAAAAAATGGAGGCCAAAACATTCCCAGGCGACTGTTGTGTCTTTGATTGCTTCGTGCGGCTTTCATCGGCTGCTGTCCACTTAGCTGCCTGCCGATTTGATTCCAGTGTGTAGTGGTGGATCCATGTTTCATTCCATTGTCACATATCGCGTGAAAAAATCCTTTTTATTGCTCTTAAACAGGTCCAAACAGCGTTCAGAATCATCAACACGTTGTTCTGTTTGGTCCACTGTAAGCAAACGCAGTACCCATTGATCATGCAAAATATGACCAACCAGTTCTTTTGATATCTTTAGAGTGTCAGCTATCTCACGCAATTTCACTTTACGGTCATCCAAAACAATGTTGCGGATTTTTTTTATATTTTCCGGTATAACCACCTCATTTGGGCGTCCAGAGCAGACAGCATCATTTGTGTCTGTACAACCGCATTTAAATTCAATATGCCAGTAAATGAAGAGTAATTTTCCAGGGGCAGAGTCCCCTTAACACTTATCAAGGCATTGCTTTGCTTGAACGGTATTTCTTCCCGTTAAAGAACAGTTAATCGACACATGAACTTCGATTTTTTTTCCATTGTTTTTAAAAACATCAAAAGTAGCGTCACTAAAACCACTGTAACTTGTAAAACTAATCGTCGAAAGGTCATGAAATTTTGAGACGTAATTTGTCATATTTTTAATTAATAATAGTTTTTCAAACAATCTTAATAAAATTACCATTGTTATATAATAAATCATCCGTTTCAACACAGGTTGGGGTAGGGTTCGTATGTTAAAAATGCAAATTTTTGACAGCCAATATTTACAAATTTAGTGCCGTAAGGAGTATAGAAATTTTTTCTACGTCAAGGGTGTCCCAAAATTCACGCAAGATTTGAATTTGGCTTCATTTGTATGGTAAGATGTTGCCAACAAAACAAAAAACACAGCATGACAGCTGACAGTTGGGTTATTAAAAAATGGAGCGCTACACGAAAGAACAACGTGTTTTCATTGTTGAGCAATATTTTAAAAATAATGAAAGTTTGGCAGCTACAGTTCGGAATTTTCGTACAAAATATGGTCGGAATAGTGATTTAACCTCATCAACTGTGAAGAGATTAATCGAAAAATTCAGGAAGACTGGATCAATTAGTGATCTTAAACGCTCTGGACGTCCTTCAACAAGTCGTTCGACACAAAACATTGAAGCAGTTCGTGAGAGTATTGCTGAGGCTCCAGGAACAACTATTCGGCACCGTGGTCAAGAATTGGACATTTCGAGAAGCTCTCTACAGCGTATTCTGACAAAAGATTTGCATCTTCGTGCTTACAAAGTTCAATTGACTCAAGAACAGAAGCCTACTGACCACGCACAACGAAGAGAGTTCGTTCAATGGATTATGGAACAAGTGGATAATGATTTTTCGAAGAAAATCATCTTCAGCGATGAGGCTCATTTCCATCTTGATGGCTTCGTTAATCGACAAAATGGTCGCATTTGGGGTTTAGACAATCCACAAGTGACTGTTGCGAAACAAATGCATCCACAACATGTCACTGTTTGGTGCGGATTTTGGGCTGGAGGCATCATCGGACCATTCTTCTTCGAAAATGCGGTTGGCCAGGCAACAACAGTTAATGGTGATCGTTATTGCGATATGATAATCCAGTTTTTTGTGCCTAAATTGCAAGATATGGATGTGGACGACATGTGATTTCAACAAGACGGTGCCACATGCCATACAACCCGAGAAATAATTCAATTACTGCATGAGTCATTTCCTGGTCGTGTAATATCCCGTTTTGGTGATCAGAATTGGCCGCCTAGATCATCCGATTTAACGCCGTTGGATTTTTTTCTTTGTGGTCTTTTAAAGTCTAAGGTTTATGCCAACAAGCCGACGACCACCAATGACTTGAAGGAGGAAATTAAATGCTGTATCAATGAAATTCAGCCACATTTATGCAAAGCGGTCATGGAAAATTTCGACAAAAGAGTGCATATGTGTCAGCAAAGCCGTGGAGGCCATTTACCCGATATGTTATTCCATACATAATCCTATACTGTATATTTATGAATCAATAAAAAATTACAATTTTTAATTAAAAACCTGTGTTTTCTATCCAAATTGCTTCTTGCGTGAATTTTGGGATACCCTTTATAAAGGATACTAATAAAGATGTATATTTAAATTTTCTAGATAATCGTAAGAAAATTTATTTTCTTGGGAATGTCCTTAAAGAAAGTTTTAAATATAGTGACTTGTTGCACAAAGAAGGGCTTCAATAAAATATGAACACACAAAATTAAGCGTAAGAATTGACGAATGGGGAAATGTATTTTCCTTGTAAGTTTGGAATTATTTGGTAGCCGCAGACACTTTACAAGAATGTTCTTTGGCATTATTGATGCTTGCTGCTCAGTAGTTGACGGTAATCTGAGAGTTTGTGAGATGTGTGATGATTTATACGTACTTCGAATGGAGGACGTTGGTACCCTGGTGTAGAGTAGCATCTTGATTTTAATGGTCAAGTTAAGGAGCTTTCGCGATGATCGTAGTAATAGGGTTGTTCCGGGGAAAGTTTCCTGAGGGTTGGCAAAAAGAATCACTCTAGTCTGTTAGCCTCGCGTTGAATCTCCTACTACTACTAGATTAATGTCCGATTACCTTTCAAAGACTTCTGCCAGTGAGGACGACGAAGCGTTGCAGCCCTTAACGGAAGAATTATTTTCATTCAGCTAAAAATTTAAGATATTTTGCTTTATAAAAAAACTTGACCAAAACGGAATTCGTATCCCATATCTATGAGTTAAAAATACCAGAGGTAAATTATTTTATATTACAAGAATACCTCGATGCCTTCTTCGACTTCCCCTTCCCAAATCTCCACTGAGACGATAAGCAGTTAACCTCCATACATTACAATATTTAATGTGCCATAAGAATCTTTATTTAATAACAGGCCAAATGCAAGCCGGACTTGCGCAATTAGTATTCCGTACGTTGCGTTGATTGCTTTAAGGAGTTACATACAGCTGGAATTTTCAAAAATTCGATTTTTTTTACAGATTTTTATTCTCTATACTTCTAAGAATTATTCAAAAAAGAAATTTTTAGAAAATTCCATTCCATTAGAAAGTTATAGGTTTAAATGTGACCTGGCGTCGGATTGGAACCGCTATCTGACTCAATTCACTGTCTGCAATATTACTCAATTAATTTTTAAAAATTTTTTAACTTCTCTTTTAAATTTTTACTTTTTCCACAAAATGTCGAGAGGTTTTTTTTTAATTTTTTATATAATTAAACATAACATAATTTTTTTATTTTTGAAAGAAAAAAACCCCTTCGAAAATTTTTAACTACTACATTATTTTTAATTAATCATTAATTTTATTTTTACAGACTGGATTAGTTTTTTGTGAAGATATCCTGCAAACAAAAAGGCGCCATAATTTTTATCAGTGGTCCATTTAACCCTATAAACAATAATTCTTCTTTTCTATTATTCACTTAATAAACTTTATTTTTAAAATATACAGTGTGTCCGAAAAAGTTTTATTACAAATCGAGAAAAAGTTTGTTTTACATATTACAAAAAAATTATTCCTGATAAAAAGTTCTGCATCACATGAAAATCCATAATCAAGCAACAAAAGTTTAAAATACATGATGGTATACAGGGAAAATAAAAAATAATGATCTATAATGAAGAGTAAGGTGTGTTTAAATTTAAATACATAACAAAATATTAATTGAAAATGTTAATAGGAACTAAAAAGTTATGCTCACGTTTAGATTTATGGCCTTCCTAATTAATAATTCAAAAAAACTCTAGTAAAAACACATCAGTAATTGTCGGATTATTTATTGAATAAAGGAAAACCGCGAGCACTACAGAAATGTAGAGTAGATTATAGATATGCCGAGATATTACAATCAATATACGAAAAAAAGCCGAGATGGTGATACAACTACACGAAAAAACCCAAGCAATTTCCATCCAACGGGGCGTTAGACAGGGAGACTCAATGAGCCCTAAGCTGTTCATCAAACGGTGATGCAAGACCTATTTTCGAACCTCATTTGGGACGACAAAGCAGTTATGATAGACGGAAAGAGATTGAATCCTTTGAAGTACGCTGATGACGTGATGTTGATAGCAAACAGCTATGAGGAGTTGTAATCAATGTTGCTGGATGTGAAAAGGGAGTCCGAAAGGATAGGACTGAAGCTAAACAAGGAGAAGAAAAAATCATGACCAACCAGAATGAGAATATGGAAATTATTATCGAGGACTCTGTAATAAAGCGCACCGATGAATACATATCTGGGACAGAGCTGTAGATGCGGGAACACAAGCCAGTCAGAGGAAATAAAAAGACGCATAAGATCAGCGTGGCGGGTTTTCGACAGGCAGAGTGGCATCTTGAAGAACCAAAAAATTGCTTTAAAACTGAGAAGAACAGTTTTCAACCAGTGTGTGCTGCCTGTCCTTACATATGCCGCACAAACATGGTCTATAACAAAAGGTCTGATGGATAAACTAGCTAAGACACAAAGAGCGAAGGAAAGAATAATGTTGAACATTAAATTAAAAGACCGAGTGAGAAATGAAGATATCCCGTCAGAGAACTAAATTAATAGACGTGAATATCATTTTATTTTGAAAATTGTAAATCATTATTTTATTCTTTTCCCTGTAAACCATCAAATATTCTAAACTTTCGATGCTCGATTATGGATTTCCATGTGATGCAGAACTTTTTATCAAGAATAAATTTTTTTGTAATATGTAAGATAAACTGTTTTTTTTTTCATTTGTGTAAAACTTTTTGGGACACATTGTATATACTTCTTGCAGGGCACAGGTATATGTAACCCCTTAATATAAAAATTTCTGTTCCGAAGGTTGAAAATTAATTACTTTATAAAATACCCCTCAAATGAGTTTTCAACAGTTTTTTTCTGATCTTTACTGAAAACTGATGGCCTTGAAGTTTTTTATATACCAGTTAAATTATTAAAGGTCGTGATAGTTTTCGTTTAATCGACACCTTGTGAAGAGTATTCCAGAATTTTTTCAAAATCTTTCGATCAGTAGTTTTCGAGATAAGAGGTGGAGACAGCGATTTTTCGCAATTTTTAATAATAATACAAAGAAAAGTGTGCGCAAGTATTACACTATATATATTTTTGAATTCGTGTTTTTACAAGCCTTCATTTGACACCTCACTCGATAACCTAGTTATTTGTTTTTTTCAATTCCGATTTTACAACCCACCCCCCCCCCCCCCCCCCCCCCCCAAACTAACCCCTTAAGTCAAAATTTAACTTTCAAAACTACATACTTCTGATGATCTGATCAATATTAGAGCCAAATTTCAACTTTCTATGTCGAATAGTTTTAGAGAAAATCGGGTGTGACAGATGGACAGACAGACACCGAAGTGTCTGTCTGTCCGTACGGAACACTAAAAAAGAAATGTAAGAAACGTAAACTGAATAGGTCTTACCAGCACTAAGTTAGAATTCTAAAAAACTTCTGAAAGTCGTATTTTCAAAGTTATTTAGCTTTCGTCTAGACAGAATAAAATAAAACACAATCATTAGTTGTTATACAAGTCAACCTTCCCCTGCGATAAAAAAATGTACGAAATACACGGAAAATTTCGGAAGGGTCGAGGAAACATGAATAATGTTCGAGCACGTTTGCCAACTTTATGTCGATTTCAAGGTTTGCTGCGAATTAAGGTTTTGTTGTTTGTTGGTCAGGAAATAAAAAGAAAATAAATAACCGGTCAAGTGCAAGTTGAACTTGGGCAATTAGTATTTCGTAGGTACGTTGATTAATTCTGAAATAAAAATTTTTGTTACAGAGGTATAAAATGATCAGTGACTTCACAAAACACACCCCAAATGAGTTTTCAACAAAGTTTTTGTTTCCGATCTTTATTGAAAACTGATGACCTTGAAATTTTTGTTTTTTTATATACCAGATATATATATATATATATATATATATATATAATATATATATATATATATATATATATATAAAGATAATGCTCTCGTGATAATTTTCGTTCAATCTACACCCCGTGGAGAATATTCCAGAAATTTTTTCAAAATTTTTGGATCACTACTTTTCGAGATAGAGGAGGGGAAACAACGATTTTCGCGATTTTTTCAAAATATTACAAAGAAAAGTGTGCGCATGTAAGAGATTATATATATTTTTGAACTCGTGTTTTTACAAGCTTTCATTTGACACCCCACTGGATGACCTAGTAAATTTTTAAACTTTCAAAACTTCACGACTTTGATGAGGCCATCAATTTCTATATTAGTACCAAATTTCAACTTTCTACGTCAAATAGTTTAGAAAATCGGGTGTGACTGACGGACAGACAGACGGACGGACGGACAGACAGACACACACACACCGAAGTGATCTTATAAGTGTTCCATTGGACTATGTACTAAGGTAATTGTGCTTTGTTAGCACACCAAAGAATATATTGATGGCAAAAAATGTTCTCGAAACATATTTGTTCAAGAATAGGAGTGGACACGTTCTTACTTGAGAGACTGTAATGGACTCTCTTGACTACTTTAATTCTCCAAACACTTTAACTAACTAAAGTGCATATTGTTAATGTAATCTTTGATAAAAAGAAAATATAAACATGGATCTTTCAATGTGGACGACTTTCATTTAATCAATAGTATGAAATTAGGGGGGGGGGGAGCACGAAACGGGCGTAAAGAACAATAACGGAGAGCGGCTCATAGAACTATGCTCTAATCACAACTTGGTGATAGGAGGAACAATGTTCCCGCACAAGACAATACACAAAGTCACATGGGAATCGCCAGATGGACGGGTCAAAAACCAGATTGATCACATAGCAATTGGCAGAAAGTGGAGAAGATCGATGCTGGACGTACGGGCATACAGAGGAGCCGATGTAGGTAGCGATCACCACCTAATGATCGCACAGATCCAGCTAAAGATTGCAGAAAACCTTGACGGCAGCAACAGAGCAATTAGACCCAAATACAACACAGACCGCCTAAAAAAACCCAACAACCCGCAGAGACTTTGAAGAGTATTTGCAAAATAGTGCTGGCACAGACGTTACCACAGATGACAACGAGGATAAATGGAACAATATTAAGAACGCCCTCATAAAAGCCAGTGAGGAGGTACTGGGAAAGAGAAGGAGACAAACTAAAGAGTGGATATCAGATGACACCTGGCAGAAAATAGACAACCGGAGAGAAATCAAGAACAAGCTAAACAGTAGTGATAGAAAGAGTGAGAGAGACACCTTAAGAGACCAATATAAAGAAGCCAACACTGCCGTCAAAAAAGCAGCCAGACGTGACAAACAAAAATGGGTGTCTACCCATCTGGCCCAGTCAGCACAGTCTGCAGCCGAAGCAAGAAACAACCGTGAGCTATATAGAATAACTGTAAGTGTCTGGCAGGTAGAAACTTTAACCAAGCAACAACAATTTTACATGGGAAAGATGGCGACACAATTTCAAATCCGCTTGATCAACTGAACAGATGGGAGGAGTACTTTGGCGACAGCCTCAGCACCTTACCACCAACAGAAACTCCGACTTCTAAACCACAAGAAAACCTACTGAATATTGAAACCAACGATCCTACTCAAAGCGAAATCAAAAGAGCAATCGGTCAGCTTAAAATGGGGAAAGCTGCGGGTCCAGACGACATCCCGGCTGAACTAATGAAGGCATGTCCGGCCACCGTAACCAGGCTCTTAATTCCAGTAAGAAGGGTACATTATAAAGCTGCCAAAAAAGGGCAACCTGAAAGAATACCGAAACTGGCGGGGCATCACCCTTCTTAACACCATCAACAAAATTATAGCAATCATTATTCTAAACAGGCTTAGCAATACTATAGAACCGACTCTACGAGCAGAGCAAGCCGGTTTCCGCCCCCAGAGGTGATGCATAGACCAGATAAATGCTCTGCGAATAGTCATCGAACAATCTTATGAGTTTAGACCACCTCTCTACCTGATCTTCGTGGATTTTGAAAGAGCATTTGACACCTTGAAGCACACGGCTATATGGGCAGCTTTAAGGGAACGAGGTGTGCCGGAAAAAATAATAAGGATTATTAAAGCACTTTATCATGAAGAAGTAGCTGTAAAGTGATACACAGTAACATGACTAGCAAGGCAATACCTGTCAGAAATGGAGTTAAGCAAGGATGCGTACTATCCCCGCTTTTATTTAATATCGTTCTAGACGAAGTCATGACTAAAACTAACAACACTCAAAGAGGCATAAGATGGGGCCTGACGTCACGTCTGGAAGACCTAGACTATGCGGACGATATCCGCCTTCTATCCCACTCATTAAAGGACGCAAAAGCCAAACTGACTCGATTAGCAGAGGAGGCAGAAAAAGTGGGACTGTGGATTAACAACTCCAAAACAAAAGAGATGAGAATAATGAACAATGAAAATACAACCTTAACTCTAAATAATCACCTAATTGAAAGGGTACAAAGGTTCACGTACCTTGGCAGTATGATAGATACGAACGGAGGGACAGAGGCTGACGTCAAACAAAGAATACTCAAAGCACAGCAAACATTCGGGATTCTCAACAACATCTGGAGGTCCCGCATACTGTCGCCAAACATAAAAATATGCCTGTTCAACACAAATATCAAATCGGTGCTTCTGTACGGCTGTGAAACCTGTAAAGTGACTAAAAGTATTTCCAATCAACTACAAGTGTTTACAAACAAGTGCTTACGCAAAATCTTACGATTATACTGGCCGGACCAGATACCAAACATGGGAACGAGCGAAGCAAACACCGATAGAATACAATATCAAACACAGAAAGTGGGGGTGGCTGGGCCATACCCTTCGCAAACCCACAGGGGATATTGCAAAACAAGCTCTGGATTGGAACCCACAGGGCAGTCGTAGCAGGGGCAGACCGAGACAGGAGTTAAATTCCACTTGGTTACTATCCCCAAGATAGAATTTCTTCCAGGTGTTTGTTAAGTTGAACGACCTCCTGCTGTCTGCGGATATTCGCCTGAGTAGCCGATGTCGAGCGTTCAAAGTGAATGAAGAGATAAGCGTACTGTCATTTGCAAAGCTGTAGATTGGATTCCGGTCTTTTCCAGCAGATCGTTAATGTAAATGAGAAAGAGAGTAGGATATAGTATAGAGCCTTGGAGCACACCGGCGTTGATGGTGAAGGTGTTATTAAGAAATCCGTCGACCGCCACTCGTAAAGAACGCTCTCTGAGGAAACATGAGAGCCACAAATAGAACTTTTCAGACATACCATAAGAGCGTAGCTTAGCGAACAGTCAATCGTGCCAAACACGGTCGAATGCCTTGGATATGTCAAGAGCAACCGCTCGAGATTCTCCAAGTATTCAATTGCGTTGTTTCCAGAGAGAGGTTAAAATGAACCGCTTGATTATGTTGTAGCATCCCATTATACACGAGTCTTTCCAATCCCGCTTAAGATACAGCACCGCCTGTCTTGACGTTAATCCCGGCTTTGCCACTGTTTGGTACAGAATAATACGCTTCGAGCAGAATCTTTTTCGCACATTATTGTGGTCCGTGATCCATTTTTTATCGCCCATAATGAGACGTTTCAAAATGGATCGATTTGGTTTCGTTTCATTAATGTTTCACAGATTAAGCCAATCGAGCTTCCTATGCTATCTAACCTTCAATTGGTTTAAACTAGTTTGGTGATAGATGATTAATTTTCTAGCGATACCCTTTACTTCTTATATACCGGTTTTTCTCAATTTTTTCAATATTTCATCGACTTTTTCTGTGATTGATCGAGCCCTGGAAGGTGCATCTTAGACATCGAAATTTTTTAGATCGAGATAGAGTAACTTCTTTGGCTGATTTTTTGATAAAGCATCTTGTTCGGAAACGCCACAAATTTCTTCAAGATCCTGCGCAGCATTTTTTTCTCTTTATAGTAATAAAAATTGCAAAGTTTTAAAGTCGCCTATATATTTTTTTTAAGCATAGGTCAATCAAAGTTGCTGGTGAGTTATAAGTCTCACGTCAGGTTGGGATTCTTTCAAAGGGTAGTTCCTTTGAGTAGTTTCATTATTTCTACTGTAGTTTTTGTTGGTCCAACCCAAGGATCAGCAATAACTATTCGACTACTTTCATGCCATGGTTCTGTAAGCCGTAGCGCTGTCGCTGTTCCAACATCTAATTCCTATATATATATATATATATATATATATATATATATATATATATATATATATATATATATATATATATATATATATCAATCGGTTTTATAACGTCTTCCGTCTTCCGATGCCTAATTTCCACTCCTCCCGGTTTCTCCATCCCTCCTCCTCCAGATCTCTCTCTAGTACTTCCTTCTTGATTCCTGCTCTCCAGCTTTGGCGTGGTCTTCCTCGCTTTCTTTTTCCATGAGGGTTCCAATTTAAAATCTTTTTAGGTAGTCGGTCTTGTGACATTCTCTGTACATGTCCGTACCATACCCACTGTTGGGTTCTGATTTCGTCCACTATATCGTGCTTTATTTCTAAAGCTTGCCTTATCGTGTCATTTGGTATGCGGTCTTTTCTGGATTTTCTGGCTGCTCGTCTCCAGAAATCCATTTCTGTAGCTTTTTAGTATTTTTTCTGTAGCTTTTAGTATTTTTTCTGTTCTTTCCTTTAATGGCCACACCTGGGAGCTGTAAGTTATTATACTTTTCACTATTGAGTTGTAAATTCTCTTCTTATTTTCAATGGTTATGTTTTGTCCCATAGTATACTATTAAGCATTGCAATCGCTTTTCTTCCTTGGATATTCCTCTCGAATATTGCTTCTTCCAGTGTTCCGTCCCTAGATATTCCCGTTCCCAAATACGTATAACTGGCACAGTGTTTGATGGTGTGTCCCTGTGGCCAGTTTCAAGTCCTGCTGTTGTCCTCCGACGCACATGTACTTGGTCTTTTTAATATTGACTTCTAGGCCCCATTTTTCATATTCCTCCATAAGTTTTCGTGTCATGTATTCCATATCATCGATATCCTGAGCGACTACTACCCTGGTCATCTGCGAATGATAGCGTGTACAATGTAGTATCGTCATCCAGTGGTAATCCCATACTGCTGCATTTCCTTTTCCAGTTCTTCAGTGCACTCTCCAAATCGATTTTAAATAGCGTTGGGGATATACAGCAGCCCTGTTTGAGACCCTTTGTGACCGGGAACCCTGTTGTTATACCATATTTGGTTTTCACACTACTTCTTGCATCTTGGTATAAGGATTTTAACGGCTTTAATTATTTCGGTGCTTACATTACTCTGTTGTAGTGTTTCCCACAATCTCATTAGGGGCACGCTGTCGTAGGCCTTTTTTAAATCAACAAACAAGATATGGACTTCCTGATCAAATGCGGTTTTCTTTTCGTGTCAGTGAGAAGAGATGGTCTATTGTGGATCTTCCTGCTCTAAAGCCTGCCTGTTCTTCAGCGTCTACGTCCGCGTATTCCGTTTCTATTCTATTTTTAAGTATTTTTCCGTATATTCTGCTAATAGATCCTGTAACCGTTATTCCCCTATAGGTATCGCAAATTATTTTTGTCTCCTTTCTTATGAATTGTTGATATGTATGATATTTTCCATTCCTCAGGTACTTCTGATGTGTTAATGCATCTTTGGAATAAGTTCCTCAAAGCGCTAAATAGCTTTTCAGTTCCGTATTTTACTATCTCTCCTGGGATGTTTCCTGATCCTGGAGCTCTACCATTTTTTAGCGTTTTACATACTTCTTTTAACTTCTGATGTTGTTATCCTTATTGAGGATCCTCGTATAACTATATTTGGGTTTCCATGTTGGGTACTTTTGAACTCTGGTGTATCTTCTGTTAGCATATTTGTAAAATATTGGTTCCATTTTTTCTGGTGTTATTGGTGAGAAAGATTTCTCTTTTCCGTTCTGTTCTCATATTTTTAAGAAGTCTCCAGCTTTCTGTGCTTTTTTCTTCCTCCTATGTAAGTGTTGAGTCTTGAGCATGTCTTTTCCCATTGGTTGTTCTTTTTGTCACTAATCATTTTGCGTACTCTAGCTTGGGATTCTTTGTATTTTACTTTGTCGTTTGTGCTCTTTGAACTTAAGTATTTGTGATAGCTTTTCCGTTTTTCTTCAATTTCGTATTTAATTTCTTCATCCCACCAATATGGTTTTTTGTTGTTTTGCTTTTTTTTCCCTTTTCTCTTGGTACCCTAATGCTTCCAGTGCGGCTGCGTGTAGGCATTCCTTTATATACTTATATTCTTCTTCTATATTAACAAATCCCGTCCGTTGTATCTTTTGGTTTAGTCTATTCTTGTATAGATTTCGGATACTTTCATTTTTTGTAAGCTATCTTATTGTTGTTTCACTTGTTGTGTGCTGTGTACTTGTATCTTCCAGTTTGCTTTCCTGTGTTGATTATCTTTCCTTTCACGAGGTAGTGGTCGCTGCCACCATGAAGCCCCCTCTTTGGACTCTTACATCTAGGAAGTTTAATCTAGATCTCTGACGTATTATCATATAGTCGATAATACTTTTTAAACCTCTTGTTGTTTGTCTCCACGTATATTTATGAATATCCCTATGCTGGTAGTGTCCGTTTAATATTGTAAGGTTGTTTTGTTCACATATCTCTATAATTCTTCTTCCGTTGTCCTTAGTAACTTTTTCGCCGCATCTAATTCCTGCCGCCACATTTTTTCCTGCATTTCTTCTCTTCCCTCATTTATTTCCATTCCAATCATAATTCTAGATCAGCTAACGGCATCACTTTTTATTTCACATCCTACTCCTTTTAGTCCTCCTCTTTATCTTCATAACAGCAGGCATCCCTCATTCGAAATTTTCTTTCCCATACCGAGCAAACATATATTCATCGAGTGTTACTTTGAAATCTGGGCTGACCGTTGACCACTTCCTCGTTAGCATGTCAATAAATGGTCGGACATTTTCTCCACTTGCCATTGGTGGATTCTACCTTCATACTGAATAACATCATTATCTCTTCAAACCGATGAAGTCCCATACTAAATCTGCTCCCGAAGCAGAAGGGGGACAGAAGCCATTACTTTCTCTTGCTCAATAATCTTAACGTGCTGGAAGTATGTGCTGGTAACAACGGTTGTGGAGTGTAAAGCCTTCTAATTTGAAGCAACATTCCCAGCTTTTGAGAAGCTCTCCTTGCTATGTATGCAACATATTCATGCCACGACATATTTGCTCCCAAATTAACTCCCAGCAAATTGAGTGACGATGCTAAAGGAATGGAGTCTCCCCACATAACTACGTGGGGTTCGACAACATTAACTTTTTTAGAAAAAAAACTGGCACCTGGGCTTTCGTAGCGTTAAAATTTACTTGGTTACCGTTACTCCAAGATAGAATTTCTTATAGATCTTTGTTAAATCGAACTTCTTTCTATCTGCGGATACTTGCATAAATAGCCGTGTTTCAGTGAATGAAGAAATATTCGTACTGTCATCTGCAAAGCTGTAGATTGGATTCCTAGTCCTTTTCAGTATGGAGTCTTGGGGTTCACCGGCGTGGATAGCGAAGGTATTACAAAGAAATCCGTCGACTGCCAGTGGTAAAGAACGCTCTGTGAAGAAACACAATAGTCATAAATAAAACTTTTCAAACATACCATGTTGTGAAGCTTAGCCAATAATCATGATCATGATTAATCAGCCCTTTGCGTCCACTGGTAACCATAGGCCTCCCCCATCTCAGTCCACTCTCTCCTCTCCTGGACTCTCCGCATCCAGTTACCACACAGTCTCTTAATATCGTCTGACCAGCGTGTGCGAGGTCTACCCTTACTACGCCTGTCGCTCCTAGGTCTCCACTAAAGGATGCAAATACAATCGCTTGAGTTTCTTCAAATGGTTCAATTGCGTTATTCCAAAGATGTTAGAGATGTAAGTTAGTAGATGTCCTGTTGATCTTTGCGTACGAAAGCCATACTGATGGTCTCTAATAATATTGAATCCTTCAAGATATTTTAAAAAATGCCGATTGATAGCCTTTTCCAAAACCTTCGATATTATTGACAGCAGCAGGTCGGTACTTGCTTGGTAAAATCATCTTGCCTTTTTTGGGTATCAGCTGAACTGTAGCGCATTTCTAGCAGGAAGGAAATACTCCCTTTACAGTATATTAACCAAAAAATCTGCAACTATCTCAAAATGTTGTTTAAATTAAACCACCCCACCCCCTTCAGCCTCTTCCTGCGTTAAAGTTGAAAGTATTGAAAAAATAACCTAATTTTTGGATTCCCAGAGTTTAAAAACCAAGAAAATGATATATAACACGATGTATAGGAAGCAACCACCCTTATCTTTCCCCGCCCCCTTTCGCCTCTTATGTGTTTTACTATAAATATTTATAGCCTAAAATTTGTTTAATAATCAAGAAAAAATTCTATATTACTATTAAGATCATTTAAAATTTATTAACCGCCACCCCTTGACCTGAAGCAGTATCCTTCAAAAGCTATAGGCTCCATCTTCATTAAATTTTATTTATCTACCAAGTGGGAAATTGATATCTTATTTCGTTCGAGAGTTATCGTGCCAATAATCCGACAGACTGAAAGACCAGCAGACCGACACATGCGTTCAGACCGATGAAAATGAGTGACCCGAAAGTAATCTAGAAACCGTAAAACGTGGGGAACAGCAAAAATCTCGAAGTATGGAAGCAAGGAAAGTAAAAACGCATAAATTTAATAAGTTTTCGTTTTACCTTCCTAAATGATCATGATTAATATTTTGACTAAGAAAGTTATGAAGTACGTACCTGTGTCACCACATTTGTTGAGTATTTTCAGTTTTCGCTCGAACACTTTGGCATCTGTTTGTTCTTTATGAAAACTAAACATAAATGGTATACACCATCCACAAAATAAGAAAAGAAAAAGCTTTTTATGTAAACAATTGCTTTCGTCGAAATTGGACATCGCATATGGCAGCTTTGACACTAGCATATCAACAGCCAGCACACTTCCTACCCTCTTGTTGACTTTAGATTCAGTATTCAGTTGGATTTAGTTTTTTGTTTATTATTAATAATAGTGCAGTAAAAAAAGCATTTAAAATTGCACAGTCTAGATACAGCGATATTATGATTTTATCGTCTCTGGGGTATCACCCGTAGTATGGTCCTGAGTTTTAAACCTTCAAAAACTTGTGCTTTTTTGTTTATAAAAAATTTAAGTTTTCAAAACCCGTTTTTTGAGCTTAAAATGTGAATAACTCTTCGTAATGAATTTTCAACAGATTTTCATTTAAAGTCGCTCAAATGCGTACATAATCTATAAAATTGAAAAAAAAGCAGACAAAAAAACTGTTTTTCTTTTTCATTTTTATTATACAGGGTCAGTCAACGATAGAGTAAAGTTCATTTATTAATAATGTTATATACCTAAACCTAGTAGTTTTTTCTAATATTTCAATTTTTTTTTAAAAAATAGTTTTCAGTTTTGTAAAAAATTGCCAATAACGCCATTATTTCTGAAGGTGGAATACTCAGAATTGATACGAGCGTTCTATAGAGATGAAAAAAAAGATATATGTAAAGAAATTTGAGTTTGATGCTACCGGGTTTTCAAAATAAATTTATGCATTTATGCATTTTAAATTGAAATATCTCAAATTTTTTTAAATGGCAGACCCTGTATATTATTATTTTTTCTGATAGATTTTACAAAATCCTCCTACTTTCATTAAGTATGTCATATACCTATTTCTAATAATTTTCGATTTATTTTGAATTTTTGCCCTTGTTTTTAATACACTTACGCTATTGTGAAAACATAAACAAATAGTTAATAATAATTTTAATATAGTTTAGCTTATCTAATGATTAATTATTATGACGTAATAAATGTTCAAAAATATGCCCGTCTACTTGAATACACATGTTTAGTCATTTTACTATATTTTCCTTCATTTTCCTTATCATAAAGGGCGTTATCGTCCTGCACACATGCGGTATCCTATTTTCCATATCTGCTGGTGTTGTAGGGGGATTCACATAAACACGATCTTTAATGTAGCCCCACAAAAAGAAGGCTAAAGGTGTTAAGTCACATCATCGAGGGAGCCACTGAATGAATCCCTCCCTACCGATCCACTTTTGTTTGGTAACGATCGTTTGAAAATTCCCGAACTCCCGGTGGTAATGAGCAGGAGCTCCGTCTTGTTAAATCCACATTTGTTCCCTTTCAAAATTATCAACTTTTTCAAGAAGCTGGGGTAATTCGTTTTGCAAAAAATTTAGATATCTAGGCCCGTTAAGCGGTTCGCGGAAAAAATATGGACTAATAATTCGAAAATTTAATATTCCACACCATACATAAAGCGACCAATGGTTTTGGTTTTGAACTTCCTGGACCCAAAATGGGTTAACAGTTGAATAATAATGCATGATATGGCTGTAAACTGGTCCATTAGTGCGAAGAGTGGCTTCATCAGAAAACATTATTTTGGATAAAAAATTTGGATCGGCCTCTATTGCTCCATTCATGGTAATACAAAAGTTTACTCGTCGTTAAAAATCACGGTTTTGAAGTTCTTAGTGTAGTTCCATATGAAAGCGATAATACTTGATTTTCTCGTAGTGCGATTGGGCCGTAGATTGGAATGTGTCAGATAAGTCAGCTAGTTGACGGCTGCTGATCTGGGGATTATCTTCGACATGAAGTAAAAATCTCCATTTCTTTTTCCTCATTGGTAGCATTCTGGTTTACTACTTTCCGTTTCGTATTCTTAACGCTACCATTACCATCAAACCGTTCCATTAAGCACTGAAAAGATTTTCTAGATGGTATACGTCTATTAGGGTACTTCGCACCGTAAAACCTTACTGCCAAAAAAACATTTTTTTTTCCACCTCGCCCAGTATATAATCCATATCAATTAATTCATTTTTAGGACCCTTTATACGTCACTTACCACAACAAATTAAACTATTTTTACATATTTAATAGACATGCCAAAATTTGACAATGCCTACATTTTTATTTTGTCTTTGCAACTATGACGTTATAGCGTAAGTGTATTAAAAACAAGGGTAAAAATTGAAAAATTCAAAATAAATCGAAAACTATTAGAAATAAGTATATAACATACTTAATAAAAGTTCGAGGGTTTTGGTAAAATCTATCAGAAAAAATAATAATATACAGGGTGTGCCATTTAAAAAATTTGAGATTTTTCAATTTAAAATAGTCGAAATCCACAAATTTATTTTGAGCACCCTGTGGCATCTAACTCAAATTTCTTTACATATATCTTTTTTTTCATCTCTATAGAGTGCTCATATTAATTATGAGTATTCCACCTTCAGAAACAATGGCGCTACTAGCAATTTTTTACAAAACTGAAAACTAGTATTTTTTTTTTAATGAAATATTAGAAAAACTACTAGGTTTAGGTATATAACATTATTACTAAAAACGTTATAAAATTTTACGCCGAATTTAAAAATAAATTAGAAAATAGGACGTTCCATTTAAAAAAACATATGTTATATCGGCCATACTTTTTTGAAGTACCCTGTATACTCAAAAATAATTTTAAACTGTGTACCTTAACATTCCCTAAAATTATTGTATTTAACATTTTTTCGTTATTCCCGAAACAAATGAGATAATGAACTTTACTCTATTGTTGACTCACCCTGTACAGGTCGGCTAAGTGAACCGATTGGCTTGAAACTTTCAGAAAATACTCTGAAATTTTAGTACAAAAATATTGAACCCAGTGGGCACAATTGAATTTGTTGTTTAAAATTTGAACTGCCCGCCATTTTATGCCATTTGGTCAAAAATGGATCTTTTTTTTTAAATATAATTTACGACGCCAGCTTTCCCATGCCATTAAAAAAAATTTTGGAGTCATTTTAACCATTTTTATTACATTTGTTTATTAATTAAATAACAACAAGAGCGTTTTTTCGGTCATCGCTAGACCTTTATTAAAAAACCGGTCAAGTGCAAGTTGAACTTGCGCAATTAGTGTTCCGTACGTTGATTGCTTTTAAAATAAAAAAAATTTGGTCACAGAGGTATAAAATGATCAGTGACTTCACAAAATACACCCCAAATGAGTTTTCAACAAAGTTTGTTTCCAATCTTCACTGAAATCTGATGACCTTGAAATTTTTGTTTTTTTTTATATACCGTAGAAATTATTAAAGGTAATGCACTCGTGATAATTTTCGTTCAATCTACACCCCGTGGAGAATATTCCAGAATTTTTTTTGAAATTTTTTGATAAGTACTTTTCGAGATAAGGCCCGGGACAGCGATTTTTCGCGAATTTTTAAAAATAATACAAAGAAAAGTGCACGCAAGTATAATATTATATATATATTTTTTTACTCGTGTTTTCACAAGCTTTCATTTGACACCACACTCGATGACCTAGTAAAAAAATTTTTTTTTCACTTCCGACTTCACCCCCCAAAACTAACCCCTTAAGTCAAAATTTAATTCTCAAAACCACATGGCTCTGATGAGGCCATCAATTCCTATATTATTACCAAATTTCACCTTTCTATGTCAAATAGTTTCGGAGAAAATCGGGTGTGACAGACAGACAGACAGACAGACACCGAAGTGATCTTATAAGTGTTCCGTACGGAACACTAAAAATGACCGAAAAAACACATTTATTGTTATTTAACTAACAAGAAAATGTAAAAAAAGGTAAAAATGACTCCAGAAAAAAATTTTTTAATGACATCGTAAAGTTGACATCGAAACCTAAATTTTGAAAAAAAAAATCCATTTTGGACTAAATGGCACAAAATGGCAGGCAATTCAAATTTTAAATAAAAAATTAAATTGTGCCCACTAGGTTCAATTTTTTATACCAAAATTTCGGGGTTTTTTTTTTGCTATAATAACAGGCATATTTTCTGAAAGTCTTAAGCCCATCGGTTCACTTAGTCGACCTGTACAATAAAATGAAAAGAAAAACAGTTTTTTTTTTTGGCTTTTTTTTTTTAATTTTGTAGGCTATGTACGCACTTGAGGGACTTAAAAAAAACCAACGAAAATTTGTTCGAAAATTCATTATGAAATGTTTGTTTTTTTTGTCTCGATCTGACTTATGTAACCGGAGCTCAAACAACGCGTTTTGAAAACCTAAATTGTTTATAAACAAAAGAGGACAAGTTTTCTCGAGGTTCAAAACTCAGGACAATAATCCTTTTGATACTCCAGAGAGGATAAAATCATAATATTGCTGTATCTAAACTATGCCTATCTCATCGTTATTTTGACCCTTTTTTACTTCCCTAGAAACAATTTTAATTGCATTTTTCCTTAACAAACCAGTTTTATTTTTCTTTAATATGTTTGTTTTGTTATTCTGATATATTACTCAGTATATATCACCACTACACCAACCACTTTATTTTTGCGCGAAACGCGCGTCTAGTGCAAAAATAAAGTGTTTGGTGTAGTGGTGATATATACTGAGTAGTCTTATTGTGCCCAAGATTCCACATTCGCAACTTAATTCTGATGTATTGAAAGAAAATAACGAGAAATTTATGACACGAAACATCATAATGCATCTAGGTTGAAATATTAATCTATTTAAACGCTTTGAGGATAGATATAATTTGTCTTTCAACTCCAAAGCATGATGTTGTAATTGAGGTAATGATAAGCAAGAGCATAGTAGACACTCATAAGTGTGCTAAAGGTAGGATCTATTTTAACTTCAGCAGAACCTAATATGCTCTACTAAGTCCAGAGCAGATATCTATTTGTGAATGCCGATCAGTTCTCAAGTCTGAATTGATTAAAGCCCAATTTCTCTCTCTCTCTCTCTCTCTCTCTCTCTCTCTCTCTCTCTAACAGCCTTTCTGCATCCAATCCCGGATATAAACCCCCCCTTCATTTTTCCAAGGTACCCGAGCTTAAGCTAGCTACTGCCAGTTGCGTCCAGCTCCATCTTAATGTCGCCCAACTAGGCTTTCGGTGATCTTCCGGTACTTCTTTTGCACTCTCTCGGCCTCCGCTGTGTTGCGCTCTTTGTCCATCTAGCTTCTACTTGCCGAACCACATGACCGAACCATCTCCACTTGGGCTCCGCGACCTTGCTCACTACATCATCCACCCTTGCTCTTTTCCTTATTTCCTCGATTCAGATGTGATCCCTTAGAGAAATCCCCAACATGGCTCTTTCTATAGCTCGTGGTGTTGTTCTTAATCGGTTTGCTGATTGGATTGTCAGTGTTATTGTTTCCATACTATAAGTCAATACTGGAAGAATACAGCCCAAGCCTAATTTACAAATTTTAATTGTCGAATAAAAATCATTGAAAAAATGTTAATCTTGATGATTACATGAAGGGGACCAGTTAAATTAGTCTAATCCTCAGTACCACCAAGATAATACTAAAAATAGTTTATATTTGTTCGTTTATGATATAATCAACTTTTATTATTATTTATTAATATAAACTCTAACTTATTTCCCCAATTACTGTAATGGTAATGTCCTTTGTTACTAAAATTAATCACTAAATTAAATGATAACATTATTCAATAATAAAAGCAAAACTTCTGACTATAACAAATCGATTTCTATTATCTTATATTAAAGTATTAACAAGGTTATTCCAGGCCTATATTTAAAGATATTAATAATAACAATGTTTATTCTTATCTACACAAAATATAGCATAGATATAACATAGATTTTGGTCATTCATATTTTACCGGCAAAAGAAATAAATTTAATTGTGATTAAAATTTAATTATATTTTATTTTTAATGCTAGCCGTGCCCGCGGCTCCTCTTGCGTGGACTTGATTCACCTTTATCGTCATTGCTTATTCGTAATGTTTATAATATTATATAACTCGAGGGGCCTTAGAGGCTCATGGCTTGGTTGCATACTTGCCTGCACTTCTTTTTGTCTCCTGTTAGCTTTTCCCAGTGCGGAATTCCCACCAACTCTGGATCTTGCTTTACTGCCTGAATCCTTGTAGATCGAGGTCTACCCTTCTTTCAACTACTCCTCTTATTAGGGCTTGCTTTGGCTGTCTTCTTCCTTCATCCTTGCCACGTGTCCCAACCATCCTAATCGCTGGCTTCTTATGATGTGGCTTATAAGGGGTTTCGTATATAGGCATTTTAATTCATAATTTGTTTTTCTTCTCCACAGACCCTCTTTTTTCCTTCCTCAGTAGATTTTTCTCAAAGCTTTCCTTTCCCATACCTCCAACGTCTCCTTTTCTCTTGCATTCAGTTTCCACGTTTCACATCCATATGTCAGGGGTCTGACAGCTGTCTATCCTACTTATGGCTTTTTTGAGGTTCTCTTTTGCTCTTGCAATCACTGTTACATCATCCGCATGGGCCACGCATTGGCAGGTTTGTTGGTATATCGTTCCATATATTTTTATTTCTGACTCCCGGATTATCTTCTCTAGAACTAAATTAAATAGACATGTCGACACTGAAGCCCCTGTCTTAATCTTCTTTTCACCTTAAACTTGTCTGATACTTTGCCCTCAACCAACACTCTATTTTCTGTGTCATTCAGGGTCATCCTCACGATGCGAATCAATTTACTTGGAATTTTTAGTTCTTTCATTATCTCGTAGAGTCCTTCTCTATTTACAGAGTCATATGCTTTTCTGAAACCCACAAAGACCAAGTGTAGTGCCAAATTTTGTTCTGAGCTATTATCTTGGATTTGCTTAATCGAAAATATCTGGTCTTTACCCGATATATTTTTCCTGAATCCACACTGGTACACTCCCAGAATAGATTCGACTTTCTCTTCTAGTCTGTTTTTGATAGTCACCACTACTATCTTGTACACGACATCCGGCTGGTTCTTTCTCCTTTTTTGTATATTGGACAAATGAGCGACTCTCTCCAGCTCACTGACATTTTTTCTGTTTCCCATATTTCTTGCACCAACCGGCATATTTCATTCTCCAGATCTACTCCTCCAGCTTTCCGCTGTTATACAATTTCCACCCGGGACCTTATTTTTTTTTGAGTTCTGAGAATTTCTCTTATTTCTTCTTTGTAGGGTTTGTTTGTCCCCTCCTGCCTTTCAGTTAATTTTGCTTCCTATATCTCATTCAACATTTAATGTTTCTAAAAAGTATTCCGCCCATCTATTCAGTCTTTCTGCCAAGTTTACTGCTAAACTTTCATCTTTTTTCCTACATATTAGCATTTTGTCTCTGTTTATTCCCTTTGTATTTTATAAAAAAACACACGTAAATCGGATAAGTGGTTCTTAAGTGCTAAGCGCACTAATGGACAGACAGAGAGATGTTACGTTATATATTATATATATATATATATATATATATTATATATATATATATATATATATACATATATATTATATATATATATATATATATATATATATATATATATATATGTATATATATATATATATATATATATATATATATATATATATATATATATATTATATAACCTGGCCAGAGAACATATTATGAATTTAAAAAAAAAAACACGTAAATCTGATAAGTGGTTCTCGAGTAATAAGCGCACTAACGGACAGACGGACAGAGAGACGTTGCATTTTATATATATTATAGAAGAGTAAAGATAACGTGGCCAGAGAAAAAATGTATGAATTAAAAAAAAAAAAAACACGTAAATCGGATAAGTGGTTCTCGAGAGATAAGCGCGCTAACGGACAGATAGACAGACAGAGAAACGTTGCATTTTATATATATTGTGTTCTTTGTTACATGATATTGTTCCATATTTAATGGTTTAGGCAGTGTATTGCAAGAGAACCCGCTAGCGGCAAACTTTTTTCCCACTTGATTCACTATTATTGTCACTGTTTATTCCTTATGTTATCCCGTTATAGGCTATATTTTATTACGTTTAATAAAATATAGCCTATAACCTAGCTAGAGAACATATGTATGTTTAAAAAAAAGCACGTAAATCGGATAAGTGGTTCTCCAATGATAAGCGCACTAACGGACAAACAGACAGGCAGACAGACAGAGAGACGTTGCATTATATATATATATATATATATATATATATATATATATATATATATATATATATATATATATATATTATAAAATATACTACAAGATAGCAGAAAAGTAAATAAGTTGATATCTGTTTTATAAATGTTTAATAGTCTGTATTTAAACTTGTTGCACGATAACTTATTATTCAACAGTTTGTAGTAAATCACTGGGCTACATTTTCATTATTGATCAGTTTCGCAAGCCGATCATAAAAATTGCATCGGATTTTCCATGTAAAACAGCTGTTACTATGAATTCCTCATCGTTTAATCACCTAAGGTTTAAAAGATCAACAGGAGATCTTCTACCTTATGTAACACGTATTTGGAACAACGTAATTAAACATTCTGGAGTATCTATAGCAATTACACTTGATATATGCAAGGCATTCGAAGATCTTTGGCATCAGATTGTTAACTAAGTTACAGCTGCAATTTGCTGGGCGTTAACTTGAGAGCAATTATGTTTTGGTATGAATATATCGCATGCATAGCAAAGAGAGTTTCTCAAGAGTTGGAAATATTATTTCAAACTAAAAAGCTTTACATTCCATAACTGTTAATTCCGTGCAAAGCTCAAATTCGACCAACGATGGAATGCTGCTACTGCTGCATGTTTGGAGCTCTGCTCACAGACATCCACTGCATTAATTAGATCCTATTTAGAAAACTTCCATTCGTCTGTTTGGAGACCCATAACTCACTATTCCTTGGAACACCGAAGGATGGTTGGCGACATGAGTCTATATTTAAATCCTTCCAGAGCAGTGAATGCTGTTAATGTAAGGAGTGTGAATTAATTTTGAGGGATTTCTAAGAGAGGGCGTAACTTATGTTATATAGAATTCTGGCATACTGTTGCTATATGCATGGTGAAGCATCATCATTAGACTTTAATTTTTAGTATATATTATTTTGCCGAAGTGTAAACAACATTTTTTTGAGCATTGAATATGTCGAATTACATGCCAACAAAACACCACTTGCGGGAAGCGTTACTTTTCTAAGAAAAGCGCGCCGAAAGTTATCGATTGCTATCAGAAACCAACGGTGGATTACACTGGTCAACACAGAAGTTTTTTTCCTGATATTTTACATGTATTATAGAGTATACCTGAATAGCAGTGATTACGGAAAAAATACTGGTTTAATGCCATCAGCTCTACTTTTTATTTATATGAAATTACAATTTTCTTCAAAAATGGAACAAAAATGAAACATTTTTACTATGTTTGATATGATGACACACCATGAAAGGTTTTTTTTTTTACACGACTTTCTTAAATGTACGGCTTGAGAATCATCTCTTTGCAAACTCCAACAGTAATCGGCCTTCATATGGATGTCCCACCTTCCTTGATAACGCTCTTCCATTGAGCGTATATCTTGAAATCTTTTATCCTGCTCTTCACTGAAATCGCCAAGATTTTCTGGAATCGATCTAAATGAATGTAATCTTGATACTCACGTTTCAGCCCAGATCTTTCAAATTGGATAACATGCACTCAACTAACTCAAAATAGTTGTTTCCGAGAAAATTTTTAATAAGCACAACAAACGATTTCCAAACTTTAGACTCGACTTCATCTATTGAATTCACAAAGTTTGAGTCTTTTATAAGTTATCTGATTTGTAGCCCATCAAAAATACTCGTTTTTGTCAAGGGCTATTAAAGCTGTTTCATAATGCCCAGTTGGATATGAAGTGGTGGCAGTATAATGCGATCTCGATTTACTAAGGGCAAATTAATAACATTTTTGGTTGGTGGTTCCTCTCATAATGGCCACTTTTTTTGAGAACGATGACGTTGTTTATCGCGGCTATCCCACAGACATATAAAACATGGGTATTTCGTGTATCCACCCTGTTGTCCGAGAAGAAAGTTAACCATCTTTAAGTCACACAAATGAGCTAGTTGTATACTTTTCTTTCCTAGTAGTAGGTATAGAACCATACTTGTTGCCGTTATGAAGTAGCACCTTTAAGCTTCTCTTTCTACTGTCTATAGAAAGACGCCAATCATTTGGTTGGTATCGTTGTGAACTCATCTTCTCCATAATACCTCAATCATCATTACAAAAAAAACTAAATCATTTTCTCTAGAAAAATTTGGTAACAAATTCTTTTCTCGGGTCCGATATAAAGTAATTCTGGTTCTTGGTGTAAGTAAATTCTTTTTCTTTTTAAACGAAATTTTCCACAAAACCCCCCACTGTGTCCAGCATGTAAAACAATAAACCTTTTACCATCAAATCCCCCAGGCTTACGAACACTTTTAATGTTATCATCCTGCCATGATTTCCTTTGACTGTCTTTTGAAAAAGTCCATGTTTCGTCTATGAAAACAAGCTGACAAGCAATGTGTGCATTTTTGTTTTCCATATACCCCGGGCGCTACCCCGTGTGGCGGATAGGGGAACGCCTCCCAGATATGGGTGGTACCGGTGAAATGAAATAACCGGAGCGGACCAAAACTAGTAAAGCAGCGTCTGTCTCAGAGTGAGCGGCTGCAAACAGCGACTGATTCCATGTTAGGAACGGCTGAACTCATACAGGGGAAGGCAACGGGAAACCACCCCAGTGAAGAATCCCCAGGAAGTTACTATGGAGAAGAAACCAAAGAAAATGGCCCCTAGTCCCGGGCAGCCCTTAGATGGGCAGGGGTGCGAAGAATCTCCCGGTTCGACATAGTAAAATCTACCCTTCGTATTGGGACCTGGAATGTCAGGAGCCTCTATGCGGCGGGGAAAAATTTGATAATGCCATCAAAGAAGCACAGAGACTCAATGTGCAAATACTTGGAATAAGCGAACTACGCTGGCCTGATTCAGGACAATGCCGAAACGAACATGGCACTCTTTACTATTCGGGAAGTGAGGCCCACGACCGAAACCACCGTAATGGAGTGGGAATATTTGTGTCTTCGGAATATGATAAGTACGTCACCAACTTCCTTCCAATATCGGATCGCCTTGTGTTAGTACAGCTTCATTGCCAACCTTTTAATATAAACATTATTCAAAATATACGCTCCAACCTCCGACAAGCGATATGACCGGGAAGTGGAATCTCTTTATGATACTGTTAACCACGTTCTGAGTAGGTTGAAGTCCAACGATATAAATTTAATTATCGGAGATTTTAATGCCAAAATTGGGAAGGGTAGGCGATCTGACCTCGTGGGAGAGTATGGCCTGGGAGTCAGCAACCATCGAGGAGATACACTCTATGAATTCTGTCAGAACAATGATATGATTGCTGAGGATAACAGCGGTGAACCTGTTAGGAATCAAATTGATTATATATTGATCAATAGACGATTTAGAAATATTATCAAGCGAATAACCACATACCCCGGAGCAGATGTTGGCTCTGATCATGTCCCATTGATAGCCGATTTGAGGGTACGTCTTAAATCAATGAAACAGAAAATGCAAAAGCGAAAATGGGATATATCTAAATTGGGAAACGCCTCCATCAAAGATCAGATGCGACAAGAAATCACCAGAGAACTCAATCGAGCAGGAAATACCAGCGGCGTTGTCCCATCCTTGTGGAATGGTCTCATGGGCAAACTAACAAACGTTTGTAATAGACACTTGAAATCCGATACCAGAACACGGAAAAAGAGATGGATGAACACAGACATTTAAGCTTAATGGGAGAAGAGGAGACTGGTTAAAGCAAATAGGGAAGAATATAAAAGACTTAGTAAAGTGATTCGAAAGGAAGTAAAAATGGCAAAAGAACGATGGATGAGAGAGATGTGTGAAGAGATGGAAGAAATGGAAAAGAAACATGATATTTTCCAAATGCACCGAAAGGTGAGAGATATAACTGGTATGTATCGAAAACAACCAGTATTATTCGATTCATCCAATCAACCTATTATACGGGATGAAGAAATCAAAGAAGCTTGGGAAACATATATCAACGAACTTTTTGATAACAATAGAGCTTCCAAAGGAAACAATGACAACTGTTTAAATGGGCCCGAAATCTTAAAGGAAGAAATCCTTCACGCAATCTCTATTACACAGAATAAGAAAGCCACAGGACCTGACGAAATCCCATTGAAGTAATCAAACTTATAGCAGAAGAAAATATAGGACAAATTGCAAAACTGTTTAATCTAATATACAGCACAGGCACTATACCAGAAGAATGGTTAAAATCAACATTCATCACAATCCCCAAAAAATCACATCCCAAAAAGTGTAGTGATTACCGCTTAATCAGCTTAATGAGTCACCTCTTAAAGGTTTTTTTCTACGGATCATCCATTCCAGAATTCGTACAAAGTGTGAGTTCGATCTAGATAATAGTCAGATGGGGTTCAGAAATGCATTCGGGACGCGCGAAGCCTTGTTCGGTGTCAATGTGCTCTTGCAGAAATGTCGGGATCAGCGTAAGGATGTGTTTCGTCTGCTTTGTCGACTATGAGAAGTCTTTCGATAAGGTTAGACACGACAAACTAATATCAATACTACAACAACTACAGCTGGATGACAGGGACATTCGAATAATTGAAAACCTATACTGGGGACAAACAGCCGAAGTCCGCATAGGAGAGTTGAAAACAAATAACATAAAAATTAAGCGCGGGGTCCGACAGGGCTGTGTCCTGTCTCCACTCTTGTTCAACCTATACTCGGACAGGATTTTCAGGGAAGCATTGGAGGATGTGGAGCTGGGTGTTAAGGTTAATGGGGTTGTGCTGAGCACAATAAGATATGCTGATGACACCCTCATTATGTGCGATAGACTGGACGGTCTGCAAACTATGGTAAGCAGAATTGATGAGGCTGGACGGGGTCTGGGCCTGAATGTCAACGTTGGCAAAACCAAGTTTATGGTGTTTAGTCGAAGCCAATATGATGATGCGAAGCTGACACTCAACAACTCACGATAGAGCGGGTTCATAAATTTAAATATCTTGGAAGTATAATAACAGATGACTTGGATCCCGACAGAGATAAGATGCAGAATTGAAACAGCTCGTACAACTTTCAGAAAAATGAGCACTCTTCTATGCAATGATAATTTGAACCTCAAACTGAGGCAACGGATGGCCAAATGCTATATTTGGTCAGGGTTGTTGTATGGAGTGGAGTGCTGGACCATAAAAATAAGCACATTGAGCCGACTGGAAGCTTTTGAAATGTGGATCCACCGTAGAATGCTTCGAATACCGTGGACTGACTTGCTGATAAATGAGGAAGTCTTGCGTAGAGCAAACTCTGAAAGACTGTTGATCAATACTATAAAAGTGTCGCAAGATTGCTTATCTCGGACATATACTACGTGGAGAAAAGTACGGTCTTCTCCAGCTCATCATGAAAGGAAAAATTGAGGGAAGGCGCGGAGTTGGTAGAAAACAAATGTCCTGGCTAAAGAACATCAGAGAGTGGACAGGAATCCAAAGCGCTGGATATCTTTTTAGATTGGCCGAAGACAGACAAGCACTCTCCATAGTGATCGCCAACGTCCGGGCGACCGGATATGGCACATGAAGAAGAAGATTCCTAAGAAAAAGCTGCCCTTATTGAACAAATTCTTGGTGTCTCCATTAATGCTCGTCTGTTGTCATGTTTCTTAAATTTGAAACCCAAATCCAGAAGTAATGTTCGAAGAGTTCCATAACTGACATTAATTATCTCTTTTTGTAACAGTTCTTTATGTAAGTTATTACTAGTAACATGTTTTTCTAAAGGTACAATATGATTTACTTTCGATTTCACTTAAACCGATAGATATTAATAGCTACTTACTTTGTGCATACATATCATATAATGTATTACGAACGTTCATTTTAGAACTTTCACTCAGATCATGGGTCTTAGCTTGTTTCCTTGGTCGTAATTTTCCAGGTGTTGAAAGCAATTCATTTTTGTCACTACGAATTTTGATGCTCGCTACAGTTCTCGTACTAATAGTAAAGCAGCAGCGACTCTCTGGAACCAGAACATTGTAAACACATTAAAAAGATATATGTACTTATGTGCGTTATTTATCTCTTGTACAGCATTAAGAGATATAAGAGGACCCTTGTTATCCCTTTCCGATGTAAAATACACTATTAATTTCGCCACAAAATCTCTTGCTTGACTATTCAAACGTTTTCCAGGCATTTTGGTCGCTTCATATGAAAAGTATTTGGTCAATATTCCACAAATATTAGAGCTCTGAACAGAACTATTTATTAGTTGGCAAGTATATTCCAAATTTCACTAATGGGATAGAAACGACAGTGACCGTTTGCCGTAAAAATTAAGGAAGTATCTACTGCATGGTCCAATATACGATGAATAAAAATTGATGCACTGTTCACGTTTTTTTGTTGTAAATTCTGGTTATGGTTGATTTTATGGTAAAACTTCCGTAACGCGGCTTTATTTATTTAAAAAAAGTTGTTACAAACACCCTCTCTGGATACCACAAATTTCCCACACAAACGTGGACGGTGCAGCAATTTTTATTATGTCGACGTCCAATGAACCGTGCAGTATACACTTCCAAAAATTAAACATAAAGACACAGTAAACATACTACAGTAGCGAAACTGAGCTCCAATTTGGTGACGAGATTTTGACAGCGCGTGCGTCGACGGGTCCTTTTTCAAAATGGCCGCTCAGTGTTTACATCCGATCTCGGAATGTGTCTTTGGAAATGTATTGTCCATCGTTTCTTGATGTGACTGCAGTTTAGATGAATATAAAGACAGAAGGAAAAGAGAGTTTGTAGAAAAAGAGAATTAAAAACGTTTGTAAGTGAAGAGAATCGAAAAGGTTGAGAAACAATTTATATAATCATGGGAAAGGGAGGTTATTGTTGTGCCGTTGGGAATTGCAATATTCCATATAATTATTTTCGCAAATTATTTGCTCGAGTCACACTTTTTTATGCTCTAAAATTTGCAAATAAGAAATTTCTAACTCAATCAGGGCGCGCTAAGACTATTATTCTAAATCATAACTAAATTTTAATTATGCTTTATTTACATCACAAGTAATCATCAACAGTATTATCCGTCAAAGTTTAAGTTGCTGCATTAATGATTTTTTTTTGCAGTTCCTCTGTTTTTAGTTGAAACAATGATTTCATAGAAATCATGGTATGCGATTAAAGTTGTTGGAGTTGTTGATTATTTTAATAAATCTCTATTGCTTGCTTTCACAAGACAACTTTTCACTATCTTAATTGCATTTTTGAAAAAATAACATATGCATGAAACAATATTATCATTACTAATGTACATTTTGTTTAGGCGTATTTGCTCAAGAGATGGCCTTCCAGAGAACCTTGATTGATTTAATAAAACGTTCGTATTGATAGAGTGATTTGGTCATTAAAGCTTGAAATTTATTTCTAAACTTAGTTCGGCTGGTTATTTAAAAATCCTGACGTGATTGCTCATTCTGACCTCGGATTCGGTTTCAGCGCCCAAAAATACATATAGGTATAGCGATCTGTTCGGTAGTGAAAAACTTTTTTTGTATGCCTGTGTAATTTTTTTTATGATTAATAAATAATCCTCCAAATTCTGGTTTTTAGAAAGATTTATTTTTGTGTAAAGTAGTATCCAGTTATTTAAAACTATTTATATTTGAGAAGTTATAAATAAAACATATTATTTTTTTCTAAAAGGTGTATTCTCAAGAGGCTTCTAGTTTTCAATAACTTCATCTGAATTAATTGTTTGACACACCTTTTCTAATAATAAACCTGATAAATTTAACACTGTTTAATTGCAAGTACAACTAATACTCTGAAAGTGACTTTTTTTTTCTATTTTTCTCTATAAATTACATTGCTCCTTTTTCATGCCAATCTTTCAAAAGTTTCTTCTGTGAATATAATGTAAGGAATACAGAAACTATAACAACATATTTATTATTTTCAAATTTTAGACAGTATATTTTATTTTCTTATAAGCTGGGTTTGAAAGTTTAAATATTAAGTGTCGTGTTGAGATCACAAAACCACTGGGGAATGGGATTATCGAAATACCTGATATAAATGGATTATTGAATCAAATCTATTAAAAAAAGAAAAATTTTAATGTGATTCCAAAGAAATTTTTTTGTAATATGATTTTGTCAGACGATGTGTGCCAGAGGGTAAAATATTCTGAAAATAAGTTCGTTAAATGGACAGTACACCTAATCGAAGTCCATTTTGATGGTAATTATGGTTACTATTAAAATTTTGAAGATTTAGTTACCTGTTATTAATATTCCTCCTATAAAGAACTTATTTCTATTGTTGTATACCTATACTATAAATTAAATATAGTTATTTTCCTTTTTAAACTGTAATTGACAATACTCAGTATATATGAGTCAATCATTTCTCCTAATCAAGCTAATGTGCGAAACGTGCGTCGAGTGCAAAAATAAAGTGTTTGGTGTAGTGGTGATATATACCGAGTAGTGTCAGTGTGCCAAAAATTCCACATTCCCAATATAGTTGTAACTGACAAGTCAGCTTGATCATAACTAAGTATTGTATGTAACTATAATTAGGAAATTACTGTATTGACTCTTTGATCTAAATATTAATTCATTGTAAATAAAAGCAAGCGTTAATTACATTATCAAAAAGCAATACAGCTAACAGAACACAAAAAAGGTATAGAACCTCTAAGAATCATTCACATAGAAAATAGAGGTCCATACATATACGTTCATAATAATATTATATTAACCTTTCTCGAAGTTACACAATATAGTTTTGTAGTTTAAGAAAAAAATTAGTACCAAAAAAGTAGATACAGTGTTTTTTAATTAACGAGAGATCTATCACACCAAACAACACAACACTGCTTAGAAAAAAATGCTCTTATTTAGAACATGTTGACATCTTAGTAATGACAATTAAAATTAAATTAATTTAGTCCTTAAAAAACATCTTTAATCACAAATTTACTTGAAAAATGATGTAAATAAAACTTTAACCTCAAACAGTAACGTTTAACTTTGATAGACTTTTGAATTTTTGGATAAGTTATTAAAAACTTAAGTTGAATATGAGGAATTCCCTCAAATACCTTCCTATCAAGTTTTTCACCTGTATTCATTTATTTTCTAACAAAGTGCTCCATTCTTTTTGTTTTTTTTTTATATTACTCATGCTGCATTAACTTTTATATTACTCATGCTGTATTAAATAACAAATCAAAAATTTTCAAACATTTCTATATCTATGATTTTGAATGATAAAACTTTACACAACTTTATTTGTATTTCAAATCTCGCGCTGGTCCACTTTGAACATGGCGGATTGCCACGTGACCTTCTCAAAACGAACCTGATTTTCCTATGCGATTATCCTTGAGTTTCGCTACTGTATAGTGTGTTTACTGTGATAAAGATGTCATAACCTGAATCCGTCAAAGAGTTATCGATTATTTTTATTGCCTATAAACTCGGCAGTACTGGCTTCTAAAACATAAAGCTATACCCAAATTCCAGGTTGTTCGCTGTCTTTCTTGCATATGTACAAATAACCGAGACAGATAATAGAGCGAATGTCGTAAATAACTGCAGATGACAGAACACCTACGTTTTTAAGTTTTTAAATATACTTGACATGATGACGTGCATGCAAAGAATCAGTGATCTGACTTTACCACCCTGTTTTTAACTTTTTAAGAGAATCTCCGCAGGGCGTGTGCTGTAGCTACAAAAAACATTAATAATGAACTCTAAGGAAATAAATGAATCGTATATTTATTCTACATTATGTTTTTGTCCAATAAATACTGAAACTTCTTGAAATTTGTTTTAGAAACACAAACTCAGTATAATAATAACTAATATTTAGTTCAGGTTATATAATTATTAAACATGTTCATTATGTACTTTAACGTATATTGTCGGTGTATGTAACCGTGTGCACTTCGTAATTTAATTTAGCAGTATTTGATATGTGTCGACAAGAACATCAACAACCTGACGTAATGACCAATTAACATGAAATATTAGAACAATTAATAATGTTTACTTTACATTAAATGATATCTGTAAGTGTAATGAAGTCCTAATTAGAGCTACGTTTGTCAGGGCTATTAACTATAAACAGGCAAATTCTCTAACTCGCTTATTTGAAAGGCTAGGCAAAAATATTAAATACAGAAGTCGTAACGTATATTATAGTGACTATGTTGGGAATGTGGAATCTATGGCACAATGACACTACTTAGTATATATCACCATTACACCAAACACTTTATTTTTGCACTTGACACACGTCTCGCTAACCATGTTAGCATTATCAGGAGCGATGATTGAGTCAATCATCGCTCCTGTTGTCATGCGACAAAAAAAAATTATTTCGCTTGTCATAAAATTGCCTAAAAAACTGCTTAGATTACATTAAAAAATATTAAATACATAACCTAAAAAAAGTATTTACTACGGCATTTTTCAATAGTTTTTTGCGGGTAAATTCCGTTTAATTAGATATTACGGTTTTAAATTATAGGAAAATATAGCCTTTATATTAACAAAGGGGGGGGGTGCCAAATTTTATTAACAAATATTAGGAGAATCGGTCAAAATTCGCATTTTAATTCAAATCTTATTATGGATTTTTTTTGTAGGCAAAAGGTGGTAGGAAACTTTTTCTTTAAATATGCGAAATTTTATGCTCTTCAAGATGGTTAGAAGGAAAAATAAAAAAAATATACAAAAAGCTATTTTATTTTCCAATTTTTTCGTTACGAAAATTCAATTGTTTCGCTTTTCCTCTAGAAAAGGTCTAGTTGATTCTCTTTATTTCTAAATAATAAGACTGTTTTTTAATAAATTCCCACAGGTTTATTTGATAATTGTGATGACACGTTTCACTGTCTATGCAGCTTCTTCGGATCTACATTTTACACTGTCAAGTTAGATTTAATGTTTACAATTTTATATAATTTCTTAATTATAATATTACACCTATTTAAATTCTATTGATAGTATTGGAAAACCCACACAGACATGGGATTAGAATGAGTTCAATAATGGTGAATTGTTTAAATCTACCTGGTCGTTGAGCAAAGTACCTGTAGTTGTTAATCGATTTATTTGCATTGTCTCTAAAAGGTTTAGTTTTAAGCCTTTTTGTTGGGTACGTAAAATTTTGAAATTCCTATTAAACGTGTGATTCTCTGTTAAAAGATGATTAGCATATGTTGAATTAGACTTTATATGGATGAAAATTTTTTCGTGTTTTGTAATTCTTTGTATAAATATCCTATGTATATTTTAGGACATAACCCACTTATTAATTGATATACCCCTGATTTATTATCTTTATTGATTTGCGGTTTGTAGTTTTGAGATATTTCCCTATAGTATTGTTTGTCTTGTAAGCTATGTTGATATTTTTTTGATTTAAAAATTTTCCCAGTTCTTCTGTTGGTTTGCCGAAATAGGTTACTCTTTTAAATGTGGTTTTTATGTCCTTAAAACATAGGTGTATTTCTGAGATTGCTTTGTTTCTAAGTTTTTTCCTAACGATGCTATCCATTAAGGTAACTGAATAACCGTTGTTAACGGCTACTTGTTTTATGTAGTTTAATTCTTTAGTAAAACTGTCTTCTGATAAGAGGATATTAGTTAGTCTGTGTATAAAGCTATGATAGGCCGCGAGTTTATGGTGGTTGGGGTGGTTATAATAATATTAATATAATAATAATTCTAAATTAGTTTCTTTCGATGTCAAAACTTATTTCCAAGTGTTCCTCCAGACAAAACAATAATTTTAATAGAGAATCTATTAACAACAAACAAAGTAAATGAAATTATAAAAATGGACATAATTAATTTATTAAGAACTTGCCTAAGACAAAATGATTTTTCATTTAACAATAAATTCTACAATAGTAAGGAAGGGTCAATTATGGGAAGTCCATTAAGCCCATTACTCGCCGAAATTTTCATGGACAGTATTGAAACAATGATATTTAACAACCATAATGACAATAGTAATAATTGTCTATACTGGTATCGATACGTAGACAATATAATTGTATGCTTTACAGGTACAGACAGACAATTAACTCACTTTTTACAGTACATTAATTCTGTACATAAAGATATTAGTTTTACAATGGAAGAAGAAGTTGAAGGGAAAATCTACTTCCTAGACTTAACAATCAGTAAAACCAGGAAAAAATATGAATTTGCAATATATCACAAACCTTGTCATATAGATACCACAATTCACAATAGTCCTCACCACCCCAACCATCATAAACTCGCGGCCTATCATAGCTTTATACACAGACTAACTAATATCCCCTTATCAGAGGAAGATTTTACTAAAGAATTAAACTACATAAAACAAGTAGCCGTTAACAACGGTTATTCAGTTACCTTAATCGATAACATCGTTAGGAAAAAACTTAGAAACAAGGCAATCTCAGAAATATACCCACGTTTTAAGGACAGAAATACCACTTTTAAATGCTTAACCTATTTCGGCAAACCAACGGAAAAACTGGGGAAATTTTTAAATCAAGAAAATATCAACATAGCTTACAAGACTAACAATATCTCAAAAACTACAAACCGCAATTCAATAAAGATAATAAATCAAGGGTATATCAATTAACATGTGAGTCATGTCCTAAAACATACATAGGACAAACTGGACGTACATTTATACAAAGAATTACAGGACACGAAAAAAGTTTCATTCATAGAAAGTCTAATTCAACATATGCTAGTCATCTTTTAACAGAGAATCACACGTTTAATAAGAATTTCAAAATTTTACATACCTAAACTAAATCTTTTAGATACAATGCAAATAGATCGATTAAGGACTACAGGTACTTTGCTTAACGACCAGGTAGATTTAAACAATTCACCATTATTGAATTTATTCTCCTAATTCCATATCTGTGTGGGTTTTCCAATACTATCAATATAATTTAAATGGATGTAATATTATAATTAAGAAATTATATAAAATTGAAAACATTAAATCTAACTTGACAGTGGAAAATGTAGATCCTAAGACGCTGCATCGACAGCGAAACGCGTCATCACAATTTTAATAAACCTGTGGAAATTGAGTGAAAACAGTCTTTTATTATATATTTATAATAAATTTCCATCAAGTAGAAGCTACAACCATCCGAAACTCCTTATTTCTATTCAATACTTAAATATAACGTGAAATAGGGATTTTAAAACAAATACTACCTATTTTACAATAAAATTATGATTTAGATACCAGAATCTTTTATTGACAAACCATTAATACATTTACTAAAATTATCACAGACACAATACTTATAATTTAAAAACTCATTCGTGTTCTATAATGTATGTACGCAAGCTTGTTTTCTGCTGTATTCAAAATTATCCGATTGATTATCTGAATCGGATTCATACTGGACGAGTATAAAAGTTTGGCGCTGTCTAACTAACTTTCATCGATAGAACGATATAAAATTAATAAGATGATATATCAACGCTTCTGCTTGATCATAATCTTCATTCTCTTCTAGATCTTGCGAGGATATTTCCGCAGTATCTTCCCAAATTGCACAATTCAAGCCATTGCAATATTTACATAAACTAATGCATCGAAATCCAACTTTTTTGCACGAACAACCTTTTTTTTATGAATCTAGCACACGTGCTGCAGGGAAATCCCTAAAGCGCTACCGGAGCAACATGTGTGCGAAAAAAGCGATTCACGTTGTTCTTGAATCGCTCTAATTTGTACTCGGTGGGAAACACAGTCCTGGGCAAATTATTCCAAAGAAATGATGTTCTCCATACAAAAGACTGCTTGAAAAGCGTTGTACGAGGAGTAACAAGCTGAACCTTATACGGATGTGAAGTATCAGCGCGACGCGTATTATTTCTAACATGCACTGCTCTGGGAGGAATTAAGCGGGCTACATCCTTCGAACACTTTCCATGAAAATACTTGTAGAATAGGCTCAAGTCGCCAACCGTTCTTCGACGTTCCAGCGAATCAAGGCCGCGGGTCAGTTCCGGGTCTCCAATTAGACGAACAGCTCTTCTCTGAATAGAATCCAACAAATGCAATGTATGTTTGGAAGCGGAGCCTCAAACATGGAAGCAGTATTCCATAGTTGGTCGAATCTGAGCTTTGTAAAGAATTAACAGTTGTGGAGTGTAAAGCTTTCTGGTTCGAAATATTATTCTCAACTTTTGAGAAGCTCTCCTTGCTATGCCTGCGACATGTTCAGGCCAGGACATATTTGCTCCCAAATTAACGTCCAACAAGTTGAGTGACGATGTTAGAGGAATGGAGTGCCCCGCCATAAACTATGTCGGGTTCAGCAACGTTAACTTTTTTAGAAAAAACTGCCGCCTGGGTTTTTGTAACGTTAAATTCCACTTGGTTACTCTCACCCCAAGATAGAGATAGAAATCTTTGTTAAGTTGAACGACATCCCGCTCTCTGCGGATATTCGTCTGAGTAGCCGATGTCCGAGCGTTCAAAGTGAATGAAGAGATTGGGTTTTCGGTCTTTTCCAACAGATCGGTAATGTAAATGAGAAAGAGAAATAGGAGATAGTATGGGGCCGTGGGGCACGCCGGCGTTGATAGTGAAGGTGTTAGAAAGAAATTCGTCAAATGCCACTCGTAAAAAACGCTCTCTGAGGAAACATGAGAGCCACAAAAAGAACTTTTAGGACATACCATAAGAGGGTAGCTTAGCCAACAGTCCATCATGCCAAACACGGTCGAATGCCTTGAATATGTCAAAAGCAACCGCTCGAGATTCTCTAAAGTGTTCAATTGCGTTGCTCTACTCATGCCAGTATGAATCCGATTCAGATAATTAATCGGATGATTTTGAATATAGCAGAAAACAAGTTCGAGCACATACGCTATAGAACACGAATGATTTTTTTAAATTATAAATATTGCCTCTGTGATAATTTTAGTAAATATAATATATTAATGATTTGTTAATAAAATTTTCTCCTATCTAAATTATAATTTGATTGTAAAATAGGTAGTATTTGTTTTCAAATTACTTTTTCATGTTTTATTTAAAAATGAAGTGTTGCATAGAAATAAAGAGAATGAACCAGACCTTTTTTAGAGTAAACGCGAAAAAAAATTGATAAATAAGATAGTTTTGTATATTTTTTTATTTCTCCTTCTAACCATCTTGAAGAGCATAAAATTTCGCATATCTAAAAAAACAGCGTCCTACGACCTCTTGTCCACATAAAAAAAATCCATATTAAGATTTGGACTGAAATGCGAATTTTGACCTTTGACTCTTAATATTTTTTAACAAAATTTAGCACACTTTTCTGTTAATATAAAAGCTATATTTTTCTATAATTTGAAGCCGAAATATCGAATTGAACGGAAGTTCTCCGTAAAAAAAAACATTTTTTAAATTTTGCCGTAGTAAATACTTTTTTTAGGTTACGTACTTAATATTTTTTAATGCAATCTACGCAGTTTTTTAGACAATTTTATGACGAGTAAAATAAATTTTTGTTTTTCGCATAACAATGAACAGAAGCTGAGATATTTAAGAAATAATGAGCCGAAAACATTAAAATGTAAAAACATGCACTAAAATAGACGAAAAGTGGTCTTGAGGTCAAAATTAGGCTGAGAAAACTCGTTTTTACATTCTGTTGGTACCCATAAATTCCAAAAATTATGAAAATGTTACGGCATTTGCCTTCACTATTAGAACTTTTTTTTACGAAGAATAGAAACAATCGCTCGTCAATACTATAGGGAAATATCTTAAAAACTACAAACCACAAATCAATAAAGACAATAAATCGGGGGTTTATCAATTAACATGTGGGTCATGTCCTAAAACATACATCGGACAAACTGGACGTACATTTAGACAAAGAATTATAGAACAAGAAAAAATTTTCATCCATAGAAATCTAATTCAACATATGCTAATCATCTTTTAACAGAAAATCACACATTTAACAAGAAATTTCAAAATTTTACACACCCAACAAAAAGGTTTAAAACTAAACCTTTTAAAGACAATGCAAATAAATCGATTATGGACTACAGGTACTTTACTCAATGACCAGGTAGATTTAAGCAATCCGCCATTATTGAATTTATTCTTCTAACTCCAAATCTGTGTGGATTTCCCAATACTATCAATGTAATTTAATTAGGTGTAATATTATAATTAAGAAATTATATAAAACTGTGAATATTAAACCTAACTTGACAGTGTAAAATGTAGATCTGAAGAAGCTGCATCGACAGCGAAACGCGTCATCGCAATTTAAATAAACCGGTGGAAATTGACTAAAAACAGTCTTTTATTATATATTTATAATGAGTAGAAGTAGAAGCTACAACCATCCAAAATTTACTGAAATACTACACATTTAAATAAAAAAGGGTATATTTATTAACCAAAATAAAAATTCCTTCCTTTATTACACTCTTAAAATTATATCTACTAAATAAAAAATCCCCTTAGGCTAGAAGAGTGTACATTATGGCATGGAGTCCTTAAATTAGGATTACTAAGTTTTTAATAAAAGGCTTGATAAAACACAAAATTAGAACTTTGTGTAACTAACTCCGTGAGTTAGACGTGTTGAGTAGTCGATGGAAACGCACTTGTAGACAGGAAGTGAGATATTTAGACTGGTGTGCTTATGACTTACGATTGGTTTCTCCTCGTGGGTTTTCCATAAGTTACTTGGCTTCTCCTGGTGAGATACTCATAAGAATATTGTCTCAGCCATTAGCATCCTAGTTTCATTTGGGCTGCTAAACACTTTTTGATCCGAAATGCCTGAGGATGAGCAGGATTTTTCAAGAAAGGAAAGAAGGCCTTAAACTTGAGAACTAGAAACCGTTACAGCACTACTACATCACTGAGGAAAGACACTCTCTGGCATGCTGGAGAAGAAAGCCACTACGGCCTACTCCTTCATGGTCGGAAAAGGCACTACTGCTTCATGGTGGAAAAAAGCTTTTCAAAATTCGAAATGGCTGCTTAAATATCTTCATCCCTTCCTTAAAGTGACGTCTTTAAAATGGCTCACTTCCGGGCGAAAAATTAATACAAACTAAATAAGTCAAGTCGGTAACACACGTTACATACTGCCGGTTTAAGTTAAACTGCTCAAAAATTTAAAACAGTGTTTTAAGCTACACTGCTCAAAAATTGAAATAACTGCAATAAATATAAAAATGTAATAAAATATAAATTATAGAGAGAAAAACAGTGTAGTAACATGATCTTAAAATCTAGGAAAAAAATGAACGTTACAAGGTAATAATAGCTGGGGGCTACATTTGGTGAATACGGTGGGTGAGGAAGCAATTCATAGCCCAATTGGTCCAATTTGACCATCAATTCTATGGAATTGTGAGCTGGTTCATTATATTGGTCAAATAATACTTTTTTTCTCGCTAAAACCGGTCTCCCCTTCTTGATTACCATTCAAATGATCCAATAAATCAACGTAATATTATCCGGTGACTGTTCGCTCCCTGCTTAGGGTAGTCGATTAGTATTATTCCATACGCATCCAAAAAAATACTTGCCTAAACCTTTCCAGCTGATGCTTGTATTGCTGGACGGTTCGGTCAGCTTTCATGCGATTCCAGCCATTCTGCGGACTGTCTGTTGGACTCAGGCGTATAATAGTGAATCCATGTTTCGTCTATTGCTACGAATCGATGTAAGAAACCCTTTGTATTACGCCAAAACAGTGCCAAACAAAGTTCTGAATCTTCGAGATGTTTCTGTTTTTGATCAATCGTGAGAGTACGCAGCAAAGGGGTAATGCCACTGTAGAGATAAGGAAAAAGACTGATTTTGACAATTTTAGTGTTCCGTACGGAACACTTATAAGATCACTTCGGTGTCTGTCCGTCTGTCCGTCTGTCACACCCGATTTTCTCCGAAACTATTTGTCATAGAAAGTTGAAATTTGGTAATAATATAGGAATTGATGGCCTCATTAGAGCCATGTAGTTTTGAAAGTTAAATTTTGACTTAAGGGGTTAGTTTCGGGGGGTGAAATCGGAAGTGAAAAAAATTTTTTTTAGTAGTTAATCGAGTATTGTGAAAATACGCGTAAAAAATATGTTTATAATGTAATACTTGCGCGCACTTTTCTTTGTATTATTTTTAAAAAATTGCGAAAAAATCGCTGTCCACTCGCCTTATCTCGAAAAGTACTTATCAAAAAATTTTGAAAAAATTCTGGAATATTCTCCACGGGGTGTAGATTGAACGAAAATTATCACGAGTGCATTACCTGTAATAATTTATCTGGTATATAAAAAAAACAGAAATTTCAAGGTCATCAATTTTCAGTAAAGATTGGAAATAAACTTTGTTGAAAACTCATTTGGGGTGTGTTTTGTGACATCACCGATCATTTTATACTTCCGTTACAACATTTTTTATTTTAAAAGCAATCAACGTACGGAAACACTAATTCCGCAAGTTCAACTTGCACTTGACCGGTTTTTTTTTTGAAATATAGTGAATGCAATCCAAAATTTATTCAATTCATACTTTGAAGTACATTTATAAATTTTTAAATATTTTTTTTTACAAAATGGCGGCACCAGTACTAAGTAAAGGAAGACACATTTTATAAATAGTACCTTGCGACCGGAAAGACTTCTCCAATTTTTACCTAGAACAAAGTGCAAAGTTTTTTGAGTTCTACATAAGATTTTCTCAGAAAGTACATAGAAAAATTTAAAAAAATATTGATTTTTTGTGAATGGTACATGTTTGAAGAATGTGTTTCATTTTTCGCTAAAAAAATCACGTAAAAAATCGCTTATAAAAAAAAGTTCAAAACAAATTGTAAAATCCGTACGTACTTCGCTAGATAATGTAATTTTGAAGGTGCAGTCAAAATTTCATACATATTAGTGATAATTTTAAGAAGGTAACATATGTTTCCGGCCGGTTTGAAAAATGTAGTTTTTAGAAAAACGTGTTTTAAAGTTATATAAATTTTCTAGATACCTTTAATCTGAGATGCCTGCGCCATATAATTGGTCTTCTAAATTGATGCTTTGTAGATAAATTCTAGATGAACTTCAATTTTATAGATGAATAGATTTCTTCAATATTAAAAAAATGTACAGTCATTGAAGCAGCGCGAAGCATAAAGCCTCTCTAAGAATTTGGTGAGCGATGCGAGACGATTACGCGCACGTTATAAAATTCACATTTATAACCTTCTTATCCTCATAAAATCCTTTTGTACCTTATTTCTAAGTCCGTAAAACATCATTTAAGCTAAAAAAAAATTTTTTTTTTTCAAATTTCGAGAGTGGCATTACCCCTTGAGTTTTTTAAATCATCGACATATAGTTGCTCTCGACGGAGCAGAAGTGCCATAATTCTTCCCAAGCCATTCTTAGGTTCTAGCTTTATTTTTCCCGTTAAAAACCAATTTTCTTTTTGTGCCATCGTTTTGCAAAAATCCAAAGTCACTCAAACAACTGTAAGTCGCAAGCTAATAGATAAAATGTCATGAAAATTTTACACATTAACTGAAAATTATACAGTTTTTTTGTTTGTACCTCCATTTTTTTTCGGAAAGCCTCGAGACTTTTTACCCCATGTTGTAAGACAAAAATGTAAAGGTTATATGACAGTGTAAATACTACAACTTCTTTCGTTCAAATGTTACTTTGATTAAGATGTAGTTAAATGTATTAAAGCTAGAAATTCTTCATTGGCTTCCATAAAGTATGCTCCCATTGTATCGGGTCTTCCATTAAGGACTTGACAACTTTTTTTTGAAATAAAACGCAACCCATTTGAGACATTTCGAAAATTTTACTATCGGCTTGAAGTACAATCAAAACATTTATGTATGGAATTCGACTTCATTCATTTGTCCACCACGGGCACGTTTGCAGCGGTCGATTCGTTGAACCCAATTTTCGATGACTCGACCACACATTTCGACGGAAACGGCCGCTATCTCTCTTTCAATATTGGCTCTGAGCTCCTCTAACGACGCAGGCTTGTTAGCATAGACCAATGATTTAACGTACCCCATAAAAAGAAGTCTAGAGGTGTTAAATCACACGATTTAGGCGGCCATTCGACGGGACCATTTCTCGATATAACACGTTCACCGAATTTAGATTGCAGTAAGTCGATCGTTACACCCGCTGTGTGACTTGTGGCGCCGTCTTGTTGAAACCACATATCATTAATGTCTAGCCCATGCAATTGATCAAAGAAATAACGTTGCAACATGCCTCTGTAGCGATCTCCATTGACTGTAACGTGACGGTTATTTTCACCAACGAAAAAGAACGGCCCAATGACACCACCGGCATGAAAACCGCACCAAACAGTAATTTTTTGTGGATGAAGTTATGTTTCTTCAAGCACATGAGGGTTTTCACCTGACCAATAACGCATATTCTGTTTGTTGACGAAGCCGTTTATCCAAAAATGCGCTTCATCACTAAAGATGATTTTGCGATGAAATTGGTCATCTTCTTCCAACATTTCTAGAGCCGAATTCGAGAACGTACGTCGCTTCATATGATCGAGTGGCTTTAGTTCTTGAGTTAACTTTAACTTATAAGGGTGCAGGCCAAGATCCTTTCGCAAAATTCGCCATAGTGTGGTCTGAGCGAAGCCCAATTCTTGAAAACGCCGTGAAATCGACTGTGTTGATTCGTTTGAGATGGACGCTTGAACGGCAGCAATATTCTGGCCACTTCGACCAACCCGTTGTCTCACTGGCACGGGAACATCCAGCAGCGAATATGTTAACTCAAATTTTTTCACTAGACTATGAATTGCTGGTCTACTGGGACGAGAATTACGACCAAAAATTGGCGTTAACGCTCTTAAAGTTGCAGTCACCGACTCCAAATTTTGGTAGTAAATTTTAATTATTTGTAAACGTTGTTCGTTCGCGTACTTCACCATGATGAAAATGTTGAATTTACTGAATGTTTTGACGTTGGCAGTTCGGTGATTGGCTTAAGGGTGCGTTCACAGTGAAATTTCAAAGTTGTCAAGTCCCAAATGGAAGACCCTTTACTTGCCTTTTATTATAATTATTATTCTTAATAAATATTTCGTATAAATCCCGTTTTGCACTATCCCATTTTTAGTGTTCCGTACGGAACACACTAAGATCACTTCGGTGTCTGTCCGTCTGTCTGTCCGTCTCTCTGTCCGTCTGTCTGTCCGTCTGTCCGTCTGTCACACCCGATTTTCTCCGAAACTATTTGTCACAGAAAGTTGAAATTTGGTAATAATATAGGAATTGATGGCCTCATTAGAGCCATGTAGTATTGAAAGTTAAATTTTGACTTAAGGGATTAGTTTTGGGGGGGGTTGAAATCGGAAGTGAAAAAAAATTTTTTTTACTAGGTAATCGAGTGTAGTGTCAAATGAAAGCTTGTGAAAACACGAGTAAAAAATATATATGTAATGTAATACTTGCGCGCACTTTTCTTTGTATTATTTTTAAAAAATCACGAAAAATCGCTGTCCACCCGCCTTATCTCGAAAAGTACTTATCAAAAAATTTTGAAAAAATTCTGGAATATTCTCCACGGGGTGTAGATTGAACGAAAATTATCACGAGTGCATTACCTGTAATAATTTATCTGGTATATAAAAAAAAAACAGAAATTTCAAGGTCATCAGTTTTCAGTAAAGATTGGAAATAAACTTTGTTGAAAACTCGTTTGGGGTGTGATTTGTGAAGCCACTGATCATTTTATACTTCCGTTACAACATTTGTTATTTTAAAAGCAATCAACGTACGGAACACTAATTGCGCAAGTTCAACTTGCACTTGACCGGTTATTATACTAACAATTAGTTTGAACTTTTATATAAGGTAGCTATACAGGCCTTGTAGGCCTAAGGCTCGATCGGCAATTCTACTCCATTCATTCTTTTCTGTGGCCTCCCTTTTCCAGTTACTTCTCTAACCTGAACTAACCTGAACTAACCTCTCCAAATCCTCCTCCACTGCATCCAAGCATTTTCTTCTTGGGCGTTCTCTCCTTCTCTTTCCGACCACCGCCTCTCTGAACATTTTTTTTTCTGCTCTGGCTTCCGGCAATCTTTCTACGTGACCTAGCCATCTGATCTTCTGTGATTTCACTTGCTATTGTTGAGTGGCTGTTATAAAGTTCATATAGTCACTATTTGTTCGCCTCATCCAGATTCCGTCCACTTTTTTTTCCCCCATATATTCGACGTAATATTTTCCTTTCCCATATCTCCAATTTTTGTTCTTCGGCTCTATTTAACATCCATAACTCGCATCTATATAGGGTTACAGGTCTTATCACTGTCCTGTATAATCTTTCTTTTGCTCCCTTAGACACCAATTTCGAACTAAATAGTTTCGCACTGCTGCACTTCCACTTCCTTTGTTTATTCTGTAATTTATTTCTCTGCTTTCTTCATTTCTACTATTAAGTTCACTCCCAGGTAAGTAACGTTTTCTGTTTTGCCAAAATGATATATGACATTTTCCCATCCGTACAGTTGCCAACTACCAGCTTTTCATCTCTAGTTTCTTCCTCAGGTCTTATCACCATGTACGTGGATTTTTCTTCATTGATTTCTAACCCCCTTTTTTTTCTTGCAGCAGCTTCTAGCCTTCTGGTTACGTCAGTCAGTTCCTTCTTTGATCTAGTTAGTAATACCAGGTCGTCTGCGTACGTTAGACATTGATGTTTCATACTGAGTAGCGTTCCGTGTCTATGGATATTGCTCTCCCTCATTACATTCCCCAGTACTATGTTAAATAGAATGGTTGATAATGGGTCGCCTTGTCTCACTCCTCTATTAGTCTTAAATGATTGGGATTTTTATCCATTCACACTTACTTTATTTGCTCTGTTTTCGAGGGTCATTCTTGTCAGTCTGATCAGCTTTTGTGGTATTCCCAAATTTTCCGTACCTCTGTAGACTTCTGCTTTATGTATTCTATCGTAAACTTGTTTGAACTCTATAAATAAACTGAAATTGAACTTAGCACTATCAAAATCCCTAACAAAAATGCTATTGTCAGTTTGCATTATTGTTAAATGTGCGTGGTTCAACGGCATTAAAAATATACTCCTTTTTCTGCATTTTATACATTTTGTAGATTTGATGATTTGTAAATTCCGAAGTTGTGGGATTTCTGAGAAGATCGATTTCCAGCTATCTCTCCATCTTTTAGGAGGCTTCCTCGGTGGACGTTTGCCTACTGGTTTTACTTCCAGAGTTATCCTTGGTAGTCTATGCTCCTCCATTCTTTTTACATGGTTACGTCACTGTCTTCTTCTTTGCCTACTCAACCTTACCACCGCTTGCACGCCACACTGCTCCCTGATGTCAGTGTTGCGTATCCTATCCCTCCTGGTTTTACCAACTATTGCTCTAACGGTTTTCATTTCGGCAGTACGTAGCATACTTTTTGTTTTATTAGTGATCCGTAAGATCACTTTGGTGTCTGTCCGTCTATCTGTCACATCCTATTTTCTGCGAAACTATTTGACATAGAAAGTTGAAATTTGGCATTAATATAGGAATTGATGGCCTCATCAGTAGTTTTGAAAGTTAAATTTCGACTTAAAGGGTTAGGTTTGGGGGGAAATCGAAAGTGAAAAAAACAGTTTTTTATTAGATCATCGAGTGGGGTGTCAAATGAAAGCTTGTAAAAACACGAGTTCAAAAATATATATAACGTAATACTTGCGCACACTTTTCTTTGTATTATTTTTAAAAAATCACGAAAAATCGCTGTCTCCCCTTATCTCGAAAAGTACTGATCAAAAAATTTTGAGAAAATTCCGGAATATTCTCCTCAGAGTGTAGATAGAACGAAAATTGTCACGAGTGCATTACCTTTAATAATATATATGGTACATAAAAAAAAATTCAAGGTCATCAGTTTTCAGTAAAAATCGGAAAAAAACTTTGGGGTGTATTTTGTGAAGTCATTTTATACCTCCGTAACAAATATCTTTATTTTAAAAACAATCAACGTACGGAACACTAATTGCGCTAGTTCAACTTGCACTTGACCTGTTATTTTTGATATCTTCACGTGATTCTATAGCGAAGGTCATTATGGGTCTGACTTGTATATTTTAGCAACCTGAGATAAGTGCTGCTTTATTAATTAATCCTCTAAAGTCTCTGACTGGGTCATGATAGCTTAATAGGTCCAGATTAAGGTATTTGAACTGGGTAGTGATGCTTTTGGGCTTTTCAACAAACGTGTTTATTTTAAGCTGTCGACAGACTTGATAAAATTTAAAAAGTTGTCTCCGTAGGTCGGCTTTACTTTCGGCAATCAGAGCTGTGTCATCTGCGTAACAAACCAGACTAATTCTGTTGTTGCCCATTCTTTATCCTATTCCTAGTGACTCTACATCTTCTACTATTTGGTCTATTAAAAGATTGAACAAAAACGAACTGAAGCTGAGTTCTTATCTAATTCCTCCTGGAGTTGGTATATTTCCTGTAGTTCTCGCTCGTTTTAATTTTTGTCTTATTGTTCATGCTTAAGTTCTCTGTGACTTTCACGAAGGTTGCCTGTGTTCTTTTCTGCATCAACGTCTCTATTATATCCTTGAGTCTGACTTGGTCGAAAACTTGAAGCAGAGGTACTCTGGCATATTGTATTCCATTGTTCTTCTTTAATTTGCTTCATAATGAATATTTTGTCTGTATATACAAAGCGTTTTTTTCTTCGCTGTTTTGCACTATAACACCAAATATATTGGTATTTCTAGAATTAAAAGTCCTACAAAACTGAAAGAAATATAGAGAGGGTTTCATTTAAAAACATAAGATGTGTGCCATATTTTAAACACGCGATTTTCCATTGTTCCTGTTTTACTTCCGTAAAAAATACTATGATTTCTAACACAACTTAACAATTTTACCTAACTCTTTAAATCAGCGCGTTAGAGGAGTTGCCCATTTATAGTTAATAACCCTGTACATTGGCAATTTTATACTACAACTATTACCACATGTACAGTCAAAAGCATAAACCAATGTTTTTATATAACGGTTTGTGAAATTTTCTTTACGACAACGGAATCTGAGCGATGTAAGGTGCAATGTGTACCAAGACAAAGATTGTGGAACGCAATGAAAGAAATAGGCATTGACAAAGAACTAATATACGCAGTAAAAGCTCTCTACGAAAACAACACAGTGAATGTAAAAATCGGACATAAAATAGGGAAGAGACTCCAAACATCAAAAGGCCTATTACAAGGATGCTCTACATCCCCCACACTATTCAAAAATATACCTCGAACAAACATTAAAAAAATGGAAGCAAAAATGTAGTAGAATGGGAGTCCCAATACGACAAGATTACTTATATACTCTAAGTTTCGCAGACGACCAAGTAATCATAGCGCAAGATGAGGAAGACCTCAGTTATATGGTAAGAAAACTGAAAGAAGAATACACTAAAGCAGGAATAGCAATAAACTTTGATAAAACGGAATATCTAACAACAAAGGAGGGAAACGTGGAGAATCTAGAAGTCGATAACGAAACAATAATCAAAGGAACCAATCGATTTAAATATTTAGGAACCATCATTTCAAAAAACGCAACATCAGAAGAAGAGATTAAAGCTAGATTAGGACAAACGCGGACGTGCATAAGACAATTAAATTCGATTCTGTGGGACAAGCACATTACAAAGAGAAACAAAACACGCATATACAAATCAATAATACAAAGCATAATGACATACGGGTCAGAAACATGGACGATCAACAAAAGAAATAAATCTAAAATTAACGCGGTAGAGATGGAGTATTGGAGAAGATGTTGTAGAGTGACACGTATGGAGAAAATAACAAATGAAGAAATAAGAAGCAGAATGAACATCAAAGAGAACGCAATAAACACCATTGAAGAAAAACGATTAAAATGGTATGGACACGCGAAGATAATAGGTGGATAAAGAAAATAACGGAGTGGAGCCCTATAGAGAGAAGAAAAAGAGGAAGACCCAGACGATCATGGAGAGACGATGTGAACGAGGCTATGGAGGACAGGGGTCTAACAGATGGAGACTGGGAAGATAGAAACGGATGGAATCAAAGGCTGAGAGAAGGAAGACAGCGTCAGCTGTAGAAAATCCTTGATAGATTATTAATTTACATAGGATATATTATTGTTATAAAGCTCTTTTATGATAGCTATCAGATGGGTTTTCATCTTTAGTTCAATCAGAGTTTTCTAAAGTTTACTTTGTGGTATAGAAATCATATGCCTTTTCAAGATCAATGAAGGCGAGACGTATTTCCTCTCCCGTTGAGATCTTTTTTTCTAATATTTGTTGAAGTGTAAAGAGATTGTCGATACAGGATCGACCTGGTACAACACTACTCTGATATTACTTTTTCCTGGAGTATTTTTCCAAACAACCTACTGATACTACCAGTAACACTAATGCCTCTGTAGCAACCAGGGTCCTTTCTATCTCCCTTTTTAAAAATCGGTGTTATATAGGCTTTTTTTTTCCATTCCTGGGGGATTTGTACTGATCTAATACATTGGTTTATTACCTTCGTTATTCGGGGTTTTTTTTCCTTCATATTTTGCTCTATAGGTATATTACCTGGTCCTGGTGATCTTGAATTTTTCATGTTTATAATATGTTTTTTGGTTTCTTCTTCTGTTATTAGTAGGTTGTCGTCCGCCCTTTTTCCTATTGTATGTTGTAACTCCTTGTATTCGTTCCAGTTTTCTGTCAGTAACTCTTCGTAATGGTTTTCCCATTCACTCATACTTATTAATTGACCGCCTTGTTGTATATCATTTGTCTTCAGCCATTCGACTGTCTTTCAGACTTCTGAATACCAAGATCCTCCTATCATGCCTTCAATCTGAATACATTTCTGTTCCCAGTACTTATTTTTTATTACTTTGATTCTTCTTCTTAGCTCTTTATTTTTTTCTTTGAATTCCTCTCTTCTTTCACGAGTTTTTTTTTAGGTAACCACCTGTTATATAGATTCTTCTTTTCTGCTATTAGTCCTTCTATCTCTTCTGTCATCCAAAAGGGTTTTTGTTTCTTTTTCTTCGTATCTATTGTTACAAGTGCTTGATAGGCAGCACTGTGGAGTGCGTTCTTGATATTCGTATATTCATTTTCTATATCATCCAGTTGTTTATAAGTTTTAAGTTCATTCTTTAATCGATTTCCATGTAGTGTTCTAATACTAAGTTCTGACAACAGGTATTATTTGTATTTGTCTTCTTCTACATTTTGTTTATACACTACTGTCTGTCAAAGTTGGTTTTTAAAAGGCCAATCTATCTTGGGGTGATAGTAACCAAGTGGAATTTAACGCTACAAAAACCCAGGCGGCAGTTTTTTTTTTCTAAAAATGTTAACGTTGCTGAACCCGACATAGTTATGGCGGGGTACTCCATTCCTCTAACTCACTGTCACTCAATTTGTTGGGCGTCAGTTTAGGAGCAAATATGTCCTGGCATGAACATGTCACAGGCATAGCAAGGAGAGCTTCTCAAAAGTTGGGAATATTGTTTCGAACCAGAAAGCTTTACATCCACAACAACTGTTAATTCTTTACAAAGCTCAAATTCGACCAACTATGGAATACTGCTCCCATGTTTGGGGCTCCGCTACCAAACATACATTGCATTTGTTGGATTCTACTCAGAGAACAGCTGTTCCTCTGATTGGAGACCTGGAACATCGAAGAACGATTGGCGACTTGAGCCTATTCTACAGGTATTTTCATGGAAAGTGTTCGAAGGATGTAGCCCGCTTAATTCCTCCCAGAGCGGTACACGTTAGAAATACACGTCGCGCTAATGCTTCGCATCCGTATGAGGTTCAGCTTGTTACTCTTCGTACAACGCTTTTCAAGCAGTCTTTTACATGGAGAACATCATCCCTTTGGAATAATTTGCCCAGTACTGTGTTTCCCACCGAGTACAATTTACAGTGAATCAAGAACAACGTGAATCGCTTTTTCCGCACACGTATCGCTTCTGTAGCGCTTTAGGGACTTCCCTGCAGCACGTGTGCTAGACACATAAAAAATAATAATAATAATAATAATTTTTAATTCAAGCATGTAGTGGCCAGACCCACAATTAGGTACTCGTTTTACTCGACAGCCTTGAATCTTCATTGCTGATCTTCGTTTTATAATAAAATAATCAATAATTGATCTCTGTCCTAGTATCGGTCTTTCCCATGTATATTTATGTGTGTACTTGTGTGAGTAGAAGCCATTTAATATTTTTAGGTGACTTTTTAGAATTAGCAATAAAATACATGTATGCCAGAACGAGTAATCATAAAGTAAAATATTATGTTCAAATAGTAACTAAAATAAAATTGCATGTCATCCACCATCTATTATTGAAGCATATTAATAAGATATTTTTAGTAACTACTAAAACATAATGATAATAATAAATTTTATGTTTTTATATATAAAAAATGAAGTACTAATATAAAACATAATTTTATCAAGGGAATATTTAGGTTTATATGATTTGTAAAATTTTATGGACCTATAATTTCCTGTATACTGAATATAAAATTTCGAGAATTTAATGAACTTTATTAAACATTTATTTTTTTCCAACAAATACCGAGTTTATGTTATCTTGTTTTATTCAAAATAAACAAAGTTAATATCAAATTTATTATTCATTTTACCATACTATCCCTCTTGATGTAACGTAGTCGATAATTTAATTTAGCGTCCCGCGGAGTATGTCAGAAACAACATTAATCTCTAATAATGATCAATTAGCAGGATACTTCAGCAGGAAAGTGCACATGTAAGCATAATTTAATGGTCTGTAAGTTGTTGAAAGTTAGCCAAATTTTCTTGAAACCAATTATCATTTTTTATATTCGTTAACATACATACTTGGGAGTCCGAGAGTAAGTTAATTAGTCATAATTGTTTTGACTGCAAAGCAGTCGCAGCTAAAGCCTTATTAGTATTATTGAGATCTGAATTCACATGAACGGTCACAACGTTGTTTATTAGGCTGTTGTTACTGATTTTTATATATAAATATATAAATAATTATATAAATATATTACGATATTAGTTATTACAATTTACAAACATTAAAATTATTACATCTATATTAGCAATTCCTCTACAAAATGCTTAATTATTAGTAGGTACCTAAATAATTGAATATATTTGTATGTACCATTGTAATTACAATTTTTTTTTTCTTTTTTACAGTTTAAAATTTACTTGCTCCATGTATCTATCCTAGATTTAAATTTATTCCAAGCAAGATTACTTAAAGTCAATTAAAAAGGAGATCAAACATTTTAAAATTCCTATATATATATATATATATATATATATACTTTCTACACTCTATTTTGACCTTGTGAAACTGTTGGGTTCTTTTAAGTGTAACAGGTAGCATATTATATATATATCTTTGGTCCAAGGTAATGTATACCTCTAAGATTAATGGTCTTATAACTTACGGGGATAACCATCTCATTGTTAATTTTTGCTCTGATGTAGTAGTTATGTTTAACATTTAAGAGAAACAAAGCGATGGCAACAGTATATAATGCCCTCACACTATAGATGTCTTCCGAAAAAAGCAATTCACTTCGGGGTATAACCTACTCTTTTTGTATATGATTTTTAATATGTATTTTTTGAATAATATTTAATTTGTAAAGGGCATTATTGTGTAATCCTCCCCAAACTAAAATTCCATATCTAATCAAAGATTCTATGAGAGCCTTATAAATGACGATAAAAGTATCGGTGCTCATAACCTGCCTAAGAAGATAAAATTTTCTAATTAGGTTGCTTATTCGATTAGTAAGGTATTCAACATGAGGTGTCCATTGTAGAAACTGATCTATTACTATACCTAGATACTTTGTCTGAGGTACTTCCTTTATTTGATGGTTATTGATGTTAAAATGATCAAATGGTGGTCTGTTAGCTTTTGTAAGTGAAAAAGCAATATAATTTGTTTTAGAGAGATTTAAAGACAATTTAAATGTATCAAGCCATGTTTTTGTAATCATTAGTACATGTATCATTTTATTTCTTCCCAAGTATCTCCACTGAACACCAATACAGTATCGTCCGCATATGATAGCATTGTGCCGAACACATTCTGTGACAATAAAGAGTTAATATAGGCAATAAATAATAATGGGCCAAGCACCGTACCTTGCGGAATGCCCATTCTAATGATTTGTCTGTTACTTAAAGTTTTATTAATCTTGACAACTTGATATCTCTCTTTAAAGAAACTTTGAAATAGTTTCCAAACTGTTCCCCTAATTCCACTGTGTCACAATACGTTAAGAAGCTTTTCGTGGGGGACCGTATCAAATACCTTAGCCAAATCAATGAAAACGGCG